>JAYGXS010000006.1:23675387-23705743 GCA_036362985.1 Ligula intestinalis | reverse complement strand
TCAAATGGCATGTGGCAAGGCGCTGATTAAATGCTGTTCGATGAAGTGCTTACAACCCATCTGATAGACACCATTGGTGGACCAACTGCACCGTCTGTGAGTGTATTTGCTTTTGTTGTACGACCACCTGTTCTTCAGGGTTGTGCTTGGCTGATGAAGGCTAATGAACGCAAATAGTCCTGTTTCAAGAAATCCCCAAATGCTGTCATACCCCTCTTACTGCTATAATGATTTGACCGGAATCGGCCTGGCTGACGTTCACACGTTAGGGACCTCTGACCACCACATGAGCTCTGTTTTTTTCGAAAGCCCATGTGATCAAAATTTGTACCTTTCTGAGTGTACATATACCCGATCAGCAGTGACAGCGAATGACAGGTGGCAAGGCGCTGATGAACTGCAGTTCGATGAAGTGCTTTTGACCCATCTGATAGACGGCAGTGCTTGACCAACTGCATTGTCTGTGAGTGTGTTTGTATGTGTTGTCCAACCAGCCGCTGTTAAGGTTATGCTTGGCTGATGTAGGCTAATAAGCCCCAAACAGTTCTTCATAAAGTTACCCTCAAATGCTGTCAACCACCGCCTTAGTGCCAATTTGACTTTGCCAACATCAACCTGCCAGGTGGTCACCCGTTGGGGACCTCTCACCACCACACGAACTTTGTTTAGTTCGAAGCCTATTCGATCTGTATTCGCATATTCCTGAGTGAATATATACCCGATCCGCAATGACAGCAAATGGCAGGTGGCGAGGCGCTGATGAACTGCGGTTCGATGAAGTGCTTATGACCCATCTGATAGACACCATTAATGGACCAACTGCGCCGTCTGCGAGTGCGTTTGTTTGTGTTGTCCAACCAGCTGCTTTTGAGGGTTATGCTTTGCTGACGAAGGCAAATGAACGCATACAGTTATGTTTCAAGTTACTCCCAAATACTGTCATACACCCCTTATTGCTATTATCACTTGGCCGGAATCGGCCTGACAGGCGGTCACCCGTTGGGGACCTCTGACCACCACACGAACTTTGTTAAGTTCGGAAGCCTATTCGATCTGTGTTCGCACATTCCTGAGTGAATATATACGCGACCAGCAGTGACAGCAAATGGCAGGTGGCGAGGCGCTGATGAACTGTGGTTCGATTAAGTGCTTAGGACCCATCTGATAGACACCAGTAGTGGACCAACTGCGCCGTCTGTAAGTGCGTTTGTTTGTGTTGTCCAACCAGCCGCTGTTAAGGTTATGGTTGGCTGATGAAGGCTAATAAGCCCCAAACTGTTTTTTATCAAGTTACCCTCAAATGCCGTCAACCACCCCATTACTGCCAATTTGACTTTGCCAACATCAGCCTGACAGGCGGTCACCCGTTGGGTACCTCGGACCACCACATGAAATTTGTTTATTTCGGAAGCCCATGTGATCAGTGTTTGCACATTTTTGAGTGGGAACCTACCTAATCAGCAGTGACAGCAAATGACAGGAGGCGAGGCGCTGCTAAAATTCAGTTCGATGAAGTGCTTATGACCCTTCTGATAGACACAAGCGGTGGACCAACTGCGCCGTCTGTGTGTGCGTTTGTTTGTGTTGTCCGACCAGCTGGTGTTCAAGGTTATGCTTGGCTGATTAAGTCTCAGAAGCCCGAAACATTTTTCTACCAAGTAACCCCCTAATTCTGTCATAACCTCTTGTTGCTATTATGACTTGGCAGGAATCCGCCTGGCAGGCGGTCACCCTTTGGAAACCCCTGACAACCACATGAGTTCTGTTTAGTTCGGAAGCCCATGTGATCAGTGTTTGCAACTTTCTGAATGAATATATAACCGATCAGCAGTGACAGCAAATGGCAGGTGGCGAGGCGCTGGTGAACTGCGGTTCGATGAAGTGCTTATGACCCATCTGATAGACACCAGTGGTGGACCAACTGCACCCCCTTTGAGTGCGTTTGTTTGTGTTGTCCGACCAGTTTGTGTTCAGGATTATGCTTGGCTGATGAAGGCTAATAAGCCCAAGACAGTTCTGTATCAAGTTACCCCTAAATGCTGTCATGCCCACCTTCTTGAAATATGTATTTTTTATTAAAATAACCCATTTTTGCTTGATGTATTTCAGTCTTATTAGGGAAAGCCATATAATTCAGCTTTACTGAACAGGAAAAATTTGTTTTAGTATTGCACCTCATAAACCCGTTGTCCCAGCATTTTTTCCTGCATAAACGGTGGTAATAGAGTTTTGGGCAGTGGGGAAATAGGATAGGCAGAGAACGAAATTTTTAGAAGTAAGTTTTAAATAGAAAAAATTATTTAAGGTTTCATTCCCGTTGCAATTGGGAGCTAGTTTTCCTACACGTAAATTTAAGATGTGCGCAGTGCAAAGCACCGTAGACTATACTAATCTAACCCCAGAATGTTATTGTTGACCTCAGGTAAGTTGAAATAGGTGATCTCTTACCACCATGTCTATTTTTTCAGGAATTTTTAGAAATCTGTATTTTATAACTGTTTTTGCAACACATTAAAAGAAAATGCAGCTTTGGAAAATCTACAAGTGCAAGTCATCAACATGTCTCACTACAATATAGCATGCAGCAGTTATACAAGTATATTTTACTACCTATCCTTATTCTCCACACGTTAAACCCTATAACCAAAGTTTCCGTAGGAAACAGTGCTACCTTCAGGATACTCACTACTATTGACCCTGACGGAATAAAAGGATGATGCAAAATCTGCTTCTACTGCCCAAAAGGGGCGAAAATAGAAGCAAGCCAATATTTAAAGCCAAGAACTTCAAGTAAAAAACCATGCCTCACAGACCACTCAGTGACATTTGGGAGTGGACTTCAAGAACAAAGGTCGGATAGACAACACCTTTACGACAACTCCAGCCAAAATGGTCAATAAAAGGGTATATTACAAGTGTCTGCAGGTAATGACATGGACGGTGTACTTACTACTTCTGTTTTCTACACTTAAGTGAAAACGTTCTATGTCGTCCTAAAATCGTGATGCGAAAATGCAGGCTCCTAGGAGCTCAGCTGACATGGCGCAAGACCGTTAGGTTGCAACAATGGGTAAGTGAGGAGAACGAGATTGCAGTACAAGTCAATTTTCAATCAAAGGTTATCACGCGCAAATCATAATGTCGTGAAGCACAAAGTCGACCTCATCGGATCGGACGATTTAACGGTTATAAGGAGTAGCTTAGCGGTTAAAGCATTTACCTCCGGCAAAGGTAGTCTCTGAGGCGCGGGTTCAAATTTCGCCAAACGCCCCGACATTTTTCACAATTGGGTCAACTCAGATTTCACTGTTGTGTTTGTACAGAAGTCGCCGAAAATCATGCAACATGCCGACATATGCGAAAAATTTATGCTCTTTCGCAAATTGATATTGACACAAGTTGTGATAATGATTATCGTGTAGTCTATTCTGCAGTCATTCCAGTCATGATGGGATGCGGGCTTCTTAACGAGCTTTGTTCTGACCACTAGCAAAACTTTGATCTTTTATTTTGACTGCCTTTGTAAATTTGAATACCTTTCATGGAAAAGCTGCAGGAAAAATTCTTTTTTACTTGCTGATTGGCAAATCACGCCTTCTTTTATTGGTTTTAACTTAAAGAAAGGATATGTTTTGGTTTTAAAATTTATTTATTATGAGCTTTTTTACAACTATTAGGTATTTCTTCATAAAGCATCATATCCGTCATTTTTCTAATGCTGCCTTTACTGCATAAAATATGTCCCACACCTATTGCAATATTTTATGACAACTATGTGACTTCCTCCTCAAACTGTAGGTGAAAACGTACATTTTCTTAAATAGTGTGCACACCGTGCGCAGTTTTTAAACCTTGAATTTGAGTATAGCAGTCAGTAGGTAAGAAAAGTATTCAGCAATTGCGAACACTTTTAAAAACAAACGTTACCCTTTATTTGAGGAAAACATTTAAAGAAGGCGTAATTTTCTATCAAACAAGTACAAGGAATATTTTTTCATGCATGTTTTTCAAAAAATATATTCATATTTATAACGCCAAACTACTTAAGTAGCCAGGTTTAAAATAGATATGACTTTTTAGTGTTCAAAAGGAAGTTCGTTAAAAACTCGTATCCTTTCATGAATGAAATAACTTCAGAATGTACAACACGATAATCAGTATCATAATCAATTATCGAAAGAGTATCAATCTTTTGCACGTGTCGGCATGTTGCGTTATTTTCGGCGACTACTGTAGTAACCCTAAACGGGCCACTTGATTGGTGTGCTGAATTAATGCGAGGGTCCGATTGGGGCACGATCAGCGTTATAAATGCACTGCCGTAGCAAATACCGTATAAAAAGCGAAAGTTGTTGTGGACCACGTAGGTGTAGCTTCATGCCTGTCAGCCACTGACGCTCGACCACGCTTTCGGCCACTGTCATGTAACCGGGCACAAATACTTGAGAGGTTGAGAAGGTGCGGTAGATGCAACGCTGTCTACTGTCATTTAAAACTGATGCAGGCATAAGTCACTCTCCCTATGCCACTACGCTGGGAAGAATATGGTTTAGGCCACAGCATCGAACTGTCGTATTTGTGAAGTGCTAGTACGGACTTTTATGCTACGGTCTTAATTATGATCTCATCTGCCCTCATTAACGCCCTTTGCAGGGGAACCGATAGGGACTACAAACTGAAAAAACTATAACTTAAATTTGAAGTTTTGACTACTCTTAGTTTATTTTTAATGATACAGGCTTTTCTGGTGTGTCATTTAGCAGTTATTTAAGAACACAATCACCTTATAGACAAGAATACTGATAAAATGAATAAAGGCTGGTGGGGGGGTTTCTGGTTTACTGAGCATCGTCAGTAAGCCATACTCACATCTACGCTACTAAGAGATTATCTTCCTTTATTAAACCTAATACGGCACGAGCACAAGCTTAGGCAATAGAAAGAATACGGATATTTTTAGTGGTTTCTGTGGGTGTGCGCAGTAAAAATGTGATCCTCATCGGGTTCAGTTAACCATGTTATAGGCCGTTGGAATAAGATAGAATTGCCGATAGAAGCTTATACGCAAGTTCTTAAAAGCTGTTCAGAAGTAGAATTTGCGCTCGCTGGAACAAAAGGTTTTTGTCTAACGTTTTAGATTCTGTCGAGAATCCTTTCTCATAGGTAATCGCACAACAGTGCGATACATGTACAGATCAGAGTGGTCTCTGCCCAGCTCGCGAAGAATTTATTATTTGTAAAGGCCATGCGCATGCGCAGTCTTACTATCAGCTCCTGTTATTATCGCTGAAGGTCGATGGCTTGGCAGTCCACCTTCGCTTCATTAATTGCCGCGATTTCGTTGTCCATGTTGGATGTGGGCTGGATAATTGCGCGACAATTATGTTCACTGTCTACGGAGATGCTGTTGGGTACGACCTTTCCCACGTGACTGTTTCTCCTACTTAGATAATGTCTCGATGCGGAGTACGGGAACGGCTACGATAACCTATGATTAAAGGTTTTCAACAGAATCTAAAGCACCAGGTAAATTAACTCCTTTTACCAGTGATCGCATTTCCTACTTCTGATTGGATCGAATGTTAACTGTGCTCGAACACATTTCCAGTCGCCTTCGTTGTTCCGTATGCGCCGGTCACCCTCTACTTTAAATGTCCCAAGTTCAGGTGTCCAGATTAAAATTCTAACCACCAACGCTTGCTCTATATTTTCCGTTCACATGTTGAATCTGCGGTTTGATTTCTACCTACAGGGTGCCCCACAAAAAACCCCTAAGTGTGTGATTGTTACGGCGGCCGGACCGCCCATGCCGTCACGATCGATGGCGGAGAAAACAGAACACCTGGGCCACATCCGAAGTGAAGCCGTCCCCGTTGGTTCGCACCCGCATTCATGTCGCTCACGCCATGTTCCACTCAGTGGTGAGGAGCACCCACACAACGTGGGTGGTGGTCGCAGAGGAGAAGGTTCTAAAATGCCCACCTGCACACCATATGCCAGGAATATTCTGGAAAGACGTGTAGACCCATGCCACAGCTAAGCAATTTCCAGCGCGAGGTCATCGTCCAATTCCGGAAAGAACATCCAACATGGGGGTTGCAGAAATGTCGGAACATTTTGCCTAATTTTTTTGGTGCCATTACAACTGACCAGTTTAGAGGTGTCGCGGCTGCATTCAAACAAGGTGGATCACCTGTAGCAAAGGTGCGTAAGCCTGGTAGTGGCACTTCTTGCAGGCACGATTCCCCAACAAGGCGAGCAGTCTTGGAACTTGCCGTAACTCCACCAGATCACCACAGAAGACATTCAAGTCAACGTGAAATTTGTGAAGAACTGGGATTGTCAAAAGGGTATGTGCACAGAACAATTGCAAAATCCAATTTAAATTGTTTTCGACGTATTCAATGTCATGTTTTAACTGAAGCACACCAGCAAGCTCGAAAGACAAAGTGTGATGCCATGCTTCAGCGCTTCGGTGAAGGAGAAAAATGGAAACAAGTGTGGTTCTCAGATGAATCACAATTCTGCTTGTCTGCACCACTGAATAGGCAAAATGAACGCATATATCGTGCAGTGGAAGTCAAAAGGGATATTCCTGATGAAGATAAGCTGGTATAGATAGACAAGCAGCAAAAGTCTATCATTTGCTATGATGCTGTTTCCTGGCAAGGCAAAACAGACCTCTATTTTATTGAAGGAGATGCTGCTGGGCAGGAAGGTGTTGCACCGAGTCGGAGAACGGAAAAACTGTAAATCAAGTTGTTTACAGAGAGGAGATGTGCCCGCAGATGTTTACAGATATTGATCAAGTAATGCAGGGAGAACCCTGGACGTGGCAGCAAGATGGTGCAAAGCCACACACTGCCAATGACACTGTCGCCTGGCTCCGAGTTAAAACTCCAGATTTCTTCACACCCCAGCAATGGCCATCCAAGAGCCTTGACCTGAATGTAATGGACTTTTGCATTTGGAGTGTACTCTAACAGGAGGTACAGAGACGAAGAATAGGAATCACTGATATTGAGTCAATAAAACATGTGTTGATGGACAGATGGAACAACATCCCTCTTGATGTCATTCGTCGAGCAGCTCAGAGCTGAATGGATCGCTTACGTCGCTGTTCTGCAGTTAATGGACAGCATTTTGAGGGGTATCTGTAACTTGTTATTAGGTAACAGTTTGTTAATTACACAATAAAGTTGTTAGTTATAATTGTAATCAATAATTTTTATTTTTATAACAGTATAAACATTATCATAAATTAAGGGGTTTTTCGTGGGGCACCCTGTATAACCAGAACTTCTAGGTGGGCTCATGTAAATCCTTTCCGCGGATTTCAAAATTGCTAAAAAAATACACAGTAAATTAATGAAAAAATGCCATTTGCGCTGGTCAGCTTTAACAGCTGTATAATCAGCAGCATTCTCCTCTTGTCACCGTAGTCATTACATTATGATTGGTTAACAAGCCGATCAGCCGGACAATGCTGCCATCATAAACAGAAATCTACGCGACCGCCTCCGTCAAATTAACTCGTTGAGGACAGGTAATGTGAACATCGCGAAATCGTTTGACCTTGTATATTAGCCGACGCGAGCATCAGGTCACACTTATTTATAGCCCACATTTTAGGTTACCTCAATTCCCCAGGGTTACTTTTAATTATGCAGACTTTTGCGATGTGTTGTTGCATCGACTATGCAAATTAAATATTCTTCATGAATATTTGAGCCGAAAGCAATAGGCTTGCGGAATGGTGAATTATTACTTGCTGTTTAAGAGTGAGTTGCGGCTAGAGACGGGGGGGGTCATTTTTGGTTTATAGATGGCTGCGATCTATGCAAGGCAGGTACGGGTTGGGAGAGAGGGGAAAAAGGAGACATAGATAGAGAGAAAATACAATTGCGGTTTCGCAAGGATTGCTTACTAAAAAGTGGTTACCACGCAGATTAACTGCACGGTTCACAAACAGGAGTTTCGATCGCTGGAACGAGGAGTTTATTTTTCTGGCGTTCCGAATTCTGTCGAGAATCCTTAATTATAGAGTACCATAGAGCAGTGTGAGACTTGCTATACCCCCTAGAGAGGCGGGTTTTGAAACGGGTGATTTTATGATTCTAGGGATCCCTCCTCTTGCATGAGACGTTAATTAATGCTTTTAAGGGCGCAAGGACATGAATCGGGGATAGATAAGGCAGGCATTCCCCGTTGTCGCCATCTTTATACCCATTAACATTTATGTGCTGGCCAATCCTTGCGGTAAAACTGAACGCGAACCGAAATCCAACCCTCGATCGCCCCGACGGTGGTTCGCGGGCAACGTGGGGAGACTCATGGCGAACAGAGGGCAATGGCAGGTTACACCGGGGATGTCATCTGTAACAAAATTCCCAAAAAACTTCATGGACAATACGAATATCACGAATCTCAAAACTGCTACGGCGTCTCGCGAAGCGACGCGCTCCGTGGTCGTCTAGTGCCTGGATTGCCGAATATGCAAGCCAGTGCTCTCAACTTGAACAATGCTACGGCGTCCCAGGGAAGTGTAGTGAAACTGAACTGACCCTTTGTTTTAATTAGTTAAAGATGCCTTGCATGAACTGACACAACTTTTAAATAACACGTTGAACAAGCTTGTTTATTTACCCACAAGCGACTTTGTTCTTATTTACTAGTTCGTAACCGTTGGGATACTCCTATCTCAGATTCTTGGATAGACTATATCGTATCCTACATTGGTGACCCCGATTTATAATTGCACTTTCAATTGCTAACAATTACTACACTGTTTCGCCCTCATTTTCTCGCCGCAAAGTGTGTCCGCCGATTTCTGAATTCACACCTCGGATTGTTAACCAATAGACAGACTGCGTTTATTTTCCTACCCCCATCATTCCAGTGACTAATCCTGTCTCGCCCGCACATTTTGTGACCTTTGACATCATGACTGACGGTCAGGGTGTTAGCGGCGTCCACACATTCGACTTACCGACTTGCTGGCTGAGTGACATAGCCCTTTGGCTGCGAACAGTCGAATCCCGTTTCGCTCTGCGGCAAATCACGAAGGAAGAGACCAAATTTCATTATCTGGTGGCCGCATTGCCACTGGAGATTGCAACAGATCTCCGTGATATCATAGACAGCCCGCTCACTGAGACTCCCTATACCACACTCAAGGAGGCCCTCATCTCTCGAGTATCTTTATCCACACAAAAACGCCTTCAGCGTTTAATTTCCGAGGTGGACCTTGGTGACAGGAAGCCAACCCAGCTCCTTCGGCGCCTGGAGCAGCTAGCTGAGGGACAACAGCTGGATGGCACAATGTTCAAACAACTTTTCCTCCAGCGGCTGCCCTCATCCGTGCAAGCTATTCTTGCACCCAATATTCCTTCCTCGTCAGTTCAAACGCTGGCTGAGACAGCCGACCGGATTCTCGAGTACTATCAACCACCCGTCTCGGTGAATGTTACTACTCGAGCCGTAACGACACCTTCTATCGCAGATGTCGTCCGACGCCTGGATGCCCTCACTCTCGAAGTTTCCCAGCTCCGGGCCACCCGTGTTTACAACCCTCGTAGTCCGTCGACTTTTCGTCGCCCAAGAGCTCCCACTCCCAACCAAATTTCAACTGATGGTCTTTGTTGGTATCACCACAATTATGGTCCAAATGCCCGTCAGTGTCGATCCCCGTGCAGGCACAAGAAGTCGGCATCGGAAAACTTTGACGCCGGCCAGTAAGGGTGACGAACGTGGTCGGCCCACCCTTCCCCAGTCGCCTACTCCACATCTACGACAGGAGTTCCTGCCGTAACTTCCTCGTCGATACGGGCTCAGAAATTTCCCTTATCCCACCTACTTCGACTGACCGTAAGTCACCAAACTCTTCATTTTTCCTTCAAGCAGCTAACAGTACTCCAATTAAAACGTTTGGTCAACGATCCCTCACTCTAGAGTTGGGTCTACGACGTTCATTTCGGTGGATATTTACTATCGCAGACGTTCACACCGCCATTCTAGGCGCTGATTTTTTGTCTTTTTTCGGTCTCCTCGTTGACACCAAATCCCATAAACTAGTTGACCCTAAGACATCTTTATTCTGCAAATGTTCTACTCGTACCCTTTCATCCCCTAGTCCACGCATTTCAGCAATCCCTTCGTCTTCTCCCTATCATCGGTTACTTTCTGAATTTTCTTCTATCGCACGACCCTCACAATTTAACCAACCCATTAAGCATTCTGTTGTCCACTATATTTCTACTTCCGGACCACCTGTGTTTAGTCGTCCTCGCCGCTTAGCCGCCGACAAGTTAGCTATCGCTAAGGCCGAATTCAGTCACATGATGGAGCTTGGCATAATAAGGCCTTCCACTAGTCCATGGGCTGCACCTTTACATATGGTGTGTAAAAAGTCTCTCGTTGACTGGCGCCCCTGCGGAGATTATCGACGATTGAACACTTGCACTGTACCGGACCGCTACCCCCTGCCCCATTTGTACGACTTTTCATCTAGCCTAGCAGGAGCAACAGTGTTTTCCAGTATTGACTTAGTAAAAGCCTTCCATCAAATACCCGTTGCTCCAGAAGACATTTCGAAAACAGCGATTACTACACCGTTTGGTCTGTTCGAGTTTGTTAGGATGCCCTTTGGACTACGTAACTCTGCTCAAACTTTTCAGCGTTTCATCAACGAAGTCCTCCGCGATTTACCTTTCGTTTTTGTGTATGTCGATGATGTTCTGGTAGCAAGTTCCAACGAAAATGAACACCTTCAACATCTCCGCCTAATTTTTGAGCGATTTAGCCAATTTGGTGTTTTCATTAACGCATCTAAATGCGTTTTCGGTGTACCGTCACTGTTTTTCCTAGGACATCGCGTAGATGCTTTTGGTTGTCATCCTATAGATGCCAAAGTTTCAGCTATTCGCGAGTTCCCTACTCCCACTTCTTTTCAACAACTGCGCCGTTTTATAGGCCTTGTCAATTTCTATCGACGTTTCATCCCGCATTGCGCTGAATTGATGTTACCACTTACTAACCTTTTACGCGGAAGCAACAGCGATTTTTCTTTTCCTGACACAGCAATCGACGCTTTCAATCGTGTCAGAAAGGTTTTGGCAGATACAACTGCGCTCGTTCACCCTATACCTGATGCACCACTCTCCATTGTTGCTGATGCCTCAAATTGCGCTATAGGTGCCGTCCTTCAACAACAGACATCCACGGGCATCCAGCCCTTGGCTTTCTACTCTTCCAAACTGACACCACCACAAACTCGCTATAGCACTTTTGGTAGAGAACTCCTTGCCATTTATTTAGCCATTAAACATTTCCGCAACTTTATTGAGGGTAGAGATTTTTGTATCTACACAGACCACAAACCTCTTACTTATGCCCTTTTCACTTCCTCTGACAAGTATTCACCCCGTGAGGCCCGCCATCTTGACTTTATTTCTCAGTATACCACAGATATTAGATTCCTTAAGGGCCTTTATAATCAAGTTGCTGACTGTCTTTCTCGACCTGGAATTAATGCCATCACTCAGCCATCTATCGAATTGGAGCGTATGGCAGAACTGCAAAACCAGCCGTCCTTCACTGAAAGCCTTGAGCATAGTAGTCTTCAACTCGAAGCTATTCCTTTATCCACCAACCCCGGTACAATCTTATGTGACGTATCGCGCGGTGCCTCCCGACCTGTAGTGCCAAGCGAGATGAGACGAGACGTTTTTACTGCATTGCACAATCTTGCTCATCCTGGCATCCGCAGTACCCAGCGCCTGGTGAGCGAGCGTTTCGTTTGGCCAAGCATGAACACTGATATCCGCCAGTGGACCCGTTCATGTTTGGCTTGTCAGAAGGCCAAGGTCGGGCGACACAACAAAGCCCCAATTGGCACATTTCTTGCACCCGATGCACGTTTTGCACATGTCCACATCGATTTGGTAGGTCCTTTGCCAACATCGCGTGGTTGCACCTATCTACTTACTGCCATTGACCGATTCACTCGTTGGCCCATTGCAACTCCCATAACTGATATAACCGCAGATTCGGTTGCTCACGCCTTCTTGGAACACTGGATCTCACATCGAGGCCAACAGTTCGAATCCAGACTTTTTAACGGCCTTACCGACTTACTCGGATGTTCCCGCATACGAACGACAGCCTACCACCCCTCGTCAAATGGCTTAGTTGAACGTTTCCATCGTCAACTCAAAGCCTCGCTCCGAGCTCACGACAATCCTTCCCATTGGAGCGAGCACCTACCTTTGGTCATGCTTGGTATCCGTACTGCCCTCAAGCCTGACTTGGAGTGCTCCTCTGCCGAGCTTGTTTACGGTACTACCCTACGGATCCCTGGCGATTTTTTCGGGCACTCTCAAAGCTCAGCCGATTTGGATTCCACGGATTACGTGAAAAGGCTGCGCCAAGCCATGTCTCATCTGCGTGCAATTCCTCCGCGTACTTCAACAAGTAAGTCATACATCGACCCTAACTTACTAACATGTGCCTTTGTATTTGTTCGTGTAGATAGTGTTCGCCGACCACTACAACAACCCTACGACGGACCATATAAGGTACTATCTCGCACGGACAAGCATTTCACCATTGCCCGGGGCGGCCGCACTGACGTGGTCTCAGTCGATCGTCTGAAGGCGGCTTATACCGATTCTCCTTCGACAGCCCCAACCGAACAACCTCCACCCGGCACATTGCCAACTCCTTTATCCACGACTCCACTTACACGTACTAGCCCCGCGCTTTCCCCCACCCCAAATCCCCCTCTCCTTACACGCAGCGGACGTCATGTCCGTTTCCCCGACCGTTACCAACTTGTAACATATGCTTAACACTCCCATATTATTCCCACATTAACATTTTCTTTTTCTGAACTCCGTTCTCCTAGGAGGGGGAGTATTGTAGTGAAACTGAACTGACCCTTTGTTTTAATTAGTTAAAGATGCCTTGCATGAACTGACAAACTTTTAAATAACACGTTGAACAAGCTTGTTTATTTACCCACAAGCGACTTTGTTCTTATTTACTAGTTCGTAACCGTTGGGATACTCCTATCTCAGATTCTTGGATAGACTATATCGTATCCTACAGAAGCGACGCACTCCGTGGTCGCCTGGTGCCCGGAATGTCAAATATGCAAGCCAGTACCCTAAATTTGCGACATACTTTGAACATCGTTTGCTGGAATGTGCGGACATTGCTTGATCCCGGCCGTCAAGCACTTCTAGCACGTACGATACGGGACTATACAGTAGAGGTTGCCTGTCTGTCAGAAGTTCGTCTCCCAGACTCTGGAACGAGAGAAATAAAAGTCCCACAAGAGGATGCTGTGTACGTGCTCCTCCACAGCGCACCACAAACGAACACAGACTGCATGGGGTGGCAATTGCCATGAGCCTATCTCAGAGCAGATTGCCACAACCCGCTTCAAAGCCATCATTGCAAATATGTCTATGGTTGCCGTTTATGCCCCAACATTTCAAGCGGATGAAGCAGTTAAGACGGCGTTCTATGAACGCCTTCAAGCTACAGTGGCCAGGATAACTCCCAGAGACTTCCTCTTCGTCTCCAGAGACTGAAATGCCAGGACTGGCCCATGCGATGAAACCTCGAGAAAAGTCATCGGAAAATACGGACTGGGCCAAAGTTGCGACAATGGTGAATGATTGGTAACATTTGCTGATTATAACATCTCGTCATTACAAACACTCGTTTTCAACACCCCCATTGACAGTTGCTAACATGGTTTTCAAACGATGGTCGAACGGCAAACCAGATAGACTACATCTTAGTGCGCTCAAGGTGGACCACCTCAGTATCCGACAGCCGATCGTTTCAAGGTGCGGAAGTTGGGTCGGATCACGTACTTGTCCGTGCCTGCTTTAAGCTCCATTTTTCGAATCGAAGTAAGAAACTGCCCCCAAAAGGTGTCAACGTTATGGCACTATCACACACAGAAACCCGCGTAGTGTTCAACGAAAGTCTCACTGCGTGGATCTGAGATCAATCCTCTGTTTGCATTGAATCTCCAGATGTCGTCGATAATAAAACTTCGCCCGATACTCAGTGGCCACACTTGAGAGACGCGCTACATAGGGCAATGAATTTGAGCTTGCAACAACAGGTAGTACCGAGAAAGGACTGGATCTCCACAACCACCCTCCATCTATCGGCACAAGCTAGAATCGCTCAGTTGTCAAACTCAATGAACTACCGCTCGTTTAGATGCCAAACTACGTGATCAGCAAGATGAGACCGTCAGAACAATTGTACCGAGTTAGCTGGCTCCATGGAATCAGCTTCAAACTCTGGTAACTTCCACCAGCTCTTCTACCTTTTACGCAAAGCATCAGGCAAATATAAACCGCCTTGCACTACCGTTCGGGATTACTCGGGTCAAGTGATTTCTGATATGGCTGGCAAAATCGATCGATAGCAAGAGCACTTAAGCCAGCTACTGGATCCGTCTATATGTTCACCTGCGAACCTACAGCTATCAACCGGAATTCCAGACGGTAGTGATTGCGAGCAACCTACGAGATTTGAAGTGGAATCGATATTACAGCGATTTAAAGTTCGCAAGGCAGCGGCTGAAGATGGTATCCTAGCAGAAGCCTAGAAAAATAATTGTCGTGCTTTGACGGAATCACTAAATCGACTGTACTCGACTACATGGACTACTGAAGTCATCTCAACTGACTGGTCACTGTCCATTATTTTACCGATACCGAAGCGCGGTGACAGGACATTATGCTCAAACTACCGCGGCATCAGCCTCATAGATATAGCCGCCAAAGCGTTTGCGACCATCCTTCTCCGTAGATTTTCGACTGAGCGCAATCTTTGTACTCGTCCTAACCAGGTAGAGAATTTACTGACAAGATCTTCATTCTATGCCGCATACAAGAGAACAGACATAAAAACCAACAGATCACCACCGCCTATTTTATCGACTTAAAAACCGCTTTTGATTCTATCGACAGAGAATATTTATGGCAAGTCTTGCTTGCTGACGGCCTCACACCAAAGTTGCTCAATCTAATAAAAGCTTACTATGGCACAGCATCAGCCCGAGTAAGAACCCTTGGTGAAGAGTCAACTTCTTTCCCGCTGACTTGTGGAGTTCGACAAGGTTGCCCTCTTTCTCCAGTTCTCTTCAACTTCTTGATCGACTGGGAGATTCATCAGTCAATTTTATCTTACAGTGGCTGTCAAATCAGCTCTGAATATAGATTACCGGACCTGGAATATATCGATGACATTGTCGTACTCGAAAAAATTCCGCAATCACTACAGCCAACGCTAGACCGAATCACCGGCTTCGCTGCAACTGTTGGTCTGACAATGTGCGCAAGACGAAGCTCCTGAAAACGCATCTGGGCGCAGCACAACCACCGTTTATCAGCGGTCAACCCATTAAAGAAGGTAGCTGCTTCCGCTATTTGGGCTCGAATATGCTAGCCAATGGACAGGCCAAAGACGAAATCAAGAACCGAATCGCACAGGCTATAAATGCATTTAGGTTGCTAGCCAGACCACTCTGGTCTCACTCAGACATCAGTTTACGTAATAAGCTGCTGATATACAAAGCATCAATCAGACCGGTGTTAGTATATTCCTGCGAAACATGGCCAGTGAGAAAGGCAGACAGTCTATCGCTCGAAGTCTTTGACCGTTGGTGTCTTCGACGCCTCTTGATAGTCTTCTGGCAGGATCGAATCACCAATGTTGAGCAAACCGCAGATGTTTCAAACTTCCAAGTCTAGCATCGTACATTCAGCATCGCTGATTGCAATGGTTTACCCATGTCCTGCGCACACCATCGACGGAAATCTGCAGAGTGGTCGTGAACCCTTCTTGCAGTGCAAACTGGAGATACCTACAAGGTGGTCAACTGAAGACATGGCTCAACACCGTTCAGTCGGGCGTTGAACGGATGGGCCTCGTAACCGTTTACGGCTTGCGACATTGGAACAAAAAATGGGTTAACATCTGCGAAGAGCTCGCCTCTGACCGCCGGCAATAGGCTGCTGCTATTCGTGACATCCGTGAAGCCAATTCATCCAACAACAGGAGCTTATCGGATCAAGTATCAAGTAGTCAGTATAGAGCAGTGTGAGACATGTACATATCGGGGTGACATATGCACAGATATTGCAGGATTTATAGTCAGTAGTGGCCACGCGATTGCATGTGCACTATAATTATCTGCTCCTGTAAATTCCGGCGAGGGACGTAATTGGTGCGGTGATAGCTTGGTGGTTCGCTTTCGTAACATTAATTGCCGCAGGTTTGTCTGCGCTGGATGCGGTTATATTTGTGCGTCAGTTATGATGGCTGACGTCGAAGTTGTTACAAGACCCAGCTATTCCCACGTGACTGATTGTCCTGCTCACAGTATGGGAACGCCCAATCGTTGCGCTTGTTAATGGACTGTGGCCTGAGAACCATGACCTAAACAGCTCGCAGATCGCGCGGTTGTCACCTCTTCCGATAATTTTGGCCTCGTCAGGCTTCGAAATATTGCCAAGTCTCCTCGAATGAGCTGCATCCTGGGAATTGGTGCCTTTCCTCCTCACCACCGCTGCGTGCTTGACCACACATTTCGGGAATAATGTCCCGGTTACTCCGACGTAGTTGCTTTGTTCACAACTGCACCAAATCCGTTAAATGACTCCAGCCGTTTCACATCGTGGCAGTGAGTCTCTCGGTCTTGTGATCCAGCGCCTAATTGTTGCTTCTGGTATGTGTGCACATTTTTTTTTGCGTCTTTCCTCCTCATGGTCACTGCGTGCTCAGACATTCGCGTCAACATTCGACACGCACAACAAAATCACGGCAACTAATGACTCGAAAGCGGCATATCAAGCCATCACCACACGAATTACAACCCCAACACTGGTTTATGAACCGATACTTATAGTGTGCATGTGGTAAAAATCTGTGCCCAATCTGTATATATACTACCCCAACGTGTGCATGTCTCACATCACGCTACACTTACTACTGATTACCTCTGATTCTCGTCAGAATCCAAAACGTCCGCCAACTAAAATGTTTACTCCAGCAATCGTACCTTTTCCGCCCAAACTGCTCCATGAATTGATATGTTCGCAGCTATCGGCTATCTGTACTGTAATTTACCTAACCCTTTTTGCTTTATTCTCTCTTTTTAATAATGCCTACCACTAAGGCAGTAGTGTGTGCATCACTATATTCACCATTATTTGCTGTCCTCCTCTGCCATCCGCTGAGGCCCCTCCTTTAAGCCTATAATACTTTCTACAGACTTAAAAATGTTAAATAAATAATGCAAGTCAATGAAAAAATGCAGGCCGCGCTGGCCAGCTTTCACAGCTTTTGTATCGCCAATATTCCATCTTGTCAAATTACTCATTATCTAATCACTGGTTAAGAAGGCAAACAGTTGAGCAAATGTAAAGAAGAGGAAGATGCGATCTCTGGAATGATATTTTTATTCTGAGCTTTCGGCTCCACACGAGAAGACATCGTCAGAGTAAATGAGAAAACGGCAAGCGTTGGCTACGTATAAATAGGGTTGGGAACGGGAGGCAGTCATTGAGTGGTCCCTGTTCACGCAACGTCCATTCTCACACTATCTTATCGTATCTCCTACGTGCGTCCATGGAGTAACGGCGTGTGACCTTGACGTGACAGCCTGCATGCTTGTAGAGGAACTGGCCTTTGGTTTCTGGTCACGGGCACGGATGGCAAAATAACAGTGCAGTATATCCACATGCCTATTAGGATCTGACACCTAGGCTTCTAGCAGTTTGCCTGCCGTCTTATTACTGGCTCATGCCATTATCCGTGTGTTCGAGAATCGAATTTGTGGCATTCTGCCAGAGTGTAGGTAACGATCTGGGACTGTGGGTCACCTTTCCGCACTGTCCGTTTGAGTTCCGCTAAGAAAATATTTCGTGATATATATGGATCTAAACGACCGCCACTACCAGTTTGCTCACTAGGGACAAATTGTGTGCACACCACAAGATCATTTGACCCTTTGCGTTAGCCTATGTCCACAATTTTCCAGGGTTTGTCTTTGGTTTTGCTAGACTTTATGATGCATTGTTTAAATTCCCAGGAAACAGCTCGAAGAATACACAGTAATTTTTTTCTCATGAATATTTAACATGATATTCATGAGTGTGTGGAATGGTAATTTATTGCGTAATTTAATGTGCTGCCCTTTAGAAGTTTTTGGAAATTTTCTATTGATGGAAGAGCTCGTCTTTCAGAAAACAGTACTGATAAAGGAATAGTTGAAGTAAGAGAAGGGCTCTTTTTTGGTTTAGAGATCGCAAACCGTGACAAATACTTTCTGAAAGAGTGAGAGGTAGGGGAATAAACATCTGCTTAGCAAGTACTCTTAACTATAAAACAAACTAACAAACTGATAATCTGTACTGTATTTAATTCTTTTTTTAATGTATTTTCTTTTTTGTAATAATGACAACCGCTTATAATACTAGAGGTATTACATCCATTAATATAATGACGACAACTTGTTGTCCTCTTGTTGTGGTTTGTTTGGATGTTGGGGCTGGAAAAGATAAGCATCTGTCTCTGTGGATGTGTACAGGTGTGGGGCCTCGAGCTTATCCTGTGCCTATTTTGATCCTTCAGCAGATTGCATATCTGATTAAATGTGAAAAGCAACATTTGAGCGAGGGATTAAACACGCATTTGTGGTTGGTTGTTTTGTTTATTTAGCTGACTTGAGGTAAAAAGTGTTGTAAGTATCAAAGAGTTCTGCTCAGCTCAGTATACTGGGGGGCGAAAATTGGAAGAACGCACTCTTTGTTTGAATGCAATATAATCACTTAACAACCTTATTTCAATTTGGATGTTTCTCTAAAGAAAAATATATATGGAAGCAAGGAATAGAATGTTTTAGCATTAGAAGAGACACAAGCGATCCCAAATTACGAGTGCTTATTGGACGACTAACGGAGTAAGCATAGTAGATTGCATATCTGACGAGCGATGAATAGCACACACATTGGAGGTTGATTAGTTCATCCCTTGAGTTGACTTGAGGTGTGAAATGCTGTTTACTAGAAAAGCGTTCGGTTGAGATCAGTATACTGGGGGACAAAAAGGGTGGAATGAGGATCGAATCGAACTTTTGTTCCTGTTCAAGAAATTTTCAACGCTTTTAAGTACCGTGTAAATAAACTCCTTGTTTTTGCGTGTTATACTATAAAAGATCACTAATGAAAAGTGGAAACATTCTAATTATATATGTTCAGAGAACACACAATTTGTTTGGCCTTCACAAAATTGAGTTTAGTGCAACTATGAAGTGCACTATTGTAGTATAACATTTAGCGATGGCGTAATTTGCGACCAAAGAAAACAAGAAACTAATTAGTTCGTTTGCGCTTTCCATAAACCATATTTGGATTTATAAACGTAGTCAAAATTAAAAATAAAAGACAAACTTTTAGGTAGTTCCTTTTTACGGCATTAACGTTTTTAGTTTTCAGAAAGAAGCTCGTCAAAAAACCCGCATCCTGTCATGACTGAAATAACTTCAGAATAGACAAAGATTTTATTCGTGTAACAACCTCAGTCAATACCGATTAGCGGAAGAGTATCAATCCTTTCTATTTATCAGCCTGTTGCACGAATTCTGGCACGTAAACCTTGAGATTATCCTGGTCTATTTAAAGCCTTGGCTTTACAGTCTGTCAACTGATGTGTTATATCAGACTACGCACTGACATACGATAGCATTGCGCTCTGAATGACTGATGATTGGACTGAAAACTGCTAAACATTGACGGCCACTTCTTCTTGCCCCCTGGTTCTGCATATATTTATTAGTGCGTCAAGGTGCCAGGTCGTGCTTTAGTTCACTTGCGCACCTGTTGTGATGTGGCAACTGCCAGCATAACTACGGCGGTTAGACGACAAGGCAGCACAGTGTGCTGGTGGCTTGAAGTATTATGTGAATGGACATGGTGCCGTCAGGCTGAAGCGAAGTCACATTTGCAACATAGCGGCACATGCACCGAATGCGAGCTAGACGCGGTACCCGGATAATCGCACAGCTTACAGCAGAACTGGTCTCCGTCATGACAACGCGACCTGTGGGTGACTAATCGGTTTATTTAGTAATTCTGCGGTCGGTAAACAGGATAACTTATAACCACATCAGGAAGCCGGCTTTTGAGTGAGCTTCTTTACGACTGCTTACATATAATGTGTTCGGAAAAATAGCTGCATAGTGGTATGCCTTTTCTCTATCGACCTACGCTGGCGAATACTTGAAAAAGGAGGATCTTCTGGTTTAAAAATGTGAAATAGTGATTCTTAATTCGTCATGTGTGTGAATTTATTATTGATGTCAATGGAGTATGCAACATGATTCACACCCATGGCAAAGTTTTATTGGCAGCGATTCCTTCCTTTTTAGCGTAAAGAAATGTGTGATTTTTCTTTTGCAGAGGTATTACATATTTCGTTTAGAAACCATATATTCACGTTTGATGGCCAGCTGGATTCAAAATTATTGGGCAATTGGGCTTTCTTATAAGCCAAAAGCACATTTTCGTCAAGCATGATAATTTAAAAATGCGTAATCTGCTTGCAAATAAATAGACAACATGGTAGGTTTGTACCTGTTTTTTGAAATGTGTAAAAGCTTACAAGGCATAAATAATCAAGTAAAATAATGCATTCTACTTCAAAAAGCATATTTGACACAGTTTTACTTTTTCAGGTGTTCAGGTGTCTATCATCAAGAAATAACTAGGGATCATAGTTTCAGATAATCAGTTATAAGAATCTTACCCAAGATGGTTATTTGGATCCGCAACATTTTTACAATTTAGTTTGAGTTTTTGTGAAATTGGAAATAAACAGTATGAGCGCAAGTTAACATGAATAACGTGTTCCGTTTTCTGGGTATTTTTGAATTGGAAAACCTTTTCATGCATTCCTATAATAAAACTGCTTGTAAATCCGGGTGCGATAGATTTTGGCACCAATTTACATTACATTGCTAGGCTATGCCTATAAAGTTAAGAATTAGTTCCGAGGAAATCCAAGTTATCAATTTTTAAACCAGTTTGATTTCTAAAAAGCACACTAGGAACGCGGAAAAACACACTGATGAGTTAAAACATTCGCGTTTGTGACTTGAAACTTCAATGTGTTGTCAGTGTGTTATGCCTATGTCATCCCTTTCAAAACAATGACAACATGAACAGACGCCATAAATGCTTGTCCACTTAAGCTTTTTCCTTAGACATTCCTTGAGGCAAACCCACCAAAATAGCCTCTTATGGATTTGTTATGTTTTTTTAGACTGTGGCTTTATGGCTCTGGAAAAAAATACTTATCAAAAGTGTGCACGTGGACATTTACATAAGACATTTACTCATACAAAAAATTGTCACGCCTAGTTCAGTTTTTTGGAATAATCAGCGCAGCAGCAGATTTTGAGGCTGAACATCCAAATTCATAGAGACATGAGGGTCCTTAATTGACTCCTTAATCTATTCCAATTAATTACCTGTAGAAAAGAACTTTGGGGCTAATTTGTACGTCATCTGATTGGCCAGGTAATTATTAAACTCCGAGAAAGTTTTAAAGTGTGGGTTTAATTTGCCTACCCTGGAGGTCTTTATCGCAGTGCGTTGGGCACTGTGAGCCAAAAAGAAAGGAACTATCGCAGGTTGTCGAATGCCTTTTGAGCACCTTTTCGCAATGATCCTCGTCCACGTACACCCTAAACTCTGAATCATAAATAACCTGTCACAACTACTTATACTTCTCGAATAAGCAAAACACTCAAGCCATCAAACCAAGAGCTGCTTTTATTGTCAGATTAGGTCGGAGATATTGACACTCGGGGATGATCGCATACACTAACCTCTTACGGAAATCACTTGTTGTGCTCTAGCTTGGGTCTCATTTCTCGGGCTCTGAAAGTGTCTGAAAGCTAGTAATATTGCGCAGATAGTAGTGCCAGCAGACACAAGGGAGCCTAGAATGGTCCTACTAGCTTATTCGTCATCATCAGCCAGTCATACCTGATCGCTGGTCGTGCATCACCCAAGGCATAAACAAATGACCTTTTTATTTTAAGTGTACGGCTTTAGGAATTGAGCCGCGTGCGCGTTGTCTTGCCGGTTTGGGTCGGGAGAAATTGACACTAGTTGATGATCGTTCATCAACCACTACCGAAAATGAGGTGAATATTTTCGAAATTCGGTTAAATATTCGTTAGATAATAAATTCAATTAAGGTCTTAATGAATAACTTTAGCTCAGAAAAAGCACGTACAGGTCATGGACGATATCCAGCTGTTGGGAAGGCTAGCTACTTTATAAAATTATTTAACTAATGAATTGTACATAGGATAGAGCAAAAAGTCTGGTGGAGGCAATGCTTCGTTTTTATTGCGCACACAACAATGTTGTTTTGATAGCCGGATCACTCCCGTATGAAATACGTTGGATACCATTCAACTTAAATTACTTTTAATTGTCCTCATACTGTTTCTATACCCTACGTAACGAGTTGCTACGTGATTGCTTTCACCAAAAGAGTGATTTATACGTGATCTGTTTGAATAAAAATTATAAAACTTGACGTTTACAGTATGTATCCTGAAGGTGTTAATTGCAACCGGAGGAGTATGTTTAGCTGAAAAGAAAAGGATCAGCTTCAGAAGTCAAATGCTTTATGACCATTTGTTTTCAGTAAACATTTATGTTTTCAATTTTGCGTGTAAATTGGAAAATAACAAGCAATCGCTAAAAGGTTTCCCTTCATAAAGTCATCTCGAGGGCGGTTCAGTTTACTACAAAATGAATGCCTAACAAAAAATCGTTTGTACACCGGGTTTATAACTTTTCGGAATAAATCACACAAATAACCATAATTACGGTTGTGATATTTGCCGACTGTGATTTTACACATAAGCAAAGGTTTTTTAACCGCTTACACATACCTTCTTAAATTATTAATAGACTGTCACACGTAGTACGACTGGATGAATAAGCAGAACATTGTCCAAGCACCTAGCTCAATAATTGCTGCTACTGTTTTTTACACTTGCTATTGGTTTTTAAAGGATCTAAGGGGATAGGGATTCTTAATGGACTCATTTTCCTTTTCCGGTGTAGTGCCAGAAGATGCTAAGTTCAGGATAATTGTCTCAAGTAATCGTCAGTGCTGTCATGAATCCTTAATGGGCTTCTGAATGGCTGCTACTCAAAGCACCTGTGATTCTATGCTCATTGAGCTTTATTGAGCCGCCTTGCCTGTTTATATGTGAAGGTATAAAAAGCCCTGGTGCACACCCTGATACCCTAACAAGAATGTAGCCATTTGGAGTTGTAGAATCGGAACTTTGGCATTAGCGGCACACGGTTACCCCATGTCATGTCAGTAATGTGTCCTACACTTTATTTGTATATGATAGGTCTTATAACTGTCGTTGCACTATGGATACCGTAATTTGATTCCGGAGAGAAGGTGAATGTGGCCTTACAATTAATGTCGTCTCGTCTTAAAAGACGGGCTTTTTAAAGTCTACAATGATTTTTCTAATATACAGTTAACAAATCGTCTCTAACTCAGTGTCTTTGCTATTCTTGATTCAAGGATAATGATGGTAAGCAAGGGAGTGTTTATTAGTTATCCAATGTACTGACGTGAGAATGAATCTTCTGGAAGATGGTAACACGTGACAATCGATAAACCTCTGAGTGTACGGAGTATGACCGTCAACACAAGCGGCATGTCTCCTAACCCCAGACCCTTCTTATGACCACATGGAATGACGGTATTCAAAGAATTCTGCGGGCGGCAATTGCACAAATAGTCATCGCAGAGATCGGTGGAACTCTACATGTTTACTCAGGGGGCCTTGTCTCATCCGTCAGACATAAACTACTTCCTAAAAATACCTGTAAGTTTTTTTAAATTTAATCGTAAACAGCTCAAGTAATAGGCCTCTATCCCGTCACTATATTCGCACTATACTCAATGAAGCATTAAGCATCCATCATGGTGGAAAAACCTTCAGGCAAGGTAGTATCTGAGGAATGTTTCATGGAAAACGAGCTATTCATATGTTCAATCTCACCTATGACCCGGCTACTTTACTACATGTAATTCATGCGTGATAAACTTAATTTGTTATTAATAAAGGTAAAAAATATCAGTGGACTTAGGAGAAGGTAATATGATTCCAGACAGAAGCTAGTTGCGACGCAGCAATTAATATTGCCTCGTCTTATGTGGCGGACTTTATCTTAGTTTTATAATTATGCCTCTAATGTGTGGCTAAGTACACCCGATGGTCAAGGGATGTACCATGTTTACCTCGGCTATAGCGTGAAACCTGTGATCTTGTTGAGGCAATGACAAATTTGTTTGATGGGGAGATTGGTCATCATAAACATGGACATGGGAATGAATCCTCCGGAATAAAGTAACTTATTGCAACCGCAATACCGCCAGACTAAACACAAACTGCATGTCTCCACTTCCCGCACCAGATGAAATGACCGTCGCGAAAGAAATAGGCGGACTGGCGTGGCATTAATAGTTATTCCAAGGATTGACGGAACAACACACGAGTACTAAGAGAAGCCTCTGACTCCCAGACATCAATAATCTCTTCAAACTACCTATTAGGCTTGATATTTCTACTTGCAGTGCATGAGGCCAATATTTTCACTATATTTAAAGGAAGCATTTGACATCCCTGCTAATGAGAAAGATTCTGGCAAGGTAATGCTTGAAAAGTGTGTCATAGAAGACGGCCAAGACCGGACATTCGCATTGTTGGGCTCAGAAACAAATATGGAAGGTGGCCTTTATGGCAGTCTGACATAGGTTAAATTGTGGCCATCCTTGGGAAATTCTGGAATATTCCTTGACGACTACGTAGTGTAATGCACGCAAAGAGAATTGCTTTTGTATAAACTGAAAGGCAGGCATCCCAAGAAATGTAATTTCAAGGAAAGGCGTCCTTTTGGAAAATTAGTAAGTTTATTAAGTAAATTTTCAACACTGGATCCCCAGGTCATCGTCAAACTTGATAGGAATGTGCAAATGTTTTCTTTGCACATTACTGTCAAGTCTGACGACGACCTGGGTATCCAGTGTCAAACATTTACTGAATAAACTTACTCATTTACCCCAGGGACTCATTTCCTTCAAAAGAATTGGTTTTGCTTCATTAGCCACCGTTCACCAGCTCAATTCCTCTCACAATGACCGTTTTCGCTGAGAGCAGTACGTAAGGGCTGATCGGAGTGTTAACCATAGGGTACGTCTGCCTAAATGTAAGTAGATTTAGACGCAAGCTGCTGGTGCTTGACCGTTCCCCTCTGTTTGACAGAAAGTGTTCAGTAGCCTCAAATATCCCGCAAAGTTTACTTACATATTTGCCAAATGTACAATCTCTTAGTTACTTATCTTCTTCGTTTTTTTGCCTGGCCATGATGATAAGTAAAGGAGCATAATTGCTATTACTTTAGTAACTAAATCCACTTCGTTATATTTATATCCTTTTCTTTTCACCTATTTTCGTGCAATTTAATCTTCCGTATGCTCGAAACTGGTTATTTTAGCGTTTGTGCCTGGATATTTTTTAAGCGCGTGAAGCCTACGAACATAATCTTTGCAATTTTTATGCTTCAAGGTAGCACTTATGTTAATTCCCTTGTTAACATAACTTGTCCATAAGCTATGGTGATTTAGTTTGAGCTACAAATGCATCTGATAAGCGTGATACCTGATTCCGTGATAGTCTGTTCGCCGTTTTTCAGCGGCCTGATACTCCAAGCAAATCTAAGATTCCTTCAGTTCAACTGGGCTATGAGCTCATTTGCTCTCCCCTGAGATTAAGGATATTCCAGGTCGTTCAGCAGAGATACTGACTGATCATTTTCGATTGAACTTTTACTAATTGCCTCGATATTCCATTCATCTCCACTGATTGAGATAAAGCGTAGTTTTAAAGAACATCATGATATCCAAGGACAGCCATTGGTGCTCACGTCATGTGTAGCACGCATCGATGATTTCTCTCGAGCCTTCTCTCATTATAATCAATAAGGAGAAAAAAGAGAGTGTAATAGATGCAGTTTAAATCTGATAACTCATACATTTATTCACGTCCCCAGCGTTTCACTCCCACTCCGTTGGTCACGTGGTGTCCAAATTCAAAAAAACTACCTCAACTATTACTCGTTCAAAATGTCTTCTTTACTTTTCATGTCTTTTCTCATTCAACTATGACTGTTGTAGGGTATACTAAAAACGTGTCGCTACTTCTATTTATTCTCACTTTTCGTACGAATGCGTTAACCCAATCGGGTTAATCAGCGATGAAATGCAGATTTTGGTAAGTTACATACAGTCGTACCTTTGAAGGAGACTGAATAGAGTAGCATTCGATAGAAGAAGTTCGTTGGTAAAAAGTGGTTTAACGGGTGACTTTTCGAAGCTGGAGCCCCAGTTCGCCTTCAGACGCAGAGAAAAGTGAATGTGCCAGAAACAGCTAATAGCTAACATCGAGATTTCATGAGAAAATCGATAATGCCGTGGCGCTTGCGTCAGTAACCTATTGCCATGTGTTTCGTTCCGTTCGGATTGGCTCGCGTCTTGCCCGATTCTTTTTGAGGCTTCGGTATGACGACTCCAACTTGATATGCCCGCTTATGCATTGCGCATCCGATTGCATAGCTTTGAGAAATTCACGGCCTTTCTTGTATAGAGAAAAGCCAACAACGCACGTTTTGTCCCATGTAATTTGGTGTCCAGATCCTAATGTGTGCATGGTGACTTTGTACGAGTAATATCGTCCCTTTACCACTCGTTGGTGTTCACGTAAGCGTGTGCAGGCTGGTTGCATTTGGTATACGCTACCCGGATAGAGAGTGTTGGTAGTTATGTAGCTGCAATAATGTTGTGCAGCATGATCAAAAGTGACCACAATTTAACGTCGCCCCGTACGTGACACCAGACTGGTATCCGGATGATTTCCTGCTCAAGTATAGCTATCACCCCCTTCCTCCCCTCCCCCTCTCATGACAGTTTGAGCATCCTTTTTCAAGCATGTCTTCCAAGCAGGTTGGTTCAGAGACGTTAGGTTACAGGTGAATTCGTTGCAAGTGATAGTAGTCTTGCGCTGCATCTACCGCGCTCGCGCATCCCACATCCGCCTAACCAGTGTCAAGACAGAGTCGAAGAGATCGAGGCGAGAGCAATTGTAAGGCGGCCCCGCCTGTGCTTGCCCCGTGACTTATTTTCAACCGGTAGTAGACTTTCGCTGCACCTCCAGTACTCTCTCTTCCCCTCAAGGCAGAGTCCAGAAGACAAAGGCAGGATCCGGCTAATCGCCTATAGGCTGAATAACGAGATCACGCAGCAACCGAGTGGATTTTTTGTGCAAATCTGATGTCTATTAGCTGGTCTGTTCTTTGGCAGTTTAGAAGGCGAGATTGGCCGTACCGTTCAGCTTTTTAAGATGAATCGTTTTTAGCTGGGAGAATTGACCAGGTGTTAAGCACCGGTAACACCGGGTGACGTCGCCGCAGACAGTACAAAAAGTGTGATCTTTTTTTCTACGGGCAGACGCTAAGGGTATACGCCATGCTGAGGGGCAAATGGTTTTCTTGGTAGGGTAAGAGAGGAGCTGACAGCTTTTGTAAGGCAGTACCGTGTCGGCCGTGGTTGTCTTGACACCAACCAGTAAAGGCCAGCTGAGATAAAAATAACTTGGCAGGCTGGATACAATTCGCGTCTGGCACAGCTGCTACAGTGATGCCTAAGAGGACTTGCATTAGTTTTCGGTGAGCCTTTTAATTCTGTCAGGGTCTTCGTGAAGTTATTTTTTAAGAAAAAGCGAAAAGACGGATCACAATTAAAGTTGCTTTTGGCAACAGGGCTTAAGAGTATTTTCAAATCGTGTCATCTAGACGTTAAATTTACAATGTAAAGAGGACTAATTCTGAGCGATGGAGCCATTCGTTTATTAGCTTGGGCTTCCGACATCTTACAATATCAAATACCATGCCTAAGCTGTCCTGTTAACTACGCAGGCCAAACTTAAGGCAATGACTTCAACTTTGCAGCCGTCAAAGTACTCGTCCACGCCGAAAAAAGGACGGGTCGACAGGTGACTTAAACATGGTCCACGGACAGGAATTCAAGCAACCGTTGTTGTCACGCCCAGGTTTCTGTCACATTTAATTGGGCCCACATCCCCTATAATTGCGCCCATTTTCGTTGCTGACGCCCTGTCAAACTTTGACGTCACTGACAGTTAATTGACGTACACCCCCTACAATTCCCCCACTTTCGTTGATTGCTTTTTCTTATCCCTTCCAACCGGACAATCTCCGACGGTTGCTTAGTATACACACACTAGAGTAAGCGTCTTATTTCAGCTTTTTTAATCGCCTGGGAAATAAATTTCTGTTCGCGGAATATATCAGTGTATTAAAGGTCTACATATAGGCGTAGACCGAAATCATAAGTGTATATTTTTGTTGAAACCCGTAAAACACTCCGAAATATCCACTTGTTGCCTACAGACAGACCTTACTAGCATAAATTGATGTTACTTACCGTACTAACACTCTAGGTACTAGCCACGAGTTTCCTCTGTATTCTGCCGCTGCTTGACATAGCTATGAGGGATCCGGCTCATCCAACCCTTGAGTTAGTACCTAGACCGTTACTATAGCAAGTTACAACATATGTTTATCGTAATAATGTCTGTCTGTTTGCAGCAAGTGGATATTTTGCAGTGGTTGACGGGTTTCAACCTTAATATACACTTAAAATTTAGGTCTTCGCTCGTCAACCTCCAATACAGTAATATATAGCTGGCAGAAATGAATTACTAAGGAGATTAAAAAGCTGAACTTTCAAAACCGATATCTCAACCAGAAATCAGATAGGGAAAGCTGGGGTGACCCACTGATGAGCCGGACCCCTCGCAGCTGTGTCAAGCAGCGGCAGAATACCGGCGAAACACGTGTCTGGGCCTTTTAGAAAGTACATAGGCTGTTAGTATGGTAAGTTAGAACATCAAGCTTCTTATTGTTGGTGTTTCGCATATCTCAAGATGGATTCCTGTAAGATTTCGAAAGCTCATATATTCTTCGTCGCTCGCGAATCCTTCATTGTATTCCACGCAAATACCTGGAGCGTAAACTGTTTCATTCATTTATGACACTAACCTATACCATCATTTAAAAATAAATAGCAGACTCTCAGACGTACTACTGCATAAATTCTTTCGTAATGTCATTAGTTTAGTGTGGACTCGTTTCGGACATGCAGCTAGCTGTAACGTGAGCAAAATAAAAAAATAATATTCAACTCCGCCTATTTGGCAGGTTTATAAAAAATGTTGGTTGAACTGTAGTATAACAACAGAGCTGCAAATTGCTGGCTGTCTGGACTCCTATACCAAGCCATCATATTCCTGGTATTTGAAAGTACTTATTTTTACCCCAGTTTTTTTCACCAGCCCCGAGCTTTCCAGCAATCTGTTTAAAATCATCAAATGAGCAGTCCCAAGAGGGAACTGCTACCCAGTTGAACTTGGGTAAGTGCGTTAATTACTTGGGGTTTCTATAACAGTCTCATTTTGTTGTACATACTGCATGCTATAGATGTCGAGCCCAACGTCACGGGCCACTGTTTCGCGAGATTTCATTGCAAATGTATTAGCAATCACGAGTAAAGTATATATTCATTTCATTATTTTATTTTTTACTGCTATTCTAGCAGTAGCATTAGCCAACTCCACCCTTTTATCCTATTGTTCTAAACAGTTTTTTTTCTCACTCACTTTTATTAATAAGTTGGTTTGGCAGGTTTGCTTAATTTGAGTTGACCCAAGTGTGAAAAACTCTAGGCGTTTGGCGGGATTTGAACCCGTGCATCAAGGAAAAGCCTTTACCGGAGGCTAATGCTTTACTGCTTAGCTACAAACGCCCGCTTCACGCCATGAGTAGCGGTAGAGCATAAGCCTCCGGTAACGGCTTTCTCTGATGAGCGGGTTCTTATCCCGCCAAACGCCTTGAGTTTTTCACACTTGGGTCAACTCAGATTAAGCAAATTTGCCAAACCAACTTAATAATTTAGTCAGCCTAGTAGTTTTTCTGGTGGATTCTAGATGATTGCTTAGGAAATCCTGCTTGGGCCGTCAACTTGCTCCCATATTGGTGGATTCCATATGAGCGAAAAGTTGAGCGGGTAATATCGATCCAAGTGTGATTAAACTCATGGCGTGAAGCGGGCGTTTGTAGCTTAGCGGTAGAGCATTA
>JAYGXS010000006.1:23584001-23675377 GCA_036362985.1 Ligula intestinalis | reverse complement strand
GCTTAGCGGTAGAGCATTAGCCTCCGGTAAAGGCTTTCTCTGATGCGTGGGTTCAAATCCCGCCAAACGCCTAGAGTTTTTCACACCTGGGTCAACTCAAATTACTCACTTTTTTTAAAATGGAAGCTCGTTGAAATCTGCCCCAAACCTTCGGCGTTAGGGTTTTTTCACTGCGTATTTGTAAATTAACAAAAAAGTTCAGAGCGTCACTAACTGTTGCCCTAAAAGGACAATTTATGCTTAACTAAATACGAATTTTAACATTGTATCTGCCTACATTATAATTATTTTACTCCGATCCTAAATTTGTTCAAACAGTGCCAATCTAGTGCTCACAGCTGACTTCTAGGAGGACGAGCACTAGTTTCCGGTCAGCTTTTTAAATCTGCCAATGCTTTCGTGAACGGAATTTTGGAGGATTAGCTAAAAGACAAGTGACACTTCAATCTGCTGTCAGAGACACGGTCAATGAGGTTTTTCCAATCGTGTGCACTAGACTGAAAATATGCCCACCTGCATTCAAGCAATGACTGCACGTTTATCTTAACACTGATGCTAATATCTTTTTATGTTCCTTATATTTCCCAAGCAGCAGGACTACGAGAAATGGCCCTCAAGGATTTTGAAGACATTCTTGTCATTATTTTTTTTTCTGTTTCGTGTTCCGGCAGAACCAGTCACTCAAACAATGGATTTTATACGGGCGTAGCCAGTCTCCACTGCTCCCGTTTTGTTGACTACTGACTATCATCAGGATTTTATTTTGGCTCCTGAGATGTCGAGGCTCCACGCAAACTAACATTTTTTTTCGTGAGATGTCATTTCATGCGCATTCGCGATCACGGGTAAACGACATGCTCGTTTCATCATATCATGCTGTAGTAGTAGTAGTAGTAGTAGTAGTAGTAGTAGTAGTAGAAGTAGTAGTAGTAGTATTAGTACCCTATTTGACCCCTTTATCACATTTTCCGTAGCAGTTTTTTTCCCTTTAGGGCTCCTTGAACGCTGCCTCCAGCTTCGTCTTAGGATTTATAAAATTTAAAAGGTAATTTGAGATAATTGTTCACTACTGCCCTCAAAGGACAATTTAGGATTGCATTAATATGCATTAGTTTATTTCAACTCCGCACATTGTAATACTTCTTTTCCGATCTTAAATTTGTATAGAAAGTGACTTGCCAGCGCTCACAAATATAAATTCTAATCTAGCTGCCAGGTTGACGTCTAGGAGGGTGGGCACGGGTCTCCGGTCAGCTTTTTTATTCGCTCAACGCTTTCGCGATAGCCAAAAGACAAACGACACTTCAATCTGGTGATAGAGACATGGTTAATGAGTTTTTTTTCAATTTTCTTTACTAAACTTGAAATGATTGCAATTATTGAACAGCAGACTCTTGAGTGTACTGCTGCAGACACCGTTTTGTACTGGAACCAGGTTTTTGCCAACTATCTGGGGTGACTTCGGAAGGTATTTGTCCCTTCAAATACGCATTTATGGCAGCGATTATATTCCTTGTATTTTGAAATTGCTCATTTTTGCTCCAGTTTTGGGTCAGATCTGAGCATTCAAGCAATCTATTCACAGTCGTTAACTAAGGAGTGCCAAGAGGGAATTTTCACCAATCGAGGAGAATATACGAGTCCCAGAAAACAGTTAAGAAGAAGATGATGCAATCACTAGAACAAGATTTTATTTTCCTGACGTTTTGGGATTCCCCCGGGAATCCTTAAACATAGGTTATTGTAGGAAACTTGGACCACTGCACAGAAATGAGTGATATATGCGCAGGTTGCACGGTATTTATGGTTCATAGCGGTCATCCGCATGCGTATAATAACTGTCAGTACCATAGCCCCCCTTGAGGTCTTAATTGGTGTAGTGGTGGCTCATTTAATGCCACAGCTTGCTTGTCAGCGTCAGATGCTGGCTTCATAAGTGCAGGAAAAGTATGCTTGCTGTCATCAGAGTTGTTGTTGCGCCCAGTCCTTCCCACGTAACTGATTTTCCTGCTCAGGCAATGTCTCAGTACACTGTACGGGAACACCAAATTGTTGCACTTATTGATGGACTGGGGGCCTGAGCACCATGACTCGAACAGCTCACGGCTCACGTGGTTGTCACCTCTTGCTCGGATTTCGGCCCCGTCAAACTTTAAAATATGGCTGGGTCCCGTCGAGTGAGCTGCAACCTGGGAGTTGGCGTGTTTTTTCTCACCACCGCTACATTTTCGGCCATTCGCGTCCGGAGTAATCTCCCGGTTTCTCCGACGTAGTTACTTTGTCCACAATCGCACCAGATCCGGTAAACGACTCCAGCCATTTCTTGCTGTGGCAGTGGATCTTTTGACCTCAATAGCCGGCGCCTGATGGTTGCTTCCGGTATAATTTTCCTGCAATTATCAAGCCAGCATCTGACGCCGACAAGCGATCCGTGGCAATTAGTGAGCGATCAACGCACCAATTAACACCTCAGGTCGTGGCTACGGGAACTGAAAATTATAGTACGCATGCGGATAACTGCTTTTAACTATAAATACCGTGCAACCTGTGTATATATCACTCATTTTTGTGCATTGCTCCGAATTTCCTACAATTACCTATGCTTGAGGATTTCCGAGGGAATCAGAAACGTCAGGAAAATCAAACCCTATGTTCCAGTGATCGCATCTTCTTCTTCTAAAATATCACCCAGTTTAATTTGGTCAAGCACGTTAACTATATGCCTAGTAGGTTATTCTGAAGCTTTCTGACTTAGGTTGATGTGTATCAACGGTCTCCAACTTATCCATTCCGGTTTTTGTGCGCCTACTTTGGTCTGAAGGGTCTTCTTATGCTGTCCGATGGTGTACCAGGATTGCCACTTAATTATCTCCACGTTTGTTTTCTGAACTCGAATAGGATGCAATCGCCAACTGTTGCTCACTTTGCTGCCTATATTTACTGGCCAATATTTGATATATTCCGTAATACTGAATGTTTGTCTGTGTGGTAAAGCGTCAAAGTCACACCACAAAAAACCAAACCCAATAGTTTGAAGGGAATAAACACTAAAAATGAGCACCATTTTTGAGCTGTTGAAGCCTGCAGTTCTAAAGGATTTCTATGTAGTGCACTGCAGCAGTTTATACTTAAACCCTGCTAAAATTACGGGCAAGGATTATCGAGTTGCCAAGGTGTCCATCAGTTTGCATGTACACTAATAGAAGTAACTATTCGATTTCCAGGTGGAAAGTCAGAACGAGACAGCGCGTCCACTGGAACAGGTTTATTTGTTATCTGACGTTTTAGATAATATTTTGTCTATCCATCCTCAGGTTGTGAATACTCTGCCTCCTGGCTCTCGCTATATGCTGCTCGTTTGATCCGCGTGCGGAACCTGCCGAACCCGATTGAGCCGCTCTCTATGGCTCTTGGCTCTTTGTCGGCTCCAGCGTTTACATGGTCTGTAACTGGGGCTTCAGCCTTCTTTTTGGCCCCGTTACGTTAGTCGTCTATGTTGAGTTGGATCCCATCTCGCTCAGACCTGTTACATGGAAACGCACATTGGCCGTAGAGCTCGTTGGTAGCCCCAGTTATTCAACGCCGGGATATTCCCCCGAAAAGAATATTTTTAATACAACTTAGGGACAGACACATTTATGTGATGGTTTACAGAACAGTCGGTAAACACCTAGGCTTCCTTACGCTATCTTCATGTGGGATCGTCACCTCGGCCCACAATTACAACGGTGTCAAAGCTGAAAACGCGCCATATCTCTGCGGCCTGGGTTGTTACCTCCGACTTTGAGAGCCAAGACAGAGGGAGGGAGACTCAAGCCACGCAAAGCGGATCAAAATGGAATGGCAGACTACGCACGCTACAGGAATGAGTGGCATATAGCGAGAGCCAGGAGCCAGAGTTGTTCCCCTTCTGAGGCTGGATAGGCAAGGCAATTATTCAAAACGTCAGATACCAAATTAACCTCATCCTGTGAACCCACTTCCGCCTTCTGACATGTCCACACACCCAATGAATTATTTTTGGCTTTTTGAAAAGCATATCAAAATTTGATCTCATAATACGTTTTGCAGAAGAAATACACAAATCGCAATGCATTGTGTTACCTTGATACGAAACTGCATTCTTCAGAAATCATGATGCTTCCATCTCCTATTTTGAGGCCAACTTACCATGTTATTCAGCCCTTGTCATTTTACCTAACTCTTTAAGTTCAACAGGAATATTCAATGATCCACTTCGTTTGTTGCTACCTTGCCCCATTTCGTGTCGTTCTGCAATCCACAAACTTTCATTAAGACAGCAGTCGAGAGTAACCTGTTCGTTCTATGATGAAGGCAAGCAAGGCAACACGTTTTCCACCCCTAGCAAGACATGCAGTCGCTCGAATCATATAATGTTTTTCGTATGAAAATTTGCTACTGTAGGTCACACAGATAAGGTCAGATTAGGGAACTTATTCTTACCCAATATGCGTGAAGATTGTTGGTCCAGACATCTTATCTTTTTCAATACCCCTCAAAGAAGAGGAAGGAGAAAAAGAAGAAGAAGAAGAAGAAGAAGAAGAAGAAGAAAGTACGAAGATATGAATCGTTCTTTTTTGAGATTGACGTTTCGCACACTCACACGGTTCCATCGTCAGAGTAGCTGGCTGATTGTTCCTGTATGCTGGGACTGTTTCACCTTCTGCACACCTCTTATTATATCTGCGCTTGACACACTAACTTTGACCTGCCTGTTTGCTGAGAAAACTAAGGGAGAAGCCGGCCAGGAACCGCATGACCAGCGGGAACACTACGTCGCCGCCGCCTTGAGGTTGACATCAACTCACGCGGGCAGCAACAACTGACTACTCCGACGAGGAGCAAGCCAACCAGTACACTGACTTGCGACAGCAGAGGCCGCACAAGCCCAATGGCCATCGAACTCATGGTTGGTCAGCAGCTAACTTGCAGGTCAAAGTTTGTGCGTCGAACGTCGGAAATAATATCAGGCCTGCGACAGGGGTGAAACAGTCCCGACAAACGGGAGCAACCACTCAGTTGCTCTGACGATGAAACTGGATGAGTTTTTGAAACGTCAGTCTCAAAATAAAATGGTCCATGTCCTCATACCTCCTTCTTCCTTATTGTTACCCGTTTGCTGAAGAAACGTGTTGACTCTGATAATTACCGGAGGCTTTGCCTCAGAGCAAGTTGGTGGCACATGGAGTCCCAGCTGAAAACTTTGAAAGAGGTTGCCATGATGCTCATACTCCAGCAACTACGATTCTTGTTCATGTTTTGGCCGTGTTCACCCAAAGGCCATTTGATTTGTCCTGCGCTCCCTGAGCACATTTTTATTGGTCGCTCTACTACTTAGGCTATGAGTCCATGGCCTCCTTGATGGGATCCAGGGTATTTGAGTTCGCTCGGCAGGTATCAGCATTTACACATCGCCTCAAAACTCTAGAACATGGCAAAATGCATGTTTGAACAGGCCGCAATCAATTTTGTCGCTATCTATCAAATAAGCGCGGCCAAGAGCGAATTTCAAGCCGATGTACACACATTCTTATTATTTAAGTCCTAACTGCCTTATAAAAACGTTTCCGAATGAATCTTAGGTAATACTTTAGAGCTATCCACGACACACTGCTAACCGATGGATGAAATTTTGAATTAATATGGTTTCAAGTTCATTACACTGTTCAATATCCGATATACTTCGTTTAAGTTTCGCGCTTTCCTGGGAGCTTCAGCATGATGAACATTATATCAAACAACTTTGATACTTTGAGGTGGATAGCAAATCTTAAAAATCGCATATTCTGTTGGGGTTTTAATAAGGTTTGCCTTCTGCAGATGCAAAAAGTTTACTGTTGCAAACATGACCTGTCCCTTCTTCACGCCCCTGTCAGTTTGGCTGTATGCTAACCACCTACTCGTTTAAAAATTAAGGTAATTTTTATTTCAAAATCATTCGTTCTCTCGTCATTGGCTTGCCAGGCTACAGTATTTGAGATACCGAGTGACACTTCTAATTTTTTACCTGTCATTTTTATGTGCTTCCGCCTGCGACAGCTGTTTCTCCTCGAAACATGATTAAATCTAAATATTCAACACTTCGCTAACTGACAAGGAATGTATTCGTTGAAGTCGCTTGTCATTGTTTATTTGACTGGGTTTCACTGAACTGACAGCGTTACATTTTTGGAGGATTGTTAGTGACAATTATTTTTCTTAGTTGCAATAAAAAACTATACTTCTCAGAGCATCTGATTAATTGTATGAACTTTGAAAATGGTAGCTTTGGTGGATGGAGACTCACTAATGGTTTAGGGGACCCGCTCATCTATTTCTGCCACGGGCTCACTCGGAAGACCCGTTTGGAATCGCACTGTAGCTATTAATTAAAGGTGGAGGATGGCTTATAAGTCAAAAATTGCAAAACACCGAAAAACGGACGCTTGCATCATGGTTCTCAGATGCCATTTCCGGCAACAGGTACCTGACCTTCCCGCGGCCTTCAAACTAGGCCAAACCGAACGTAGGAATTGGTAGAAAGGAGAACTCCAAGACGAACCGGTTGGAAGAAGAGGCAGGATTACCAGTGCTGTAGGGGACAAGGAACTAAATAATTTGCTGTTTATGACGCCGAACGACCCCCGACTTCACTTCCCTATAATTGCCCTCCCCCCAATCGCTTCTGGTCACCAGTTCTGATACTTTGGTGACCTGGTGACATCTGACAGTTGACTGACCTATGCTCCCTTTAGTCACCTTCCTTTTGGTTGCTGCTTCTTATCTCTTAAGATGGACGCCTGTACTTAATCCAAAACGCTCAGGACAATAAACAATTGATCGGGTGCTCGACCAGTCTTCCTCGTTATCCACGTAGATACCTGCAACGCGAAACCTTCCATTCATGTATGAATGCCTTTTATGTGCTACCTAAAAGCACACGTTTACTTACAGGTACATTTTATGGTGCATTTGAGAGCTTTCTTATTGCATGATTGAAGATTTGCCGAGAACAATAACATAGACTGTGTCTGGCAAAGTCTGTTCACGCATTTATCGAGGTGTCTTTAACTGTGGCGAACAGACGAAGTCTAATCACCGTATCAATAGTCGGCTGAACAGCTCCTGAAGATCAAAAAGAATAGTACCCAGTACTTATGTCTTTGATGTAATATTCCTTTGAAGTACAAAACCTCAAGAACGGTTGCTAAACTATTGCTGCAAACGGGCGTTCAGTTATTTTTATGAAGTAAAACTACAAAAGGCCTTTTTGTGACAATTCAATATATTATGGCAAAATAATGAAACAGTTGGTTATTATGCATTCTTATTATTTTTCAAAAAAGGAGATTTGTAATGGGTGGTCGAGGCCTAGGGCAGGTAGTCTTCGAATTCGTCGGCACTCATAGATGTCGTCGGACAGATACCAAACGCCTGCAGAAAAAAAGATTGGACTGATGAATTGGTCTGTTAACTCTCGATGCAAATCATAGGAATAAATACAATTTCCCCTGTTGTCATTGCCTCTCAGTAGAGCTAAAACCAATGTCTGTACTTTTTATTTTATAAAAATGTTTGATTTTTATTATTCTAATTTAACAAAAAGCGTATATTTCTATTTTAAATGACCACAATTATGCACTCATTCATTACATAATTTTTTTTTTGCTGAAAAAAAGGTTCTAACATTCAACAATGCTTGTGCTTTCAATAAGTGATTACCTTGCTATCTGGAGATGACCATTTTTTTAACCAATTGAGCCATTTCTTCAATCATATCTAAGAGAACCTACCTTCTGCCATGAAAATTTAGTTGAAAAATACCAATATCTGACGGTTGTGTTTCGTAGTCCTTTAAAGTGATGCCTGATATCCCTGGAATAGTTTATCCACATATGCATTATAGTCTTCTCAAGTCAAGCGCAATTCGTTGTTGTGTCTTCTGTCTTTTGTAAACCAATGTAAGAAGCCTGGGGTCTTTGACAATGTGCTTAATTTAACTGCAAAGTAATTGCAAAATTTTATTTTCTAGAAGAAATGGGGAAAGCTCTAGTTGGATTAAAATAATATATGTTGACAATTAATAAAGTACTTCTATACGCAGCGGGAATTTTCTTTTTTGCTACATTAATTGCGAGTAAACTATTAATAGTTCTTCTTCATTATTTACCATGGTGAAATCGCGCAAATAAATATACGCATGAGCAATGATAACCTAGCCTACACTAACTATTGCCGAATTGCAGTTTGTGCCTATTACGCGTTTATTTCATAGAAGCTGGTGTATTTAATTTCAACTATTCATATATGGTTCATGAAAAAGCATCAAAACTATGTTTTGATAGATTAATCCAGGTTCGTTAATGAATTTCCTTGGAAAATAAACAAGTTGTTTACTATACTAATTTAAGATTTTTATCTTTATACTTAGGTCATAAGGCATAAAAGTAGACGGCTGCGGTTCCCGTAATTGGTTGATTTCTTTCAAACTAAGTGACATCCCATTAAAAAAGTATAATAAACAAGCCATTCACTTGCCTTTATCTGTGCAAGTGTTGACTCGGGCACATGAACACATCCGGCAGACCTTCGAAGACGGAAGAAGTGAAGACCCCTCTTCGAATAGGCTTCATTTTTTTCGGTAGCTGCAAAGTAAAGCACATGGTTTTGGTTTTGGCAATAAGTTTGTTGCTACTCATGAGAAAACAGATCAAAACTCAGTGAGTTACATCCAGTCTTTTAATTTATATTTCATTTGTTAGACTGTAAAGCATTAAGCAAGTACGTAAATAAACAAGGCAACATGTTTCTAACCTGCTTCAGAATATTCCGCCATAATTAAAGCTGCAAACATTAGGAGGACTGGGACCAGCTGCATGCTGAAGCAAAATCCAGATACGATTCCAGTTAGTGGTCGCTTTTGTGATGATTGAGTAGACTTTGGTGTATATACATGTTTATATAAGCGCAAGGGTCTGCATTTTGCTTTCGCGGGAAAACCTGATTGGCTAACTGGAGTGCACTTCTTTGGACAGCCCCCAGCTTAGCGTTTGATTTACTTACTTAAAGGGTCATTTTGGTTGGCTCATTTACACCTCTGTCGAAAGGGCATGTCTTCTTCAGACCAAGTTTAAACTTCACTGCAATCTACAATATCGTGTACAGTTTTTAGAAGATAGCTTTCTGTTTTCAGTGTAAAAGTAGAGCATAGTTTATTTTTATTCTTTTTTAACAAGAACACTAGTACAGTTAACCTGAGGCCAATTAATTTGGCAAAACAGCGGAGCTTAACTTGTTATTTTTAGTCTTATTTTACAGGCAAATGCATTTTTTACCCATTATCAATTAAGATAAGTAAATATCTTATTAGTATCACAACAGTAAACCTAAATTCGTAGTGGAATGCGCTTTGGGGCTGGTTTAATAGTATGTGCATAAAAAAGCATATTTCAACAGAACCCAAACTGTCTTCCTAATAAAATGCTCTTTTCGTGTTCCGATTGAATCTACGTACCTATATATGGCGTGAGAAGATAGTTTCTTTTACCTTACTGTTAATAGGTTCAACAAATCGGTCAGGGTGACCAAAAAGTTTACAATATGTGCTATCGCTTCACTTAAAACAAATATTTTATATCGTTTGTGTGTAACGGATTTCTGTACTTACATGATATTCTGGTGATACCTGAAACCTATCCTTAAAAAGTTATTGAAACGTATAACGGCAACGTACTTTAAAATAAGCTCAATAACCAGACTGTCTGCGGTAGTTTCATAAAAGTAAACTTCAAGATTCTAAATAACGTGTTTAAATGTTTATTTTATGCAATTTTTTTTCTGTAATTGAAACGGATGATAATCAATAGAATAAATGCTTAATTAGTCACTTTTTACATTGGTAAAATGACAAGCGTGATTATGGGCATCATGCAAATGGTTTCATGGTAAATTATGATATCCACTTGCGTGCTTACTCTAGGTAGAATTTGCAAAGAGGATAGGCGTTTCAAATGAAAAGCTTACTTTATTCAAATGACTATTTTGTTGTTTACAGTTCTTTCTTTTCGCCTGGTTTTAAACCAATCACACCAAGATTAGAGCTTTACTTCAACCACGAGTCTAAGAGCTACAGGTACTAGGCCGAAATCTGTCAAAGCTACAAAAAACAACCTTTTCTTGTGAAAGTTATGGATATTTTGTCGGCAAATAATTTACTTGGTCGTTCCGTTGGGGGCTAATTTTAATGCTCGAGATAGGTATTGCAGTTTCATGACTCGCTCAAAACTACGCGCAATATATTCAATCATAAGTCCATAAGTTGTTATTCTTCAAGGACTTTGATACTTTGCTACTTCGGGTTGGCAATAACCGGTGTTCCAATACAAGCAAGCATCCGTTTTCCAGGAAGAAACTGTGAAAAAGAAGAAGACTCGATCAATATCCGTCACGGATTCGTCATCTGATGACAAACCTGCGACGAATATCGAAAAGTCAGGTAAATAAACATATTGTCCCAGCAATCGAGTCTTCTTCTTCTCAACCGGTTTTCCTTTGGCTGCGGTCGATTCGTTTTTTTTCGATGTTCAGTTGGTCTATAAAGCACCTGTTTAGATAGTCTTTAAGCAACAAAAGAGAATTCTGCGCCCATCACTTACTAAACGGGCCATTCTGAGGACTCCGAACCATCCCTCCCAATATAAGTTCAGTCCCAAACAACTCGTAGTTCGCGCTACCTGAAGGCGGCCTCTTTACGGTGTTTGAAACCTGACCTAGTTGAGTGGTTTGAGGACGTGTTAAACTAAATTTGGTCTAAGTAACATCCAGCTTTCACAGTTCTCTGCCCTTTATGCCTTAAACATTTCCCCTCCTTGCGCTTCTCGTGATCTGTGTTTTAAGTGCGTAACACTATTAGTTAGCCTTCTTGTAAATGTTTGATGACTTCATTATTTTGCGTTGATAATTTTCTGTACAAATTATTTTATTGCATGCTTTCACACTTTCCACATGTTATTAAGCGACAGACAACGAAAGCACTCGCAAGATTTCTTTTTTTACATTAAATGCCGCAATGCTTGCCTTTTTTAAATCTACACTTTTCATTTCACATCCATATGAAATAATTCATCTGCTTGAGATCAAGATCCACCAAATTATCCCTCATTTGCGTGCAGTATGCTTCCGCACTGAAAATGCCAGCACATTAAAGGACAAATTTATAAATTTTGTTCAGCCAGCAGTGAAGGATATCCTAGACTGGAAAGTAAAATTACACATATTTATATCAAAGCAATGTATTTCAGTTTGTTAAACTCTTCCTCTTTGGTGCGCGTTCATAGTCTGCATCAATAATGTATATTCCTGACGCGAACGCTAGTGCCACCTGGGATGTGTAGAATTCAAACTTCCGTTTTATTGAACAAACCTCTCGTTCTCTCTCAGTTCCGTGTCCTCCGCATGTTCACCATTTTTTTCCGTGCTACCTACCTCTCTCTCATGAGCTCTCTTTGTGTTTTACGGTGTTAAAAAATTATATTTTTGAGCAAACACCTTGATGCTGTAGAATTCTACTGCCATTTGAATCGTGTTTCGCGCGCCGAAGTAGAACGTGCCTTGCGTATTGTGGGGATCAAGTAAGCTAAACTAAGGCAACTGCGATCTTCACGCCCGGTTAATTATGAGAAGGTAAGACATGTTATAGCAGGAACATTTCACTCTCTTCAGAATGAATTGGAGTATAAACAGAAGTAAATTGACTGTCAGACGAGCAAGCAACCACTGCGTCTGAAGTGAGCTTACCGTGATGAGCGCGCAAGCGCCTTCAGTGGCCTTGGTCTTAGTTGGCCTTGACAGTTGATTGGTCAGACAGATTGCCTAGGCAGTGGGGCAAGGCACATGCTTAACTCAACAGAGCGACTCACCAGATGCGCTCCTTACCTAATTTTATTCGTAAAGGCAATAAATTGAAAAACGGAAAAGCTTGCATTTTCCCTTTAGCAGTAGGCAACACACAGAATCTGATGACGAGTCTGCCAGGAATAAATTTGGGGGAGGATGGAGCTTTGTTTTATACGGAAGTGATTAAGCCTCTTGTGGTAAACGGCAGCGTAAATTGGTACTGATAAGTTGAAACCTACAACGTTCGCGATAAGGAGGCCCTTTTTTAGCGTGGCTATCCTTTGCGCTTCATCCAAAAAACACACCAACTCTGTACGACAGAAAGTCACGGAGCAGTTGGGTTTCAAAAAAATCCATTTTTATATTTGCTCTTTGAGGAGGACAATATTTTAAAAAAAGTATGCGATGGTTACCTTGCCCCATAGAGAGGAATTAAAACACAGCTAAATTAATCTTCCGCAGTCTCACAGTTAACCGGACAAGGGATGCCTTACCTTTGCATGCCACCCCAAATTGCGGCTTTGAATTCACGTGCACTTGCCGCTGAACTGGCTTTTCTAGCTACAAAACAAAGTACCACGTTCCTTCTTGACGAACCATAATCTACAAGACAGTGGTTTCTCTGTTGACCGTAAATTATCTTTCTGATTACTTGTTGCAGCACGAACAAATCAGGCATTTTGCTTCATAGAAACAGCTCACATGTGATGAGATAAAACATGACCTATGTAAGCGATGAGATCTTGTGGCTAATCGCCCGTTACCCTGGTAATCGCAGGCCCTGATTTAATCTTCCTTTGATTTTCGGTCATTCATTTCTCTATATTTCGGTCCTGTATCTCAAGTAAAAAGGTAAGACTTTTATGGAATATTCGCCGTGCTGTTTTGCATTGATTCTGTGTAATTTCAGACTCTCGTGTAATCCACTCGTTATGTTTATCATGCAAATGCGGTTAGCAGTTAAGAATTTATCTCAATGCTTGTTTGCACAAATAAATTCTGCCTTAAAATATGGGAAACGTGTCGAGTTGTCAGTGCCTTTAACTTCTCAGGCGCGGGGGAGAGGGTGGAATTGGGAGCTGGAACCGAAGGCTCCAGCTTGTCGACTGTCCTAAACTAAGCGGGACTGCAACGAACAAGATCACCTCTGGTGTAGTTAAGTTAGACATTGCTTGACTGAAACAAGTAAAAACTCTTTCGAATATCAAATACTCTTGCGAGACTATGACGAATAGTGTGCCTACAACAGACATGGTAAAATGGTCTTTGCACAGCTCAGCCGGAGCATAACCAGTGGAAGTATCCATCTTCAGTGATATGGGAACCATTTTACGCAAAAATTCGTACGGGCTCGTGATTGACAATCTTGCGCCTTATATGAAGATAGGTACAGCTTTTAAACTTGTACGAGTTACGTTGTATCTACAATGCTCAGAAGTTGATCATCTACTGATTTGTTACATTCCAGCTTGCCACCAATCGACTGGAAGTATGCTTTAAAGTTCAATGGGAAATTAATGGTATTCATTGGACAAGTAACCGCATTTTCTGTTCAGGGGTACGCAACATCAGAAGGCTAATACGCTCGGGCAATTTTGCTCTTAACCCAGCTCTTGCACAACTGAGGCGCAACAACCGAATTTTTCTCATAATTCTATTTCAAAATCAGAGCAATCGAAAATCAAGACCTGCAAATGTTGGTGGCAACCACTAGTATTAGAGTGGACAATGTTGTGTGACAGGTTATCGCTTACACATTCTGAGGTGTGGGGCTTAGTAAATGCGGGCTTATAATGTCGCATCTGTGTGGTGATACTCAGTCTTCTTACCGATGGAGAGACTAGGTACCATTGTGGCGTGCATTTCTGCAGTGATTATAGAGAAACACGTACAATTAGATGTTCAGCGAATGACTACACTCAATGTGCATTCATAAAGAGTGATTTCGGTTAAGATTCAGTAAATATTGCTGAGAAACAGCTAATGTTCAGGTAATAATTTGGCTGAATGATGGAACGTTCGGTGATATTCAGAGGAAAAGACGCTGATTTATCGCAATGTGAGTTGACCGGTAGCAATTTGAGGATTTTCTTTCAAAGTGATTGGGCCGGATCCGAAAAGAACGAACAGCAAGCTAATACCTGTAATGCCTAACAGGCAAAAACTCAAGTAAACGATCTACTTGACTTCTTGTTTATTTCCATGATTTTAAATGGACAGCCATCTGAAAGTGCACACTGAGGCAGAACAACTCGATAGGGGTCACTCCTTGGCATCATCAAAAACGTTTTATCTTCTTGTCTTAGCCAATAGTATTTTTTGCAGCCAGTTTGTAAATAGTATTCCTCGTCCTACTGATTGGTATCATTTCTTACAAAATACCCTTATCGTACACGATTAACAGTCAAGTTTCAAGTGTAAACAGGGGTAAAGAAGATGGTGGGGGAATCGCGACATGACATTTTATCATTGCTTATGAGGAAACGCACACTAAGATGTTTGCCGCGGCCGTGAAATATTCATCAACTAAAGGTTTTCCTATTGATACGGCAAATAGGGTATCTTACCTAGAAACTATCTTGTAAGAAGATAGGCGTACACCGATCAGATACAGGGCACACCTGCCTGGTTTTTGAATAGGACAGGTGTGCTCTGTATCTGATCAGTGTACGCCTATCTACAAATGTATGGTCCCGATCAACAACCATTAAGACGTCGAGCCAGATAGCTCGATAGATAGGGTGTTCACCCCAGACCGAAGGGACGCGGGTTTGGAGGTCAACGGTGGCGGCGATTCCCGCTGCTACACTTAAGTAGAGTGTATCTAGCCAACGACGCCTAATAAGATAGAAATAGCTATTCTGAATTCTCTTAAGTCTTACGGTAAAATTTCGTAAAAAACTATGTTGTTTTGATGCCTTTTCTATTGGAACTTGTACATGTGCTAATATATAAGCTGTGCTGGAAAGCGAAAAGAGACTGGGAAAAAAAGAGAAAACGAATACTTGTGGTCAGAAAAGATTGTATCACGGAACCCTACAGATAGAGTGGCCAGGTTGACCTCAGCACAGGTAAAATAAAGAACGTTTTAAACCAGTTCTTGAATAACTCTCTTTTTGTCAAAATTGCAGTATCATCTATGGCATCGGAACAAAGAGATCTCCATCTGTGAGAATGTGAGACAAATGTTCAACAGTTAAAAATTATCTGACAACGTAAGATGGATCAAAAGCTAGCAGTAGTCGTATCCTTGAAATGAGTAAAATGGTACACAGGATAGCTGTCCGATGTCAGAACAGGCGCAGCTTTCGAATTTGAGCTACCTATTTTTTTTGCTCTCCATTCACGTGGGAATTTATTATCCTATACCATCCTCTCTAATCCTCTACTTTGTTTGTCTGTCTTTGTGATCATGAGGTCATATCTACAGTACAATACTTCCTTTTTAAATGCACTAAAACGAGTAATTTTATCTACAACATATCACCATCCCAATATTTGTCAAATGTGGGCAATTTGTCGCATATACAATAAACCAACAACACCAACATCAACAATGCTCCTTAGGATGACAACACGACGAAAAAAAGCGTATGAAGAAGCGGAAATGGAGAAGTTGAAAGCTGTTTTGTCGCCATAGTTTATTTAAATGTTGGGAAAAACTTGACTTGTGAGTATTGCATGACCTTTTACCTTTGTCCTTTTAAAATGACCCTTTATTTACCTTATCATTTGCTCTCCGTGAATGGAGCCATGTTTGCTGAAAATTTAGGACTTGTAAAATGCTCAATATAGCATTCTTCTTCTCTCTTCTTCTTCTAAAAAAACCTGGGGCACATCAACTCGCCAAATGGCGATCCAGCCAGGATTTGCCCTTAAGCGCCGCCTAGAAACATTTGAATTCTCACCCTCACTGAAAGCACTTTATGCAGTCAGCTAATACATTGCCTTTATCGTCATACAAGTTGAAGTGGTTTTGTGAAACGCAAACACCCTTTTAACAGCTCGTTTAATTATAAAGTTACGGATGCCTATATGTCGACTCCGCGATGCTTTACCGCGTGCCCAAATAGAGTTGATTTTTTATTTGGGCAGTTAAAAGCGTAGCATCCGAAAGTCCATCACTTTGGCGTCTACCGAAGGTAGTTTTTCGAAAGATGGCTTTACAGTGCATCTACTATTAACTGGATTTTTAACAACTCGATTAGCACCAAAATATATAGGAGATAAATTTAATAAGCTTTTAAGTGGACGAAAGTACGAAAGTGTAGTTGTAATAAAATATCATGCCTGGATAAGAGAAAGCTTTCTAGATAATACGTTTTAAACCACGCGTCGTCTGCCTTTCCGAAAACTACGTAAACACTGTCTATCCCTTGGCGGGCGTACTTTAATTTCGTCGTCGATGCCAGCAAAACCTTAACGGATTTTTTGAGCACGGCGTTTCCAGGCCATTAAAGCCTCCTTTGCCAGTGGGCACCCACTAACCTGGAAGAAACCAGTCAGCACGAGTCAGCAGTTGTTTTGTAGCCACTGTTTGATGACGGAAAAGAGTCTTCCATGAGCACCTTCGTAGTACATCTTAATAGAGTAAAACAATATAACGCTTTCCTGTGGGATCAACTCGAAATGGCTTCATTCAATTAAGAAATCATAATCTACCATACTAACAGCCCAGATACGCGTTTTGTCAGTATTTTGCTGCTGCCTCACACGGCTGCAAGGAGTTTTATGCATATAAACCTTAAATATATATGTATATATATATAGAGATCAGAAGTTAATTTTTAAGGAGATTTTAAAAACTGAAAATTCAACCAGAAAACAAACAGGCAGAGTTGGAAACCAACTGCTGAGTATAACCTTTTGGCAGCTCTGTCAAGCAGTGGCAGAATACCAGCAAAACGCGTATCTTGACCTTTTAGCTAGCAACTGGATTGTAAGTATGGTAAGTGACGAAAACCAATATTTATGACAACAGTCTGTCCATGGAGAGCAAATATATCTTACGAGTGGTTGACGGGTTTCAGTGCAAATACCAACTTGCAATCTTGTTTTATGTCTATAGAGTTTAAATACATTCATGTATATCGCCAACACAAATTAATTTTTCAGGAAATTAAAAATCTGAACTCAATTGTGACCTCGCTTTTTGACACAGCAAGTTGATACTCTTCATACGCTTTATAAACTGCACTTTGCAATCCATTTGTTTTATTGGTGCAGACGAGGATACGTACCATACGATACTGACTTTTTTGTATCTGCCGTAGGGCTCAAGGACAATTTCAACTTAGTTGACCTAATTGCGGAAAAAATTGCAGCCCCGGTAGGAGTCGAACCCGAACAGCAGACAGCTTTGTTAATTTCAGATCTCAAGACTGGGTAATATTTAAAACCTTTTTTCTGCAAAAACTCCAACGTATGAAAGTGTGCCCTTTTTACTATTTTCCATCTCTAATTCTATAATGAGCAGTTATAAACATCGGCTCACGTTAAAAGATGAAAAGGCTTTTTCCTCTGTGGCAGAGTTTCAGCCACGCTCGCATTTCTCAAATAAGTGGTAGTGTCAGTCAATGTCAGGCTCGTGGGTTCTTGCAATAATTTTGATAGGCTCTATTGCTGTAGGTCCTTTTAATTAATCGCGGTCAATTGGCAGATGCCTCCCGACGAGATAGCAATCTTTTTTGTCTGAAGCATCGTTGTTTGTTCTGATTGATTGGCCCAAATAAATACCGACCATAAATATGGTTAAGAAAGTTGCCGTCCCAAAACACACCATATCCGACATTCCTTACAAGTAAATGAAAATAGTAAACTCCATTCTACCGTGATTTTGGTCTGCAAATAGACCTGAGTTTGGCTTTCAACCTATTTTTTCTTGATTTGCGTAAGAGCCATTGTTTAAAATAAGTTGACTTCTTAACAAATATGCTGACTGTTTTTGTGTTCTAATAGATAACTTAACCTTGCAACATTATTTGAAAGATATTTTTGGAAAATTTCCTCAACATTCAAAACCACGAGAATGAGTCTTGCTTTCTGTGTCTATAACAGAATGCATCTAACCGCCGATTAATTCCAAGTTAACGAGGACCATCGACGCATGATTTTAACTAACAAAAACTCGTTTCCATAAGTTTTGTTTGCAAGCCATATACCATTGGCATCCTGGGGCTGGTAGACTTATGACAATCGGGGTTTAACTTTGCAAGGAAGCCCTTGTGCACGAAAAGTCAATTTTAGAAGTTGTAACCCGAAAAACGAGAGGTTGAAAATAATGGAGATTATGCGAGTTCCATAAAGCAGTTCAAAAGAAGTGGATGCGATTGCTACAACAAGAGGTTTATTAGCCTGACATCTCGGATTCCGTCGGTAATCCTTAATCATAGATGATGATAAATATCCATGATAATGCGCAGATAGGGCCAGGCAAATAAAACTTGTTTCATTGATCGCATCCACTTCTTCTAAACGAGAGGTGATTTGCTTACATTTATTGATTTAAAATCACACCATAGAAGCGTAAACCTTGCTTTAAACTATTGTCCATAACATAAAAGGTACTTATTCAGATGGGATTTCCGCTATCGGTAGCATATAATGATCTTCTGATCTAAGGCTTTTAAGGGTTCCAATGGCACTTTCTTTAGCCTTTCCATATTCTGAAAACAATTTTCCTGCAGGTTTTTTTTGTTTTTGCGAATGCGAATAAGTAGCCGTGAAATAATTCATATCAAGTTGAATGAGTGAGAAGGTGATGAACCATGGTCATGCCGTTTTTTTCAAAAACCACTTGAATTCAAGCTCCCTTTGAAGATTCTTAGCTGTTTTTAAAGTTGGAGAGTGACCCAAACCGGACATTTGATCATTTCCTAACTCAGTAAAGTGGCCGTAATTTCTCCACCGTACCATCAGTTTAACGGAGCATGCAAACTACTTCTTTCACTTTTTTTCTCTGAAAGGAAACAGAAATTTATGTAAGCGCGTTGCTGCATAAGGTTTTTAAGGCATAAAAACCGGTGAGTGTGGGGAATCTCGGTTTAATAAAACAATCATTTTACTCGCTGTGATGCTTCCTCGTGAAGGTTTTTTGACCAACTGAGCGGAAACAGTCTCTAGCACTCCCAAACTCGTGTGCCTGCAGAAAAAAATAGCATTTGTGTGGTGTTACTACCTTGTTAGTTTGGCAGGGTTGGTGAATTCCTTCTCCTTTTTCACGTTCATCAAGTCATTACGAATAAGCCAGCGTTATAACAACAGCAAACATGTACAGAAGGATAATAAACACTCTAGTTTCGTGTCAAGCCAGCCTGGTTTCACTTGTATGAATCCTGATCTCTACGATTATAATCATGATTCACGTGTAGTTCATTGTGTCACTGATAGTATCAGATAGCATTCGGAAAGCAGGAGTTAGCAAATGTTTGACTTGGGTATCCAGGTTGGCTTTTACACATCAGAATTTCATCGCGATACGTGAGCGGAAACGTTTGTTATCTGAAAAACATGCTAATTTACGGGTTTCGACAGAAGTCAGGAATAGAAACCAGTGCGGAATCTGTTCGCCGGACTGATCTGAAACGTGGTCTCGGTTTTAAATTGCATAGAACTCCGAGCGGACTTGATCACTCCTGTTTCAATCATCGCTGGCACCACGGCCTTAGCTAGGATACGGACGTCCTTCGTTTTCTTGGTCGTTAGTTTGCCTATGCTTAGGAATGTTTTCATTTCTTTTTCAAATATCATCGGTAGCTCTCCCCGCCACAAAAAACGTCTATTTTTAAGATGGAAACATCAAATAAAATTATGCCATGGTAGACTAACATGTTTGAGCACTGCTCAACGAAGCCACCTGTTGTATCGATAAAACAAATTGTTCGGACCAAATTACCTTGCTTTCATCCGTAATAATACTAAGTTACAGGCAATAGCTCCCCAGATAAATGGACACGACCATGGAGTACAGCGTTGGAGGTCTTTTTGCCTCTATTTAGCTAATTCACGTCTTTCATCAACCCCACAAATGCATGACCCTACTTAGGTGCATCGTGGGTGGTAAAAAGCGCAAAAGGCTGAAGCATAGTCAGCCTGCGGACCGAATTATTCCAAAAGAATGGGAGATTTGCCTCCTCCTAGTTTGGTAGAAGAAACGATGCGTGTGAGCCCAATTTTACCCTATTCACTCACCATTTTAACCAGCATCACTTGCAGTATTCCAATGAGCATTTGTTTCGCCCACCCTTTTGCCTTCCCCCCCCCCCGGTGGTCATTGCGTTTTTTTCTGTTTCTAGTTTGTTGGTGTGGCGGTGGCCAAGTTAAGACCAGTGGAATCGTACTTTGGGTGTCAGAAGGTGTTTCAATAATTGAATGTTTTTTCAGCAAAATAGCACGAAATAAATGGGCACAGAAGATTCTTGCATTTTTAACTTACTGATAGTCTATTTGGTGTGATAAATTTTAACATTTTTGCTGTCTTATACTTTATGGTGTATTGAGAGGTTTGTGATATTCCTGAAAAAATGGATGGTAAGGAGATCACCTCCTGCAATTTACATGGGGTTCAACTTACCGTTGTGGACGTAGGTTAGTGTTGTTTATGGAGCGAAGTGCCCAGCACACCTTCAATTTACACGGGCAACAACTTTAGTTTATATAATTTGGTTTATTTAACTTATCCATATTTCAGAAACTAAATTAGTGAACATACGTTTGTTTTCGATAAATTCTCGTCAGGCCTTTACATTTATATGGTATGAATAAACTATGGTTTTTGGTGGACAGATAAAGTGTTATCGTTGTCTATTTTAATATCTACCATTGTTATTTTAGATCTAGATAGTTTTGATTGCAGTGAGTTCAGGTGTCTTAAGTTAACGTTTGTAAGTTATTCTTCATTTTAATTATTTCCACATATTTGTGTGATTGCATATTTTTAATTACGGCGTGCTATTTGTTGAACAATTCTAAATTATTTTTTAGATTTTTTAGATTTTTTCTACGTATAAAAGCTTATTTTTGCATATAGTTCCTTTCCTTTGTATTGCCCAGACTCTATACATATTATTGAATCCGGCTCTACGATACGAAAGAATGGGGCTTTTGCATGCCGATCTGTAACCCAAAGTTGGATTCTTCCTTTTAGCCCCCCAAGGAATTCTTATCCACCTCGCGCTCCTAGAGAGGATTGTTTATTGTTTCGCTGTCCCGTAGGTGTTTACTGGTCTTTTTTAATTCCCACTACTTTTAAGTCTTCTCTGTAATTCGATGCAAATGAAGAGGCATGTGAGTGGCCTTTCCTTTTGTCCTCACAAACACTACCTAGACTACCTATACCTCGTCTCGTAGAAAAGTACAACCGCACGTTAAATTTGCAATACATGCAGCAAATTTTCCATTCAACAAAGGATGACCCTCAGGCCAAAAGCAAACGCATGGACACACTCTTAGTTGGTAGATGGATAGACGTTAACTGCTCGGTGGCTCGTCATTTTCTGTCTGGAGGCTCACATTCGAGCCACACAAATACTGCACCGCTTCCAGCGATAAAGAGACAGTAGCATTGCGGACAAAGACAGAGGAGACTAATATGGCTGCTTTACGTTTATTAGCTTACATATTTGGCTGTCTAATTCTCTAACGGTTCAGTAAAAGGCTTGAGGCCTTGCCGGTTTCGATAGGAAATCTTTATGTTATGGGTATGGTTCTTCTGCCTAAACTGTGTTACTTTATTCATACTTAACCTTACTTTAAGAGGGGCATAAGTGTCATTTCAGTTAATTTAACTGGCAAGAATTCGTAATGGAGAAATAGAAGGTGCTGCTATCGCCGGAATCTTACTTATACATGTCTGAGTTTTCGGGCTCTTTCTGGTGTCCATCATCAGAGATAAAAGGCGTGAACGAAAAACAAGCAACCGTTATAGGACACAAAGGCCAATCAACCATTATGGACAGGAGAAGGGAAGGGGGGAGAGTCAACCACCAGTGCCATCAGTCCGGAGATGCCTGCGCAGCGCGATGTATGCCAGCGCCAGACAGACGAATCGATTGAATGAGTTCTCAATAGAGGGCCAGGCTTCAATCAATTGGCGGCCTCTTTTGTCGCCGGCGTGCGCGATTTCCCTCGCAGCTGCGAAATTAAACTCCTGACCGGTCTCGGAAGTATGGGCGGCCACTTTCGATAATGCGTCACCCCGTCGTACCACCAGCTTATATTCGTGCATGCGCGAACCAAGCATACTTCCTATCTGTCCTGTATAGTTTTGGGGACAGTTTAGACATGGTATGCAATACATGATGCCCGACTGCTCACTGGAATGTTAACGGTCCTTGATTTGCATGATTTGGCTGCGCATGGTAATCTTCCTCCCCTCATGCCTCCTCCATAACGCTTGATTGGCCCCTGCGTCCTATAACTGTTGCTTGTCTTTTGTCTACGTCTTTTACTTCTGATGATGGACACCAGCAAGAGCCCGAAAGCTCAGACAAGTAAAAATATGATTCCGGTGATCGTGACGCCTTCTACTTCTCCATCTACGCACAAACCTGGGATGCGAACATTTACCTCAATTCGTCAGACTGCATAATGTCTGTACCTACAAGCAACGGGTGTGATAACATTGGATAGGTATTGGACGGAATAGCTAAGGATTATCCCGGCGCTAATTTATGGTCCAAACCATCAAATAAAATGTTAAAATTGGAAATAAACTATAGGATATTAATTACTTGCCCTAAAGCAAAAATCAAGTTAAATGAAGCCCCTACGTGCATCGGCATTTTATTCGTTTCTATTTTTTCTGAAGTCATTGAAAATATGGAACCTAAACTCATTCACTTTTTGGTGGACATTATCAAAGCTTTTCAAATTTAAAAAAATCTAAGAAATATTTACCAGTTCCTGGATTGGGTCACTCTTTGGCTTCTATCCAGGGAGTTCATCCACGATTTTATCGCCATATACTCAAACTAGGTCATCTCACTTATGCAGGACACATGGAATCCGAATCAGTTATTAAAACTCAAAAACCGATCCAAATGCATCAACAAAAACACCGGATGATAAATAAGTCATCTTGAGGTAAATGGAAAAAGAAGTTAGAAAAGTCGAATAGACAATCCTATGTTTTCAGCAAATTTTCATCAGGCCACTACATTTAGAAAGATAATGAAAATTGTACATCCGGACAGGGTTAATAAGTTTACTCAGACTACAACTCATTGTTTTTACGCCGCCTGCATGGTGAGAGCGGCGTGTAGAGGTTCGTGGGCTGGGCAGGGGGGGGGGGAGCGGATTAAATTAGTATAGATTGTGCGCGTTGGTCCTGTTTTAGGTACCTGGGTTGTAAATTATTCTCATTTGCACGGAGCGATCGACTATCACTAGGGATGGGAGCAATGTGCAAAGGCCACCTGGCCATGGAAGTGAAAGTGTTTGTTTAAAGATAGCAAAAACCGCAAGATTTATTGGAGCCATGGCATTTCGAGAGAACTCTTCAGTTGCTGCCTCTTAGTGCGTAGCGTGAATCACGTATGAATCCAATTAGTATTTTCTCTTACGTAATTCACGTTGTGCAATGGGAGGTAGCAATTAAAGAGTTCTTCCGAAATGCCATGGATCCAATAAATTTTGCTGTTTTTATTATCTTTAATTGTGCACCTGGGAAACGTTGCTTTAAAGCAGGTGCTTGTGGCAGTGTCTTTTGACCACACAAAGGTGGATTCGCTAGCCGTATAGCCATTGCTTCGGCTGTTGCAAGCACCCGATGATGTAGGCCCTTAGAAACGTTAAGCGATGAGAAGCAAACTATACTTTTATTCGCCCGACGTCTTGATATCCGTCGTGGATTCGTCATCAGAGACATAGTCAGAAATCAGTAGCAGATAGGGAAGCACATGCACAGGAATTTGCGGTATTTATGGGATGTGGTAATTACTGCAAACAAACGACGACAATTAACCGTAATTGCCTTCTTGAGTGTTGTTAGTCTGTTGAACTGCATGCGGGCTATGACTTGCTGACCTTTCATCACGCGCGGTGGACACGAGCTTGATGATTGTCCGGTAATCTGGCTCTCCGGTACTGGTTTAGGATGAGGCGGTGACCAAGCGGTGACTTGCTTTGGCCACATATGATGTCAGCACCATATATGGATTTGGCAAATCGTTGCACTTGTTGATGGATTCGGGCCCGTGAATCATGCTCCAAGTAGTTCTCAGCTCACCCGATTTTCACATCTTGCGAGAATTTCGGCTTCATAAATTTGAATGTGTGGCCGGGTCTTGTCGAATGGGCAGCAACTTGAGAATTAGCGTCATTTATCCGAAATGCTGCCGCGTATTTAGCAATCCGCGTCTAGAGAAGCCTGCCAGTTTCTCCGAAATAGTTGCTTTGCCTGCAATCACACGAGACCCTGTAGACAACTCCAAATATTTCTTGCCATGGCAGTGGGTCTTTCGGTTTCATTATCTGACGCCTAATTGTTGCTTTAGGCCTGTGTGTGACTCCAACTACAAGTGGTGCGAGAAGGCGGTTGATAGCCTCCGAGACGTATTTAACGTACGGGATCGCTGACCAAATTTTGGGGTCGTTGCGAATTTTTGGCCAAGCGATCGAGTCATCTTCTCAATTACTTACTAAGACTCGCATGTTCGCTTGTTTTGGCAAAATTAAGTGTTGTCCGGTAGACAAAAATTTCAGGCGAAGAATCGTATCGACAGGGTAGGCGAGGGTAGAACCCGAAGTCGATCTAGTTTCGTCTTTACTTTACCAGGCTCAAGTTACCTCCTTCGCATGCGCCTGTTTGTTCGGCCAACGCATTCCGCTTTACAGGGTCAACTGAAAGACTAAATGCCTATGGATATGGCCTTCCGTAAAACATCTACTCGGAAATAGCAAAAACGATAAGCAGATGGATATTCATGTAAATCAAACAAACTCTACTTGCAGCAGTATTTCATCCGTGTTTATCGCAAATGACCAGATGCCTTTAACCAAATCAAAAATGGGTTAACAGACCCCTTTTGGCTTAGCATCACTTGTTCTATACTCCATCAAAATAAACCTAGACTGGTGCCCAAAACGATATCAGACTAAATTTCTCTTAATGCTTACAGCAATCAGTCATCTGCGCAATAAACATCTACCAAAACAAAAATATTTAAATTTTGATTATCATGCATAAGCCGTTTTCGGATGTGCTATTTCGATTTGAAGATTAATCCTCAAAATCACAGATAGACTTTCTCCTCAAAATTAGCTTTTTCATCTGTCAGTAAACGTGCCACTCGAGAAAAGAGTTGTTTCGCAGTAAGCATGGGAGCTGATCCACGAGTTTGTCAACAATGTATCGTTGCAGCGAAGCTCTTGTTTTAGTACAGTTTCGGTCTCACACACAGACACAGCGAATCGTTAGCTTTCTCCGTCTTGGCTGAAGAGAGATTTAATGTACCCAACTACTCTAAAGGCGACATAATCCACGACGCATTGGAGTGGTCCACAGCGATAGATTACGCAGAGAGCTTGCTCAAATTTGGGAATTAATAAACGCTGGGTTTTATTTAGACATTCACTATCCTACCACTATCAGATGCTTCTTACTATTTGTCTGTATGTCTGAGCAAAATACGGAGTTTTTTATTAGGGTCTCCTCATAAACTGGAAGATTTGCAGTCGGTGGCATCAAAATAAGAAGTCCCTTTCAATTTTATCTTATCATAACTGTCCGTTTCGTCGAAGGGTGATTCCTCTGATTGCTCTTACCAAACACCGAATCGGATTTCAATGTCTGCCTGCTTAGTCTGGTTTGGTGTGTCTTAATAAGATGCTATGAATAGCATCCTCTAACACGGTGCACCGGAATTTAAAAGCACTGGTACTACGTTAAAGGAATCAAAATTTCTTCTCTGAAAAAAAAACCTAAGGGGAAATAGGGTCGGTGGTTCCGAGAAAACACAAATTCTTTCTTAACACTGAAATTGAATTTGCAATGCAATAATATAGGCCCGGCTGATTCTACCATCTGATTGTGGCTAAACTAGAATCCGGAACCGCATATGCTTTGAAAATGAACTTACTTATTTGAAAGACTTAGGCAAATTGAAGCGAACGCTTCTTCGTTTAGTAGCATTGTGAAATCAACGAGATTGTGACCAAGTCATTTAAGTTCCCAGTGCGAATATCCCCACTGGAAAAGGCACGTGGAATCCGAGGAATGTAAACGAACAAATTTCAGGAAACTTCTCCATGCACTTTTAGCTTCCGATTTGCATTTCATTTAATGAAGGCGTGTGTTTAGAATTTTTCTTTGTTCATGGGGATTAGCTGTGCGCGTACTTTGCAGTTGGTTAGTGAAAACGCTTTAAAACATACTTTTTACAGGCAGCAGCTATATTAAGGTTTCCTCCAAAAGTTATCATTGTATCACTTTTACAAATAGACCAAAAAACTTTTAGATACTGCAGAACTTGACAATTGTTTGATTCTTGCATAGTGACTAAAAAATAATCAAGTCCTTAAGCGATCATTGAAATGTTGACAGCCTCTTTATATCCTGGGGTTTAGCAAGGAACACGTCACTTTGAGTTTCCCTTAAACATTGTTTGAATACGTAAATTCAGCAGGTTCTATCCATCACGAATAAATAAAAGAAAATAAATGAATTCAGTTTGCTTGCAATAAAACTGTACACTGAAATGAAGACCTTCATTAGATTTTATGTCATGCATTTTGGCTTCTATGACCAATAAATCTGTTTATGGACACAGCGTAGTTAAAAATGTTTTTTTGCAGAGTTCGAAATGGTAAGCTTCATGTTATTTTGAACTGTCCATTCTCTTATTTCAATGCTGACTTTTCTATCAGATTGTCATATCAACGTCAAGTTTATGATTACATCAGACACCATTCGGTCCTGTATATACAATACAAACGTATGTCTGCTGTTTTTAGTGTGTCACAAAAGCTCTCAGGTGAATATATGGTGTTTGGGGGTCTCAGGTGCATCTGTTTACACGCTGATATTGGCAGGTGATTGACTGGGCTAATTAAACTATGCGCTGTATTCTCCCATTTTTAAGTGAAAATATAAACTTTTAAATGGCAGAGGAGATTAAAATTAACATTTCAAACTTACTAGCCATTATCACTTAATCACGCTTAAACTCGGGTTTTAAAAGTATTGAGGCTCTAAACGACGAGCCAGCCTATGCAATGGCCGCTGTTTGGACTTGACATTCATTCCTAAACCCAAACTGGATGAGTGTGTTTCATAAGGCAATTACTTAGCTTTCCTACACCGCTCCATGCACAGATATATTTTACTCAAATAAAAACTCCTAGTAAAGGAAAACTGGTCTGACGCCCACTAAATATTAAGATCAAAAGAAGACGAAGCCTTCACAGAGAAGAAGTTTGAAAGTACCTTACGCACTGCACTCAGTAAATGACGCAGTTTTCGTTGTCTTGATCAGGTTTCCGACACTCCGTGAACTATGTCACACACGCCTACTTTAACCATAAGTGCCTCCGATAACTGCACGCCATCACCGTCAAAAAGGTACATAAAACCAGCTAGAGGGAAGAAAAATTTATGTAGTGGTTGACCGCGCAGTCAATGGACCTCCGAGCCCCCTACACCTGCTTTGATATGCAATCATCGCTTTGAACGACGGCGTCATGGATGAAAACGTGCTCCATGGGTCTCCTAATTTCGCACGGCACAACTTCTCCAGTGAAATTTCAGAGTGGAGGACCACTTGGAATCTTGCATGCCTGGCTGATGACACCTGGTGAACTAGAGATTATCATTCCAATCTCCTTCATCTTTGATGGCAAGGTTATTTGCCACCGTGCGTCTGTAAATGCGCCTCAAGAACAAACCCGAGGCAGAAAGGACGAAAAAACTTCTCTTAAATGCAAATAAATGTTCATGAACGCGTCCTGATAAATCATTATTCCCGCGGAGAACCGCTCCATGCCTCTCTCAACCAAAAGACTCAATGAAAAATTAGAATCTCTTCGTTAACTAAAGATACTAGGAAAGTGATGAAAGGAAGGTTATGTTGCTGAAAATCAAAAACATTTTCCAACTGAGGACGCTGAGTTTGTGCAAACGAAAATATATTTGTGCATAAAAAGAGCCAAGCAGATGAAGAAGCTTATTCGTAAAAGGCTTTAAAGTGTCACCACATAACACCTGATTGATCTGACGTCAAGATTAGGAAGTTGCAATTGAAAAAAACAGCCAGCAGACGGTTTGGTCTTTAATATTTTTCTAGAAATGCTAGATTTAAGGTAATGGGCAACGTCTCAACACGATCGTTAGCAAATGCCCTTCTGCTTAACGAGTGAAAGTGTATTTTCGACTGCGACCATCTCATTGTTCTGAAATTATTGACAGTCTGCCCAACGAGGCATCCTGTTTGCAATATCTTGGTGTTTTTTGGCATCCAAGCTTACATTTGCTTTTCATATAGAAGGCCTTTTTAATAAAATCCGTAAACTTTTATATTATATCCGCTGTTTGCGCACATCGCAAGCCCTAATCTGGCGATTTATAGATGCCTGCGTTCTCACCTTCATTCTTTACTGCCCTCCAGTTTTTTTTCCAGCTTTGCTTAAAATAACCTGGTCATTCTTAAACGTATCTTCCTAACCCTGTCTTCAGCCGCCGGTGTTTCCTATATTTTTTAAGCTGACATTATAGTAAAGCACCACTTTAAAACGTTCAAGCAATTTTCTAATCGTATCCTTAGTGATGTTGTTCACCCTCTTCACGCTAAACTAATGGCTGCGCCAAGGCTTCTATCATATATCTTGCCGTACATCGGCATATCTGCACTCTGTACTCCCATCCCTAGCACGCTACCTCACGTGTGAAGAAGCGGAAATTGAGAAGTTGAAAGCTGACCTGTTTCCATTGTGGATGTAGATATCGTGTAAAACTTTAATTTTGAGCATCCTATGACGCCTTACTTACCTTATATCTTATTCTCCGTAAATTAAGTCATCTTTTGCTAAAATTTTAGGATATTCCATTTTAAATAAAGCATTCCTCTCTCTCTTAGAAAAATTTTGTAGTTCGACGTAATCACTGGAATAAGGACTTTTTTCGCTTAAAGTTTTTGATTCATGCTTGAACCCATCCTCGGCAAAACCATCAGATGCAGGTAATAACTGCAAGTAGATATGTTGATGAAGGTTAAAAAAGAACCAAATGGATGTGGAGGAAGCGGCAATTGAGATAGGGAAGAGATTGAATTTGTCGAGATATGTTTGAAAAAGGAATGGGAATTAATTTTGTTCTGCTCCTGCGACTGGGACACGAAATAGTAGGATAAGAAAAAAGGACCTGTCGATCAATCCAGGGATAGGTGGTCGAAGGGTTCGTTTGGGCGTCTTCTGCTTTATTCCAACCAATCATTACGTTTGATCATCCGTTGATAATCGCAGAGCAGAGTGAGTCAACATTAATAAATATAAAATCAGGACTTCCTCGGGTGTCCTATATGCAGGCACACATCATTGAGGCGAGAGTTAAGCATACCGTATTATGTATTCTTCTATTGGTCTTCAGATAAAATGACAACCCATGCAATTTCTAAAACTTAGAGACACACGAAACAAAACGAGATGCCAAATAACATTGACCACAAACTATAACGAGCGCATCTGTACGTCAGGAATGTCTATGAGGCCGTCAGCCGCTTCGTCTGACGTGTAGAACATGAATGTGCAGCCAGATCTTGCAACATAAGATTGGTCATTATTTCTCCAAACTGCTGCCGCGTGCTCAGCTACTCTTGTCCAGACCACGATTACTCTTCTACCTTTTCAAACCACTGTTGATGAACGTTTACCGACCACTTACGAAAGTCACTTTTCTCACTCTGCCCTTGCCTTGGGCCTTACTTTTCAGGCCCTGACACCAGCCGTAGCAGCGATTAGCGTGAACTGATAGTTTTGCCGGCAACTACAATGGAGGCAATCTGCCTATAACACTCATTGTTATATGTGCTGCCAGGGCCTAAGAAATGAGTTCTAATGCAAAGGTGGAGTGCGATAAATGCGTTTCGCTAGTGGTCATTGAACGCTTACCAAAAAGTGTCCATATCCCGACGTAAACCAGTAAGACAACGCGCACGTAGCTCAATGGTTAGGGCATTTGACTCTGAGTAAAAAAGTCACGAATTCGAGTCTTGGGTGGTGCACCACTTGGAGCTGAGTATGACTGGCTGACGTCGGCTAACAAGCCAGAAATAGTTACTCCAGGCTCTACATTGAAGTGTTTCCAACCACCACTCCTGCTCTACGTAGCCTTGTAGCACTGTACTGGCCTGATACAGAACATTCAAAGTCTGCCTTTGTCCAATTGGACTTCTAAAGTAGGAACGACGGCCTTGAATCCTCAACTTTCTTGCGGGCCCTAAGAAATGTTTTTCCAAGCAGGTGGCAGTCTTGCGGAGAATTTCAGGTCGCGGCTCATTCGACGAGACGCGTCTATCCATTCGAGTTCATCGAGGACAAATTTCTCACGAGAGGTGACATTCCCATAGGAATGCGGGCTACTTTATTTCTGGTTCGCGTGCCCCTAGTCTATTAACAAGTGTGCTGACCTCCTCGCCCGATACTCGGTGCTGTGACTTAGTTGAGCCAATTTAATTTGCCCGTAGGGGAACGCGCAGACGAGCACATACTCCAACGCCATTTGGGTGAATCAACAGGCCGAGCGCCTGTCTCACCAGCATCTAGGACGAGTGGTGCAATTTCTGCCATTAACGACTCGAGCGCCGGCCATCAAACAGCTTAAGCGTCAAAAGGACATTTGTCCATGATAAAGTGGGGAAGGGGCATTTCTTTTCCTAGTTATGTGGTAGCCTGGTGATCTTATCTGATTAATGCCGTTATTCCCTGTTTATGTAATGCTCCTATCTACTTATGGATCTGATTCTCTGTTGGTTTATGTGCTTGCGTTCCCACCGGGTTTACAGGCCGTGTACATGGTTGCACGGTTAATTGTATCTGTTCTCTATCTCTCTCTCTCTCTGATCCAAGGAAGTAAATACCAACTGGTGGCGTCTATCGAATTTGTTGGCGGCATGTTGGCGGCGGTGGCCGTCACGTCCTCGTCTATATAGTTGCAGGAGCCACCCGACCAGTCGCTCTGTGCTCATCTTGCGCAGCCGACCATTTTTATCGGCCGCACCAGCCACCTGCACCCTACCCATTTCTGGTCTTCTCCACTTTCGGCTGGACATGGGCATGGTTTAAGAGTGGGTTAGATCCTGCGAATTTACTCTCAATAATTCAGCTGCAGTCACCGCGTCTGCCTTCAGTTTGCGTAATCTCGTGATGAGCATCGTCAAGAATGACGGCCAAATTATCCTCTGCTGATGGTGAGCTGATGATGGGTTCGAGCAGGAATCCAAAAATTCGGACGAAAACACTGTCTACTTCAGCCATGGAGCCTACTTCTTTTCAATTATTTTCTGATACTTGTATGTCTATCTTAATGGTAGTTAAAATGTGACTCTGAGATGGTGGACTAAGAGGTAATCAGGCGGACATTCAATACACCCCTTCCGATGAACACCGCTCACTTTTGCCGACAGATACCTTATCGGCATGATGCCGTGTCTAACTTTCGTGTAAATCAATGTGCGACCTTGAAGTATATTGTTTGGATCAGACCTTTTTAAACGCGGCAGAAAGATTATATTAATGTTTTGTTTCCCAGTCGCAAATTTAAAGCAATCGCATTCGACACCTTACCGTCAACATTTAAGGTACAATCAGTTCCAAAAAGCCCGTTTTTATACCTTTACCTTTGAAGAGTGACAAGATTTCAAATGCAATCATGCGACGGGTTTGTGCTCCCAAAAGCGAAAGTGCAATTTACCTAATCTTCCCCGTTCCTCCTAAAAGTCTTCCAGTTAACGTATTAAGGAAAGCCTTGCCTCTGCCTGCCACCCTTAAGTTATGGCTTTGAATTCACGTGCACTTGCAGATGTAAGTACAATGGCCGTATGTCGACGCAATTAGCGACCAGAGCTGCTGAACATTTGTTTGCTTGGCTTTTGAAGCAAGGAAGCAAAGTTCCACGGTCCTCAATAACAAAAATTTGCCAGACAGTGGTTGCTCCGTAGACCTCAAAACATCTTCCGAAGTATTTGTTTGAACACGAACAAATTGGACATTGCACTACATGGAAGCAGTCTACGTACAGTGGGAGAAGCTAGACTTATCTAAGCAGTAAGATTATTGGCAAATCTTCAGTTGTCTAAGTAATCGCAGGCCTGGATGTAATCAACCTCTGACTTTTTTCTTAATTATCTTCCCCACTTTTCCTGCCTGTATCTCAAGTGTAAAGAACGCATCATTATTAACTAGTCACCGCGATGGACAATGATCTTGCTGTTGTGCATTATTTCTGTGCAAATGCAAACTGTTGTGTACTCCATTTGTTAACTATCTCTGGCAAGGACTGAAAGCAGTTAAACAGCTGTCTATAAATTTGTTTGTACAAATAAATACAGTACGCACTAGAATTCGTGCAAAATGCCGAAATATGCGAAAGATTGATGCTCTTTCGCTTATCTGTATTGATTCAGATTGTGATAGTGATTATGATGTAGCCTTTTCTGGTTATTCCAGTCATGATAGGATGCGGGCTTTTTAAAGAGCTTCGTTCTGACCACTAACAAAAGGTATGTAATTCAAAAAGTAAGTACTTAAATAGTATGCGTTTTTATCATTGATTTTGACTGCATTTATAAATTCAAATATATTTTATGGAAACCATGCACGAAAACGTTTTTTCTTGTACTCGTTTGGTAGCCAATTGCACCAAATTTAAATTTGATATTGAAAAAGGGTATATCTGGTTTTAAAAAAGTTTCTTATAGTAACCTTTTTTACGATTTTGAGGTGTTCATTCGTTATACATCGTATACGTCAATTTATTAATGCTGCCTATAACGCATAAAGCATGCTCCACATTTATTGTAATATTTTATGAGAAATATGTGACTTCTTCCTCAAACCTTCTTTTCATTGAACAGGATGTACACAGTGCGCAGTTTTTAAACGATAAATTCGTGCATACTAGTCAGTAGGTTTCAAAATTATTCAGCAAATTAAAAGCTTCTTTAAAGCCGAAAGATCCCCAATCTTTAAGTACAAGATTTTAAAAAAGGCTTAATGTTCTACCAAAAGAATACAAGGATTAATTTTTTGCACGTTTTCCATAGAGTATATTTGAATTTATAAAGGCAGTCAAAATCAATGATGAAAACGCATACCATTACAGTACTCACTTTTTGAATTGCATACCTTTTGTAAGTTGTCAGGACGAAGCTCGTTAAAAAGCCCGCATCCTATCATGACTGGTTAACTTTAGAATAGCCTATATGATAATCTATATCACAACCTGAGTCAATGCCGATTAGCGAAATAGTATTAAGTTTTCACATATGTCGGCATGTTGCACGAATTCTGGCACATATGGTACTGCTGTATACGCTGGCTTTAAAAAGCTGAAATTCATCAGCTACTGTAGAAATATGCGCGTAATATTCGCAAGCGGCCGCAGACAGTTACCAGCGATTGCATTGTCAGTAGTGTTAATAATTACTTACTGTGTGTGTACGACGGACGGCCTTTTGTCAGCTAGTGAATATTAAGCAGTCAGTACCTGTCAGCTCAAACGATCATACCAACTTTTGAAACGAGCTTGACTTCTTTTTGCCGAAATATTTATTCCAAAGTTAGTGCATTAATTTCTTGATAAATCAAACAGGACATTGATGGACTAAGTTAGAGCATAAAGTTCACAGCATCTAAGGTGCCCTGCAACGGACCACATACCTTTTTGTCATCTTGTAGCAGCAGTTTTTCACAACGGTATCTTACAAGTGTTAACTTCTGGGTAAAACGTTAAACTTTGCAATCGGTTGCGTTTTATTCATTGCGATAGTTAAAAGAAAGCATGTATAGTGCGTCGAGAAGTTCGTGTAAAATGCTGCAATTCGCGAATGGTTGATAATCACTCACAAACCGGCATCTACGCCGTTGCACAAACTTTGGAATAATAATGAATTATCTTAGGTGAATTTTTAATTTCAATGAAATAGTAAACGTGCCAATCGATCCTTATCAGAATAATTTTTCCCCTACAATACTCAATTTCCGCCGGCGTTAAAAGCAGCTATAATTTAAACCAACGAATGTAGGCATAATTAAAAGGGCAAGTTACCTATTTTTTACATCAAAGGAACTCTTCTTTCGTAAAATTTCTTTAAGTATATTACAGCTATTGCATTATGATTATTTTCTGGTCATATTTTAAAGGCTGGCAAATATTCAACTTTTTCCAGACTTTTGAAGCTTAAGCGTGGATTCTGTTAATTTTTTCTATTAAAACCTTTAAAATATGATATTCCCTTAGACAATTTGCAAAGACAGAGTAGTTTTAGCTATCAGTGCTTAAGAGGATAGCCATCTTGACCATATCTCTCATTTCTTTAAAACATTGCCTTCTGTCCTTAATATACTTAAAAATATACTGAAATATGCAAAACACTAAAACTCATTGTCGAATGAAAAGAACCTCCACAATGGACGTTTACCCATGTTCTGGTTCACAGCAGTTAATGAATTTTTCCTAAAAGATTACCCATTTAAAATACACATTTATCAGATGAGTAAACGACTTATCTCTGTGTATTGTTCCTTGCAAAAAATCATTTGAAAGTCATAATGGAAAATGTTGAGCAGTATTTTAAATTGCGTGAATCTATAAATGATACAATTAAGACAAAAAACTCACCTGCCTCTCACTTGGAGCATTTTCACCATATTTATTACTTTCAGGCCCCGTCCAATGATTGCGAATGCAAAAAATATTGGCCGAATATATACAGTAGATTTCCTAACTGATGTAATGTGAGGATCGCAATTAAAATGGATGGCTCAATCCACATTTTAGTAGAGCTTTTGAAATACGTTACTTCTGTAACCTTCTTATCAGCCTAATTAAGCTGGGTGTCTTAGTCCAACTTAATTCAATCAATTTTTAAAATGGAAGAAGAAACTAACAGTACACGTAAAATCATGTTAAAACACATAATCGAACTTTGGGATGTTCCGTAACCACCATCACGTTATCTTGTCCGTAATGTGTAAGCCTATGTATGCGAAAATTGTAAAACACGATTTTTTTTCACTTTAATCCTGCGGGGACTGGTTTATTCCCTCGTTTTTTTGCTTCTTCTACACGTAAAACCGAAGTTTACCTCATATGCCTGATTTTCATTTTTTCGAATTTTTGGTTTTTCTAAACAACCTTATAAATTGCAATATTTCCTATTTTGACTAGCGACCATTACTCTATTGCTGTTAGTCGTTGGAAGACGCAGCTGAAATTACTTTTGCGTAACAGACATTTCCTCGTAAAAATTCTTAGATTTCATTTGTAATAAAAATGCGAAAATTGTTATGCTTTTGTATCTTCCGTTTCTAAATTTCGCAGAAAGTGGAAATGCTATTGTACAAAAACTTAGCATCCGAAAAGTTCAATGCAGTAAAAAATACTTCTTTTTGACAAAATAACTTCTGACATTGGCAAGATATAATTTTATAAATTGGAATTGTTCCTCCTTTCTCAAAAAACAACGTGAATCCTTAAGTTTGGTTACACGTGATTTTTATCGACTGTATATAAGCTTTTCCGGTCCTGGAAGGGATATTTTTAATCTGTTGACTTATATTAGTGTATTTTCAAACAATAAAAAGTTTGGTTGTAGACACTATTGCAATTTTTGGTTTAATAGCCGTCTTAAGCTAGTCATACCCAGACCAAAGTGTTCTACCACCCGAGGTTCGAACTCAGACTTACTGGATCAGAGTTTAGTACTCTAAGCATTAAACTGCTAGCTAGTTATTTTGAAATTTAAGGTCGGGACAAAATGAGGCTCGTTGATGAGCGTTCAGCGAGCGCTAACGGAAGTTATTTGCGGATACAACCGAACATGCGTGTCCCAGGAATTAATTCAGAAGAAGACTCGACTACTGGGACAATACTTTTATTCGCTTGATTTTTCGACATCCATCGTGGATTCATCATCAAAGCGCAACTTACTTTCTATTTTGCCTTCGGTTTCATTTTTCGGTACTTGACAGCAGGCGTAGTGGTTATTAATATTAGAGAGGTAGTATTACTCAAAAAAACAATGGAGACTAGAAGGGCCATCTCTGGCCCATTGACTATTGTCAGCTAGTACTACCAAACCCCAAGCACTGTAGCATCAAAGGCGCTGGCCACTACTGCTGCTGTAAGGGTCCACAAAATGCGACGTAAGACAAAGTGGAGAATGTGAGTTTTATAAGTGATCGGTGGACGTTCATCAACGAGGTTTGTTCCTGTTGTATGAAAAAGCATATAACGTTTGTTCGATATCAGGCATCCTCCGATTTTGCCGAATTTCTGCCTATTATGCTTCAAATAACTAGACTGAACGGGCAGTTTTCCTTACTTAAGAGGCTTTACTGGGATCATATCCGCTACTTAAATGAAAATAACGCCACCAAATTTATGATTAACTATCAAGTCTAGTTAAGCGCATGGTTTTGCATAAACTGTATCAGCTACTGTAACTTATTTCATAAAATGCTATAAGTTTTGAACGTTGAATGCAGATGGAATTTTCTATCTGATCACACTAAAACGTTTAAATAAGCTTTAAGATAATAAAAATCCACGTAAGAATTTAATAGCAAATTTTTATATATTCTACTTTGCCGATAGAGGCGAATATGCGAGTCCCAGGAACCAGTTCAGAAGAAGAGGGTGCGATCACTGAAACACAAGTTTTATTTTCCTGACGTTTTGGCTTCCCTCGGGAATCCTTAATCATAGGTGATGATAACACATTCATTGTCATGCGCAGATAGGGTGAAGCCATGCACAGGCTGCACGGTATTTATAGTTCAAAGTGGTCATCCGCGTGTGTGTGATAGTTGCTCACTTCTGTAGCCACCGCTTGGGTCTTAATTGATGCGGTACTGGCTTGGCACTTCGCGTTCGACTCACTAATTGCCACAGCATTCTTGTCCGCGTCGGATGCGGGTTTGATGATTGCGCGACAATCATGCCCGCTGTCGTCGAAGTTGTTGTTGCACCCAGTCCTTCCCACGTGACTGATTCTCTTGCTCAGGAAATGTCTCAGTACACCGTACGGGAACGCCAAATCGTTGCGCTCGTTGATGGACTGGGGGCCTGAAAACCATGACTCGAGCAGCTCGCGGATCACGCGGTTGTCCCCTCTTGCGAGGATTTCGGCCTCGGCAAACTCGAAAATATGGTCGGGTCCCGTTGAGTGAGTTGCAATCTGGGAGTTTGCGTCTTTCTTCCTCACTGCCGCTGCATGCTCGGCCATTCGCGTCCGGAGTAATCTCCCAGTTTCTCCACCGTAGTTGCTTTGTCGACAACTAAACCAGATCCGGTAAACGACTCCAGCTGTTTCCTGCCGTGGCAGTGGGTCTTTCGGCCTCATGACCCAGCGCCTGATGATTGCTTCCGGCCTGTGTGCAACTCCAACTCCAAGTGGGGTGAGTAGATGGCTGACCGCCTCCGATACATTCTTCACGTACGGAAGAGCTTGCCAAACGGTTGGACCAGCTGGATGTTGCTTCTATTCTCGTTTGCGTATGCACTGGTTGACAAATTTTCGCGGGTAACTATTTGCTCTCAGTACCCGTCGAACATATTTTAATTCAGCAATTTTGTCTTCCGCTTCGCTGCAATGCGTCTCTACGCGCCGGAATAGCGCTCTTACACAGCTGCGTTTGTGGCTGATTTGGTGGTTTCTGTTGATGTTCAGGTTTTTGCATAGTGTTGGTCGCTTTCCTGAACACTAGTCTTTAGGCCACCATCGTCTTTGCGGCCAACAAGGACATCCAAGAAGGCCAGTTTGTTGTTTTCTTCTTCTTCTTCCATCGTAAATGGAATATCCAGAAAGACAGCGTTTAGGCATTTCTTGAATGTCCGTACTTGATCCTGTTCAATTAAGACGGGGGCATCGCCCATACACCGAGCCCAGAGTTTCGGTTTGTGGTGTCGGAAAACCAGTGACTCCAGTCGTTGCAGGACCGCCTCTGCTATGAGTCCGGAAATGGGCGAACCTATAGGCATGCCCTTTACCTGCTAGTAGATAGTTCCGTTGAAGGTAAAGTACGTCTTCAGGCAAACCTTTAGGAGCTGGAGGATTTGAGCGTGCCCAAGGCGATGCCTTGTTTCATCATATTTCTCTCGTAGGAGTAGTTGGAAAGTCTCGACGGCCAGGTCCTGTGGAATAGAAGTAAAAAGGGATGTGACATCAAAGGAAACCATAATATCACTTAGCTGGAGGCTTACCTCTTTTAGTTTCTCTAAGAATTGTGTTGACGACCTGACTGTTGTGTCTAAATCCGCGGTCAAGTATTTGTGCCGTCGGAACAGCCGCTTTGTCAGTCCGTAGGTTGGATTTCCTTTGAGAGATACTATTGGCCGGAGGGGTGCGCTCTCTTTGTGCACCTTGGGGAGACCATAGAAGTGGGCCAGGGCTGTTTCTTACGCTCTCGCCATGCACCGGTCGATTGGCGATATTGCCCCTGGGTTCTCCGTTGCCAACAGCGTTGTGTTGATCTCGTGCATCAGCGTTTTCATGGGGTTGGATTTCCGCGGGACATAGCGATGACGATCGTACAACAAAGTTTGACTTTGTGAATGTAGTCTGTCCTGTCCAATACGACAGTGGAGCCCCCCCTTGTCCGCCGGTACGATAACGAGGTCATTGTCGGCTCTGAGTTCTTTAAGTGCCTTACGTTCGACCTTAGAGAGAGCGTCGCGTGGTAGATGTGCCATGAAAAGGGACGACACCTGATGACAAATGAGGCTTTTCGTTTCGTCCGTTGCTTCTGTTCGACTCAGAATTGATTCTACAGCAGCAACCATGTTGGCAGGTCTGACATCCGCTGTGTTGAATGAGGCTTCATGCCTAACACCTGCATTTGTTCTTTCGTCAGCTTTTTAGGTGACAGGTTGTGCACCAGTTTGTAATCTTTGAATGCATTTGGACGAGGTACCTTGCGGAGCTTAATTGCAAGTGCTGACTCTTTCTTCGCTTTGTGTTCGCGAGCTCGTTCGGTCACCCTTTGCTGGAGCAGTGGTGCACTTTTCTCGCCCATGAATTCAAAACCCTTTGTCTTCTCTTTGTCGATCCTCTGACGGTACTTGCAAAGCCTCGCGTGACAGTCTTGAAGGATCACTCGGATCATATCTCTGCCGTTCTTAAATTCTTTGCGTCTCGACAACTCTGTATTAATGGGAGGTCTGTACGAAACACATTTCGGTATCACATTGTTTTCGAATCTGCGCATCAGTAGATGACTCTCGAAGGGCTATTGTTTTCCACCGACGAGCCGATCGGAGCGCCTCGCACCCAAAGAGATTGCCAATAGAGGAGAATATTCGAGTTTTAGGAAGCAGTTCAGAAGAAGAAGAAGAAGAAGAAGAAGAAGAAGAAGAAGAAGAAGCGATCACTGGAACAAGAGTTTTATTTTTCTGACATTGCGGATTCCCTCGGGAATCCTTAATCAAAGGTGATTAAAACACATTCCTGGTCATGCGCAGCTAGTGAGCTATAGTTAATGCTTCACATTTTTCAAAATGTAAGTTAATTCTCTAAGAAACGAAAATATGACCACGCACTGGGCAACTAGTTGATCTTATGGCTAGAGTTAGGAGCAAAAAATGGCAACAGTTAAACCTGGTTAGGATAAGTTACGAGTTGGTTAATTATTTCGTTATTATGCCAAATAAACCCCCCGTGTTTTCCTTATTACGTTCCTAAACCGAGATGTGTAAAGATATTGGCCGAACCACGAATTGCCAAGAGTGTTTGTGGACATATGCCAAGTAAAACTGAAACTAGGTCGATCTCGAATTCTAATCTCACACATTTTATCGATACGAATCACTGAGTCGCTCCTAACGAAATCTTTCAGGTTGTCTAGCGAACAGCAGTCAACCTCTCCAGGGGCCTACGCCAACTGATACTATCAAAAGCCGAGGCAATGACTATATGGTTAGCGAATCCAGGACTGTGCTGTCAGAGGACGCTAATGTAGGCTCTATCTCTTCAACGCTGATGTTATGTGGGGATCACATGTCGTCCCCTCCCCTGGTGACATTTGTTTACTCCGTGTCCATGTCAGTACTTTTCATTCCGCGTACTCAACCCATGACTTTTACTCACAGTCCAACCCGATTTCCCCCTCCCAGTCGAATAGCCTCTACATGCCTATCTTGTCGTGTGGGAGGTGTAAAAATGATGACCTATAATCATAGGACACTTATAGCCCCTGTCCATTTCTTCTCGTTTCATAAGCAATGCAGTTTTATAGATCATTTAATGAATTGTCGAAAATATATCTTCGACAAATCTACTTTTCAAGTTACCCATGGAAATATTTGCAGAACAAAGTTTTTTACTGTTGTTTTTGTTATCCAGCTTCATCTTGCTTATTGTGCATTTTTATTTTATTTTTTTGAATATCACTCTGAATTAAATTGCTATATATGAACTTTAAAGAAAAAAATTTGACGGTAATGCACTTTTTTCATGTTTAGTTGCACAACGTTTGCCATGGCTCTGTGGTGAGACCTCAACCGTACAACTCTCATTAACATCATTTCCGTTTTATACGATCCTCTATTTAGTAGTTGCTAAGGCGCATATTAACTTTCCTATAATTGAACACAAGACCATTTGTAGCATTGAAAAATTTATATGCTCGTGTCCTACAGTGGACTCTTGCCTGTTCTGAGGGACTTGACGTGGGGCTGGCGAAGTTGTGTTTTTGTTATTTTATTTTTGTACATAAACAGAACCCAACAATTTATATCAATTTTCAGGCTGTGCATATGAAACTTAAGTCGAAGTGATTTACTGCGAGCTGGCGAACAATTTCTGAGGAAGGTTAATTGCTAAAAATTTTAAATTTAAGTATCTACGAAAAAACATATATGGAATTCCAGGAACCCCCCACAGCTGTGTCATCCGGCAGAAGAATAGCAAAAAATCATGCGTGTAAATTTTAGCCAGTGCCACAGATGTATTTATTAACTAAATTGTGTCATGAAATGCGAGTGTTTTGTAACGCTTACAGTGACTATAAAAACTAGCTGCAGACATTTGCTGGAATGATGGGAGACCTGACAGTGTAGACGGAAATTTCTGTCGGATCACATTACTCCGGTTACATAAGCTTAACAATTCAGCACTCAAGTGATATAAAGATAACAAATAAGACTATATATGCTCATTTTAGCCAGTAAATTTTCCTTAATTCTATACTAAGAAAAGTGTTTAATCGATTCGGAACGAAGCAACTGGTTGGTCTTATGGTTGAATATTTTGATAGTTGGGCCCAAAAATTGCAAATTATTATAACCATTAATTATAGGTTATGAAAGCTCCTGAGTTTATAATGCCTAGCTTGACCTAATTGGGTCTTAAATATGATAGCTATATCAAGTGACCCTTTGAGTTTCATACATTACATTTTTAAATAACATACAACAAGTTGTTTTGCTGTGTGTTTTATTGTTCAAATTCCTTTTTCTTTATTAAAAGTTCTATTTTTTACTTTTTAATATCATTTCTAATTTTATTGCTATACATGAGCCTAAGAGAATACATTTTTTGCTTTCATATGGATATTTTGCGAATTTTTTGCGATGAGAATGCAACCATATGTGTCCCATTACCACTATCCAGTTTTACACTTTTGTGTAGTTAGTATGAGCTAAGGAGGCTTACATAACCTACAGATGCTACTAACTTCCCTTAAATTAACCATATGGACACTTGTATTATTGAAGAATCTGTATATTTATTCTGTTTTGCTGTGCATTCTTTTCACTTCGAGAGGAGTTAATATGAGATTGGACGTGGTCTGCCTAGTTCATGTCCATATATCGTATTTTTACAATTTTATACTTGTGTACAAGAACGACCCAACTATGTATATCCGCTTTTGGGCTTATAACTATAACTCAATAACACAAGATCTCTATGAATAAGCACTTCTCACTGGATTTGTATTCAGGGTAAATGCCTGCAAACCAGTTTGTTTCAAAAGTTTGCATTTACCTTGAAATGAGAAACTGAAATTGTTGGCGAGGCTGACAAGGATAGCTGCACGTTCCAGACTGCATCGGCTGATCCCCGGATGATGCCAGTGTTTGCAACCTACCCACTCGTAAGCCGTTTAAATTGGTCAAAGAAAAAAACGTCTTTAACTCCGTTTTTTCTGGTTATTGCCTAAATGAATGCCCTCAGAAAAAAGAACAGCCGTGCATTCAACCCAATGAAGAATGCAAAGCCTTTCCATCCTCTCTCCAAAAAGTGCATTTAACACAAAGTCAATGTTTAAAAAGACTGCCTCAAACTACCAGCCTTTCTTCTGCATTTTGTATGCGGTGTTGTTGAACGCAAAGGCTTTGCTGCTAGCATGCACACAGCCAGTTGATTTTAATTTTGTAGGTGCTCGATTCTCCCTTTTTGGGCAGCGAGGCTAGCTTTGAAATGAACAGATTTTGAACACACAGATGCTTCCCTCTTCTTGCATTTTTGTCAATGACTAAATGCATTTTCGTCACTCAGCTGCTCAAGTAACAAATGTGGATAATGTAGATACTTTAAAATTGGTATTTCAGGCCCCTCAACAAGGATCCTTCGAAGAAGCAAGGTCAACCATTAATAAACAGATGGGCAATAGATTCAAGAAAAGCGGATTCGTTTTTTCTCTCATTTCAAGTATATGCTGTCAAAATAAACGATAGTTCTCGTTTGCTGAAGCGAGGACTGACGTATTTGTGCAAATTCTTCCGGGCCAAAGGATATCCGACAAGCTTTGTCAAAAATTGACTTGGATGTCTGGGTCAGGCATAAAACCTCCCTCCCAATGAAAATATAGTGCCACGGAAATTTTGTTCTTTACACTTCATGTATGGTTTATCTGAAACGATCTCTCGGCAACTAAGTCTTTTTGGCATCTCCATCGCCCACAAGCCCGCATCCTCACTGCACGCAAGCCGTATGTCGAGTAAGGGACCCCCTACCCGTAGAACAATTGATTAAGGTCATTTGCCGCATACCGTGCGCCAGTTGCACTTGTGTTTATATCGGCCAAACAGGCTGACGTCTTGAGACTCGCATTAAGGAACATAAGTTAGCCGTTCGCCGACAGAACCCTTTATCACTCGTATTTGCACATTCTCTTAAGTGTCATCACCGATTCAATTAAAATGGCACCGAGGTGATTGCCATGGCTAGCACGAGGCAAGCGAGAGAAGTCATCGAAGCTTGTCACTCAAGCCCATCTAGTATTAACAGACACGTAGAGCTTTATTCACGTTATGCCGAGTTTCGCTCATGGTCCCCTAACTAGCACTCTGAAACCCTCCCCCTCCCTCTAACACGTGGCCGACAATCAAATCGTTAACACCTCCCTCCCCTCACCAGCACAACCAATCGCCGCGGGAGTCACGTCACTGTAACTCTCCCGCCAAATACCACTCCTTTCGTTGTAACCTCTGCCCCCAACATTCTCAGCCCTCAACTTTCCGATAGTTCTTGTATTTCTCGTTCCTCAAGCGACGTGGGATATACACCTGCAATTATTGCATATTAGTTATGTTTGCTTGGTCCAGTTCTAAACAGTAAGTCACGGGAAGGATTGGAAGTTAAGTGTGTATCAGCAGATTTTATCCATTTATTGTACAATGCCCTGCGCTGAACTCTAGGACGGGTTAACATTTCCGTGTTCTTAACCCAGCCTTAAATAGAACTCAAAAGCTGTCGGAATAGAGGGAGTCCTAACTGCGTGTCCTGAAATCGTTGATTAACGCTCAGTTGACCGCTAACGGAAGTCATCTGTCCCGCCCTGCCTTGGGTCTTGTCAGAGGCCTTGACAGCAATACAGCTGATAGTATAGATAGATAGTCTCTCTTGTCTTTGCCTATGCTACCACCTGTATGGCTGCTGTCAGGGCCCGATAAATGCGAGTGAATAAATTTCGTTAGCAGGCGGTAAACTGACCTAAGCCGGTGCGACAACGAGCTCGTGTCCCAATAGTTAGGCCATTTTACGCTGATAAAAATTTTGTGAGGTCGAGGCCCCAGTGGGTAATCACTTGGGTCTGGATATGACTGGCCGATGATGGCTTATAAGCCAGAAACGGCCATTCCAGCCTCCCTTGTCTTTGCCGGCATACTATCTATCCTGCCAATTCCAATATGAGTCCCTCCTTCTCCCATGAGTACGTGCCATAACTTCCAAAAGGTTAATCATTACCGCATTATAAATATAAGACTAACCTTACTGGAATCTTGACGCCAACTATTTTACTGCTAGCAAAAATTTACATCGTGTTCCTCAAAGTATGGCAGCGCAGGAACAATGACATGGGCGTGATTAAGTTTATGTTGGTAGTAGGTCTCTGCTGCATCTACCGCGGACACCCCAAATTGCTGCATTGCCCAAGTAATGTGGGAGACATACCTACAAATTAGTACAAATTAACTGATTTTGTTTGGTCCAGTCCAAAATAGCAGCAGACGGGTTGGAGTGAACGGTCAATGTATACCAGCAGGATTTATCCGTCTGTTGTCGAATGCTTGGATAAGGAATGGAAATAGATCCCTCAGCAATACAGTTCACCTTTTACTAAATTATAGGATGGGTAGTTAGTCCCGTGTCTTCGCCCCCGTCTAAACTATGACCAAACGACATTCGGACTAGAAGGCCAACTTAACGCTGTATCCTGCCAATGTGGGCATAAGTCCTTTCCCCTTTGCACCACGAAAACCATACTAAAACCGGCCCTGTTTTTAATTCCAAAAGGGGACTTATTGCCGCGTCATAAATATAAGGCTTACCCTAACCAACACTCTGACGCTAAAACTCCTACTCTCATCGAAAGTTTGACCAGCCAGTCCGACGAAGGTAATCGTGTTCAGCGAAGGAACGATGGCATACGCGTGATTTAGTTTATGGTGATAGTAGTGAGTAATGTGCTGTGTCTACCGCACTCTCTGAGACACCAAAGCTGGTCTAATTAATGAGAAGCTTTTTGAATTCCAGCCAGCAAACAGAAGGTTGCTTCCCTCTAACCAGTGACCAAATACACTTCGCTTACTCAGCTGCTCAATTTTCCTATTCGCATAGTGCAAGTTATTTAAATTGGTACTTCAGACCCCCCAAAGAGGATTATTCGAAGAAGCAAGATCAACCATTTGTAATCGGACGAGCAACAGAGTAAAGGAAACTGAATTCGTTCTTTTTTTTCTCTCATTTTAGTGGATGCTGTCAAACTTAATGACTATTCTTCTATTCGTCGTTCTTCTTGGTTAGTGATGCGCTTAGGTACTCGTTTCATTTTTAATGTTAACACAAGATGCCGGGCTTTGGATTCTTCTTTAACGGACATCCAAAATACGTGCACTGTTAAAGCAAAATTGGCATACAAGGCGGCAAATTGGTACACATAAGCTGAGTTCGCAGCTCATGGGTAGGGTTGAACGCTCAGCATACACCAGCAGGCTGTAAAATGCTTGGACAAGAAACGGGACTAGATCCCCCAGTAATACGGGTGGCCCTGGGCTAAATTCTAGCATCTGTAACAATTTACACATTCTTATTTAAGTCCTAGTTAGACCTGAAATAGGAGGACTATCGCAGGGGGTTAAGAGAGTTAAACCCTAGCAACTGCGATCTTTAGACCATGGTTCCTTAGGAAACAAGAAGTCGGTGGAAGCCGGAATAGTAGGAACAGTTTATTATGTATGCAGAGGAACGGAGAATAGATGGAAAGAGTTTTGACTCTCAGATGACTGCAGTCCGGTGGTTAAGGCGTCAAATCCGGAGTGACGAGAGCGTCGGGAATCGCTGATGGCTGGCGCATGCTTTGTTACGGCAGCCAGTCACGCGGCTAATGTCTAAACTAGTGGTGAGTGACATGACCTTGAGATGGGTGAAGGCTGGCGTGGACGTGCAGGGACGGTGAGGTCTGACCCCAGATGGCAGTGGCTGTGCAGGCCTTGCAGACCAAAGGCATCATGCGTCAGCGGCTGCTCTTGGGTTCCAAGTGGCTGCTACGGGCCACTACAGAACCTCTAACTGCGTGTCCTGTCAATGCCAATATAAGTCGCTTCTCCTTCCCCCTCTACGCTTCACGACAACGTACTACACCTGACCCTATTTTAAATTCCAAAAGAGTCGTCATTGCTGTATCACAAATATAAGACTAACCTTTCCATTACCCCTGGCGCCAAGCATTCTACTGCTAACGAAATTTGAAACATCAATTCCAAAAAGTGCTATCGTTTTCTTCAGAGTATTCTGCGCGTGATTTAGTTTATGAGGGTGGTATGCCCGCACTGTCTCTGCTACGCTCTCCTCACCTGCCTCACTTGGAATTTTCGCCAATAGCTGGCACCGCTGGAGCCGTCCCTAGGTGCGCCACGACAGCAGCCCAGGAAGTAAGAATGCCATAGAGGCCGCAAGCAAAAGCGGCATTGCCGCCTGAACCCCAGGTCATCAGCCAGCCACTCAACACAAGCAGAAGCCTGGCTCACTGTGAGGTCAGACTTTGCCTGTCAGTTTGGAACATGCCCACGCACAGCGCTTAGCGCACTGTGGTAGTCTCAGGCTTGGCTCACACAAGCAGAGAGTAGCCGAGGATCATACTCCCCAATTAGGGGAGCGGCATCTTTTGCGAGCCTGCGGCGGGTAATGTTGGGTGTTGTTATGTGTAAAGCAACTACTGATGGATCGAAATGCGGCAGTAGGATTTCGTTGGCGATGTTCTATCGCAAGCACTTACGCCCTACTATTTCCAGGGTTAATTCCAGCGCTGACCACAAAACCAAACCTAGCGTTGACTTTAATCTTCTCTGAAAGTTTTCTCAGGGTTACTGCAATGTAAAGGGTGCCTCGAACATCGCTCACCGTTTATTTGGTCACATTCAACGAGCGTGCACTAATCGGCTGACCAAAATTGATGTTTAACTTGGCAAGCCTATGTCTGCATTCGATAAAAATAGTGGACCTCCAAATGTGCATGGTTTGTTTTGCTTCCGGGGAGAAGGTCTCGAGCACAGGCAGACTATCGTACGACAACTGTCAATTATTGATTTAGCAGTGTTCACCGACAAATGCGTGAACACTGGACACTGATCATTTCCAGCTTCTTTAAAGCCATGAGTGATCTTTGAATTCCGGAATTGAACACCCCAGATTCAAGCGTGGGTCAGTTAATACTAGTGCGGCGTTCTCACAGCTGCACGATAGTTTGACGGGATTTGCCGTGGCAGTGTATTGCAGGAAAGATGATTTGCGCGTGCTAGTTGGCTGGTGGGGCGCCTACTGCACGCAATTTTGTCCGGTGTCAGGTATAGTTAAATGAGGGTGTAGGTGGCTTGCACGGCCTGAGTCTGCACCTACGTGGGCCACAAACTCCCTCCCCTCCCCTACGGATGTGTTGCATGTGTTTTAAAAGCCCATCCGACTAGCGCTTGCAATGCCTTAATCTGGCGTTCTTATTGATCCATCGCATCTGCCACGCGCCCTTACACATGACCGGTTAATTGTCACATCCGACAAGATCTACTGTTGACGAATCTACAACATGGTGGTGTAGGAGCGGTGACTGGCAGATGGTTTAGTTTTTAGTGAACTTTGACATGCGCTGGATCTAACGCACTTCCTCTTCTATTACGTCCTCCTCAGTGTTATACAATAACGGGGTCACGTAGTGGCAGTTGAACTCGGGAGTATTTATTAACATCGCAGGAAGTTGCATGGCCGGATCCGGATTTAAGGAAAAATAGAAGAGTTCCTATTTGGTTTGGAACTGTCTTAGCAGACAGAACTGGGTAGTTCCGCGTCCCTGTCACTATTTGCAAGCACTTGTGGCCTGCCCTTTGAGAGTTTTTCTGACAGCGTTGTCTCATCGACTGTGCTTTCACTAGTCCATTACAAATGCCATCAAGTGGTAGGTAAGACATGGTTTTTAGTTGAAGTTGCTACCTAGAAATATTTACTGCCCCATCAGAACACCACCTTGGGTTTAAAGGAACTAGATGACCTTCCTCAGCAGGGCTCCATAATATAAATAATAAATATGCCTCTGCTCCAACTTCCATAGAAAATGGTGTCAGTTTGTGAGCACAGTCTGCCGTCAACAGTCTGCTACGCCGAGCGAAGACATACTGCTCTGACGAAGAAACCTACCGAAACGAGCTCTATTATCAGTTTGAATTTTTTTGCCGCAATGGTTATCCGCGAGACTTTGTACGCCAATGCATGAGACAACAACAGTCACCGTAAAATAAAAGTGGCGCACAAACCGATGGCTTCTTCACGCGCTCATCTAGTACACCCTAGGGATAGGATTGGCTACCTCGATAAGAAAGAAGCCATCCACAAAATCCCATGTGAAGTTTGTGACACGGTATATTGTGGCCAAACAGGAAGATCCATCTCCACACGCATCCACGAGCACCAGTTGGCAGTGAGACGTGACCATTTGTCCGAAGTGGCAATGCAGTGCCTTGACACAAGACATACCTTTGCATGGGACAAAACACGCATCATCGGAATTTGCCCCTTCAAAAAGGCCGAGAAGTTTTTACCGCCATGCACTCCGATGATTCATGCATCCGCCGGCATATCGAGTTAGCTGGAATGTACAAACACCTCAAAAAAAAGTGGAGACTGCAGCTGACAAACATGGACCAACATGAACCACATAAAGCGTCCACACCGGATGACCTGAACTGACCCCAGACTGACTCAACTTGCAGTTGCCAATTAGCCATTACGCCATTGCGACTTCTAATTATGTCCACCACGATGTGACGCAAATTGTAACTCCCAATTAAAGAGGACACCAGATGGCTATTTAACTGTATCGACACTTTCAAATTCTAACTGTTCTTTGCACATTATTCTCAAGTTTGATGACAACCTGGGGATTCAGTGTCGAAAATTTACTAGATAAATTTACTCATTTTCCCAAAGGACGCCTTTCCTTGAAAATCACATTTCTTGGGATGGCTGCCTTTCAGTTTATACGTTATAATTATGTTAATGTTATAATTTTGTGGGTTCCTGCGTCGACACTGGTTATAGCTCCAAGTCGTATGTTAGGAAATTATGGCAGACAGTATACCAGATAATAGTTTTCTATAACTGTTGCTGCTCATACACTAAATCTGTCTTCCATCCATCGCATCCATCATCTTATTTATGCTGCCTAAAACGCAAACATCATGCTCCACATCTAGTACAATATTTTATGAGAAACATGTGACTCCTTCTTCAAACCACAGGCGAAAACTTACTTTGCCTCAAATAGGACATATACAGCGCGCAGTTTGTAAAACTTAAGTTCAATTGTAGCGATCAGTAGGTTTAGAAATTATTTGGCAATTTACAAACTTTTTTAAACCGAAAGTTACCCTGTGTTTAAGTAAAGCATTTAAGGAGGGCATTATTTTCTATCAAACGAGTGTAATAAAAGATTTTTTCGTTTATGATTTCCATAAAATACATTTGAATTTATAAAGGTAGTCAAAATTGATTCTTAAATGCATAATAATAAGTAGCCGCTTCGTACATTACAGCGGTCAAAAAGAAGTTCATACAGAAGCCGGGATCCTATCGCAACTGAAATGATTTCAGAATGGACTACATGATAATCAGTATATCAACCTTATTCAATGCCGATTAGCGAACGAGTATCAATCTTTCGCATATGCCTGCATACTAGGCCGTACTCTATTTATCCTTTATCTACTGAGACAAGGCCTTTAGAAGTTCATCTTACATTTACTACTTCCACTAAATATCTGCCATATTAGGTGGAAGAATAGAAGCTGAGTTACCGGTGACCTAGTTTGGTTGCATCATAGTATTTCTATAATTGCCATTCTCTTTACTATTAATCCTATCCGAAAGATGACTATTTTCACAGATGGCCGAGATTCCAGAAAGCCTTTAAATTAAAACTCGTAGAATTACGTAATTATCTATTATTTTGGCAGCCGATAGACTTCGGCTCAAACATTCATGAAAAAATATTCACTCCAAGTGCGTAGAGTACTTTGAGCAAGGCATCGTAAAAGCCTGCATAATTAAAAAATAACCCCGGGGAATTGAGGTTAACCAGCCAGTAGGCTATAAATCAAGGTGACCTCGTGCTTGCAGGGGTTGATTCACGAGGTCAACTGATCTCGCGACGCTCACATAATTTGTCCTCAGAAGGTAGCGAGTGAAGCTAGCAGAGGCAGTGGTTTCAATGCATCTTTAAGATAAAATATTTGGTCAACGGTTGGTCTTCTCAATAAATCACAATAAAAAGAGGAAGGAGGAATTTGCGATTTCACAATTTTGAAAGTGTGTCAGTGAGAACTGGATTTGCGTTTTGGCATTTTTTATTAAAAATTTTGAAATTTGAAGAAAAAAAATTACACAACGTAGAGTTTCTGCTTACAAGGACAACATGGACATCAAAGCAAACGTGTGTTAGGAACATATTGAGGAAGTAGGGGTATTTAAATTTTTAAACGCCTTTTTTAAACGCCTAAACTTAGGATTTTTAAATATGCGACCAAGGATCCGCCACAAGGCGAAACGACGCCGGTACTATAAGGTTTATCAATCGAAAAAAATATGCGAGTTCTAAGAAGCTGATCAGAAAAAGAAGGAGCTGCGATCCCTGGAAAAAGAATTTTATTTTCGTGACGTTTCGGATTCTATAGAGAATCCTTACTCATAGGTAACCCTAGAGTACAGATTGCGTAGTATTTATGAATCGTAGCGGCCATCCACCTGCGTACTATAATTATCAGCTCCTCTAACCGCAGTTGGGGGTCGTAATTGGCGCGGTGATGGGTCGGTAGTCCGCTTTCGAGTCAGAAATGGCCGCGAATTCGTTGTCCATGCTGAATGTGGGCTTGATAATTGCGCGACAATTATGACTGCTGTCGTCAGACTTGTTGTTGCTGGGCCCGGCCCTTTCCACCTGACTGGTTCTCTTGCTCAGGCAAGGTCTCAATAAGCAGTATAGCAACGTCAAATAATAGCGCTTTTTGGTGGACTGTGAGCTTGAGGCTCACTCTGTGCCAAGGCGATGAGGAAGAATGACGCTAATTCCTCGACGGGACCCGGCCCTCTTTTCAAGTTTAACGAGGCCAAAATTCTCGCAGGGACCGGACCCAGCAACAGCTCCGACGACAGCGAACTGAATTTTTGCATCCTTCATAAGCTGGCATCAAACAGGGACGACGAAATCGCGGCAAGTAGTGACTCGAAAGTGACTTTTCAAGCCATAAAGGCACCATTAAGGCGACACTTAGTGATTGTTAAAGGAGCTGATAATTATAGTGCACATGTGGGTGGTCGCAATTTGTGTATGTCTTACATTATCCTACGGTTACCTATGATAGAGAATTCTCGACAGAATCCGAAACGTCAGGATCACATCTTTTTCTTCTAAAGTAAGGCTTGTTGCTTTGCATTTACTGCCGCTAGTATTCAATCTGAAATATGGTGGATTATTTAGTTGTATAAGTTGTAGGGCATTCACCTTCAGAAATTAGATTTGAAAGGAGACGTTCTTTTGGAAAATATGGTACATTTATGGAGTAAATTTTCGACGCTAACTCCCCCAGGTTGTCGTCAGACTCGAGTAGATTGCAGCGAAAAATTAAAATGTTAAAAGTGCTGGTAAAATTAAAAAGCCATCTTGTGTGAGTGCTAATTGACAGGTACAACTGAAGACAGTTCATAGTGAACAAATAAATAGAAGTGATAGCGCAATTGCTAATTGACAACTGTAATTTGCGTTAGTCCGGGATGGAAGTGTACAGGTCATCCTGCATGAAAGCTAATTAACAGTTGCAATAAACTTTAGTCCATGTTGAGCGGCTGTCTCTTCTTCTGTTTTTTCTTTGAGATGTTTATATATTCCATCCAGCTCGGTATGTCAGTTTATGCATGAATCATCGGAATACATGGCCTCAAGAAATTCTGGACCATTTTGGAGGAAAGAAAACTCCGAAGATGCGTGTTTTGTCCCATGCAAAGATGCAGCCTGTATTAAATGGTCGGATAAATGGTCACGCCCCTTCACTGACAGCTGGTGTTCCTGGATGCCTGTGGGACGGAGCTTCCTGTTTGGCCACAGTATACGGTATCACAAGCTTCGCATATAAACTTTAAGATGACTTCTTTCTTTTCGATATAGCTAAAACTACCTTAAGGGTGTAGAAACTGGGCGCGTAAAGTAGCCATCGGTTTGTGCGCCATTTTTATTTTCTATTTCCACAAGTGCCTTTCAACGAGTTTAGAGATATTGCTTATAAAAGGAAAGACTCGCCATGTATTTTTTAGCGACTGAAAATAACTATCTAGTTCCGTTTCTCTAGATTGTTTTCGTTCCATGCATCGGCATTCAAAGTTTCTGGGGTAGCCATTTCAGGAAAGCATATGCTGTAAAGTCATGGAAAAGATCATCAAAAAGGCCATTGTGAAGTTCCTCGAAGGAAAAGACTTCTTTGATGGTGCCCAACACGGGTTTCGAGGAAACCACTCCTGCTTGACCAATATGCTTTATTCTATGGAGCAGTGGTCCTAGTCAGTAGATGAAAATACCCTCGTATATGTTGTTTACATAGACTTTAAAAAAAGCCTTCGATAGTGTCCCTCACCAATGGCTACTCTACAAGGTTGGCGAATCCAGGATAAACGGCAATATACTAAATTGGGTAAGAGATTTTCTCATAGGCCGATCGTAGTCCGTGTGCATCGGAAACGCAAAATCCTCTTCAGTGCCAGTTGCGAGTTGAGTGCCTCAGGCCACTTTTCTTGGGCCACTTTTGGTCATAATCTACGTCAACGACTGTAGGCATGCACTGGTTAGTAATGAAGTCTTGTTTGCAGATGATATTAAGCTTTGGCCACCCATCAGAAACGCTTATGATGAACAAACTCTGCAAGAAGGACTTGACCGCCTAGGTGAATGGTCCAGAAATGGTTAATGTGGTTTAACTTTGAGAAGTGTGTCACATTGCGATTCAAGACGAAGAAAGTGAGCGCGACGGATGACTCACACAACTACGTACTCGATGGAAGGTGTCTGAAGAACTTCAATGAACAAAAATATCTGGGTATGGCTATTGTGCCATCCTTGAAGCCGTCTTTACAGTGTCCTAGCGCTGCCAAGAGGGCGAACAGTGTTCTGTTTGCCATAAAGCGAACTTTTGTCGAAATAGACGAAAACTATTTGGCAAAGTCTATGGAACAGCTATTCGCTCACATCTGGAGTATGGCGTTCAGGTGTGACGAGTATGGATGCACAAAGATAACCAGATGCTGGAAAGTATTCAGCGAAGGGCAATGAAAATTGTAAAGGGCCTAAAGTCTTCATCTTAGGAATTTAGACTAGAAGCACTTAACGTTTTCCCCCTTGAGAATAGACAAATCCACGGCAACATCATACAGACATACCGCCTCGTGAGGAATCGGGAGTGTGTCCTGAAGTTTGATGACTTCAATGCCTTCGCCGCTTCAACCAATCTCCGTGGGAATTCCCTCAAACTGCGGGGAACCCTACCCCATCTAGAGGTCCGCAAGCAATCTTTCTCACAACGAGTCATCGGTGCCTGAAACGGACTGCCCGAGGAGGTCCTAATGGCGAAACTGGATGAACATCTACTTAACAGTTATCGTTCGTATGTACAAATAAGCAGGAATAATTTATGCCCCGGAAATACCTATAGATAAAACTTTACATTTGTATGTGCTTCTCAGCATTTTACAGTAACACATTTTATGTTGGATATATTATGTACACAAGAGACTTTTCTGACTGCTCACACGCACACGTTAAAGTTTGTACATGTATATCTGTTACTCACTGTTTATTGTGACATATTTTATGTTGGGTATTTCATGCATACTGTTTTCAATAGGATCTTCAAAGGCATTGCCTACTACTCTTAATATATTGAACTATACTGAAGTAGATCCAACAGGTAATTGAGCTCGACTTGGTAGGTTTCTTCGTTGGAGCAGGTTGTCTTCACTCGGCGTAGCAGACTTTTGACGGCACCCCTTTTGTGAGCAATGGGGGTGTTGCTTCTCTATTTAAAAATAAAACCTGTCTGCGGGGCCGCAGCTGGACGCATGCTTGGCTTTCCAATCTCAGCCATTGGTTAGGGTTTTGATTGGCTATATGAAAGCAGATTAAACCCGAAACATGCTGTATCAATCTACGCGCATTTTAGTCGTTCCTCCTCTCTGTGCAATTATAACCCGACCGACTGATGGCCTATTCGTGACCTCTGCGACCAATACCGTGCTTGTTGTTTCGGAAAGTTAATGGTTCGGTGTCCGCCCATTTTCGGTGTATGATATTATTATGCACGAAATCCCCTTTTTCCTGCCTTCCTTTTCCTTAATGTGCAATGCAAATCCATAAAACCGAGGTCCGGGCTATTAGGAGGAATAAAAATTTGTCGCAGCCTGCTGCCTAAGAGACTCTGGTCTAAAAAATCATAGCGTAGTAGTAAGCCAATCAGGAATCTAAGTTTTGCAAATGTTCCCATGCTTAATTTGAGATAGCAAGTTGACACAAATCTGTTTTCAGCAAATTTTCTTCAAGCCAAAACATTTGCAGGTTGGGAGGTAAAGACCGACTCCCATTGAAGGCCATATCCATGTGCATTTACTCTTGCACTTGCTCTTGTGGAGCAGGATGCATTGGCCGAACAATGAGGCGCCTGGAAAAGAGAGTACGTGAGCACATACTGGCCTGGTTAACTAAGGATGAAACTAGATCGATCACGAGTTCTTTTCTCGCACATCTTGTCCATGCGAATCATCGAGTCGATAATAACGAAACCTTTCAGGTTTTCTACCGGACACCAGCCACCTTTTCCAAGGGCCTACGCCAACGGGTGCTTGCAACAGCCGAAGCGGTGGCTATACGGCTAGCGAATCCAGTGCTGTTTTGTCAGATGACGCTGACATAAGCCCTTGCACTTCTGTGGCCGACCCCGACGACAGATGACGATCGCATTTCGCCCCCACCCGTCAGTGACAGTCGCTCGCTTCGCGCAGCTAGCAGCAATTATCACTTCTGATCAACGCCCGTAACCTAACATAATTGTCCCCCCCCCCCAACACAAGAACCTTAACACGCCGACCTCGTCATGTAGGCGACGTGGTAACGATTGATTGTAATTAGCCTACCCTGATAAACCCTGCCCAACTGTACAGTATACAGTACCCCTGCCAAAGTTTTGGCCGGATGAAGATTTGCTGAAAACATATGTTTTCCAACTTGACTTCATAATCAGGAATCGTGCATTCTTTGAGGATATGCGCTATCCTGCAGTAGTATGGGGTATATTTGGCGTCAATAAATACCACCATTATCTAAGGCAACCCCTTCATGGTGTACAAACCTCTTGCTACGAATGTGCTCTGCTGTCGACCGCCATAGTTGGTGACTTTATGTGCTCTCGGTGTATGGGCTTATCTAAAAATAAGACTTCATTTCAAAAGTAATTGTTTTGCCAGAATTAAATTAAACTTACTCCTAAGCGAATTAGTAACGTGTTCTCATCAATTTCCTACTCAAAATGGTGGTGTTGTAGCATGCTCTGACAGCAGTTGATTGCCTTCGTCCTTTGCGCAAAGAGAACATCGGCAAATGTTCACTGCTAATACTTGAAGATGCATAAAGTTCTCGTGCAGCTTATTTATGCACCTTGCGCACGGTTCTATCATTGCTAAATTTCCAGCGTTTGGACGGCCTACTATTAAAATATTAGCTAATGGTTTATGCGGCAGCCCTTTGCCTGACAGGTTACGCTCAAGTATAACCGTCTGGCAGGAAAGGCTTTCATATCACAGTCTGCCCAAATCTGCTTTGATTTTCTTTATTAGAACAGACGTTACATGTTTTCTGTAGAAAAAGCCTCCCTGCGCTTCCTATCTTTTCAAAATAAAACCAAATAAACCCCTATAATTGTAAGCCGTTCACAAAATCTAATGGGCAAGGAAAGCTAGCGCAATAAGCCATCGACTGATTAAAACTCGGCGTAGCTCGAGGCAAGCATAGAAAAGGCAATATATTGTCAGCGCTGTAACCATATGAGTTCGCAAAGCCCCGACTGAAGGTCACGATTTTGTCAGATTCAGACCAAGCTAACCACTGAACTTACTGCAAAGTATGGTATCAGGCAAGTTGTCCTTTGCCCTAAGCAATAGCCGGGGCATCGGCGATCTGCAGTAGACTTGCATAGCATCTACCGCACTCTCTTTTCCACTACTCACATGGTTTAGCTAGCCAGAAATATTAAGACGACCGGAGGCGAGTATAAATGTATTGATTGCAGATGGATCTAAACCGGAAAGACAATGAGCAAGTGAATTGGTGGTTAGATAATTTTACTTGTTACGCAAAGGTCGTGAGTTCAAGCGTCAGGTGATGCACAACTTGGGATTATATATGGCTGGCTGATGATGACTTATAAGCCGGGAGCAGTCACTTCAGCGTCCCTTGCGTTTGTCGACCATGGTCGACTGTGGGTCCTATAAGATTCCTCTTTGAATTAGACGTATTGTGCGGCTGTAAGTACTTCTTGATTGAGAAGGCAGTCCAGTAAGTTATTTCCTATATAAACCGACGGAACAACGGGTCTTTGAGTATAGCGTTGGACTTCTAAATAACAAGATCGTGGGTTCAAACCCCATGTAGGGCAGTACTTGGGACTAGCTGATGACGACTAATGAGCCGGAAATGGCCATTTTAGTAAGTACTGTCCTTCTGCCTATATTAGTAGCTGCTGTGCAGCTGCTAGCGGGGTTCAATAGTGAGTCCGGAGGCCTAATGGGACGAGTAAGTTTTGTAACCAATCAGTGAGCGCCTAGTTGCTACTGTTAATATTTCTGATCAAGACAGGCAGGGCAACGAGCCCGTTAGACTTCTAACTCACCAGGTGGCGGAATGCAACCTCGAGTGGGACACCCCCTGGGGTTGGATATGGCCGGCAGATACCGACCAATGGGCCAGAAATGGTCATTCCAGTTCACCTTTTTCTGCGTTGACAACATTCACTAGACTAAATGCCTTTAGAGGTTTCCGTACAAAATTGATGCGGACTCTTCTAGACGAGTTGGAGTGAAAAGATTTTCCACGGACTTGGGTTATTTGGCCGGCTATAAGATTCTGAAAAGTACTCCTCAGCCCGGCAGTTAAACCAAGCACGTGCCGATAAAATGTGTTGCTTCCCCACTACAAAATTAATTTTCCAATTTTTCAGTTCAAACCGGCCTTTTCCTTAGGCCTTTTTTTCAACAAAACACTTGCAGATGGTTCGGTCCAAGTGGTGCTTTTAACTTGATTTAAGCCGCGCGTGTGAATTGCCGAAATGCACCCCCTACAAAAAGCAGACAGCAGTAATGGCGCATTCGCTTAATTAGTCGCCGATAGGTGAATTAGGGAGATTACTTGTTTTTTCAAGCTTTTTCCGCGTTCGGTTGTGCTCTACCACAACCGATGCGGGAGATGAATACGCCCACCAAATGTTGCACATCTGGAGGAATTTGGGAGAAAGAGAGGGCAGGAAGATAGCGGGGGGACGGACGAGAAATTTAAGTCGACGCCCCAGCTGCGACCCATATGACGCCTTTTTTGTTGATAGCGCCTTTGTGTTGGTGTAAAATGGGTTAGGAACTGGAGAGGTTTCCATTCTGATAAGCGTTGTGGTCCTTCAGCACAAAATATACTGCATAAAGGCAGCTCGGATCCTAAAGTGAGCTGCTTTCAGTAGCAGACATTCTGAGGATTTATTCTTTTGTTGCAACAAAAACGATAGGCCTGTGAGTAAGAGTTGACACTGATTCCCTCTTTTCTCACCCCCACCCTCCTCCCCCGACAACTGCACTACTATTTTCCACCAACTCGCAGACTATACTAAGTCAATTCCCATATACATAAAAAGGCCTGACGATAATTTATCCAAAAAACGTACGCTTGTCAATGTATCTTGTGGACTTTTCCATGGGAATTTTCGCAAATTTAAAAATATCGGACAGAGTTAAATTGGTCGTTCACCTTAGATACCCCTAGTCTCAGAATTCTGTCTCAAGGGACTGATCATATTAGTTTAGTTTTTTGGTTTACTTGTTCATTTTTAGTTTTATGTTTAGTAAATTTTAATTACTTGAGCTTAGTATAGTTAAGATAATATGCATTATTTATTTAAGCATGCAGTACGGCCGGCATTTTATGGAAAATTCCGAAATTTGCGAAACTCTGATAATCATTCGTGAAATGGCATTAAGCGAGGTTGTATGGTTTATTATCCTGTAGCCTAATCTCACGTCGTTTCAGTTACATCAGGATACCAGCTTTTCAATGGGTGGCCTTTTCGCTGTTTACACGATGTTTATTCTGTAAAAAATGACAAATTATGGAGTATGCATTTAACTCATTGATTTTTGCTGCCTTTATAGATTGAAATTACGCATTCTCCCAATTTTATACTTATAGGAAGCGTATATTTTGATTTCAAAAATGTTTCTAAATTGCCGAATAGTTTTCAAATCTGTCGACCCTTACAAGGGAATTCAGGTTTACCACAAACTGCGTGCCGTGTACATCCTGCCTTAAAAAGGATTTGAGTGAAAGATCACGCAGTCCTCATAAGAGTTGGTATTAGATGTGGGTCCTGTTTTATACATTAACAGATATAATGTTTTATGACTAAACACTTCACATTCGTAAAAATCTCATAATTTCTAAACGTTTAAAGCCAAAATTCGCCCCATTTTTTATGCATAAATTGGAGAAAGGCGTAATCTTCTATCAAACGAGTACACAAAAGAATAATTTTTGATTTTTTGTATAAAATTTATTTCAATTTATAAAGGCAGTCAAAATAAATGAGTTAAATGCATACTACATAAGTAGACATATTAACAGAATATACATCTTTTAAGTGGCCAAAAACACACTCGCTAAAAAGCCAGCATCATGGTGTGACTGAAACTATGTGAGATTAGGCTGCATGCTATTAAATATTATAACCCTACATAATGTTGTTTTGCGAGGGATTATCGGTGTTTCACAAATTTTGGCCTTTTTCATGAGATACCAGTCGAACTGTATTTTTCTAACTTTAGCAGTTTCTAACTCAACTAAAAATGTACATTAAACTCAAATTAAACTAGCAAATTAGAATAGTAAACGAAAAACTAAACTAAAACTTGTATAACTAAAAGTGACCACATGAGTGGGGGCTAGGTGTATCTTAGTTAGGTGACCTACTATATATTTACCGACAAATGCATTTCGCGGTTTAATAGTAATTACTTTTGTTTAGACACCTTAGCTTACTTTGCTGACTGCCAGCATCCTTGTTCTATGTTTAATTGAAGTCCTTAGTTCCCAGTTTATTCAGATATGGTGTTAATGCGTACGTCCATGCCCTTGATGTGGTTTTTACCCTGAAGTTTAAAAACAAAATTTGAAAAAACAAAACTCAAGCCAGACAAAAACAACCTATGATTCCGATTTTCTGATGAAACAAGCCTTTTTACGTTTCTTTGGCGGCCGCATGCCCTGAGAAGTCTTTGACAGCTAGGTGTGTTACTTGAAAATAGCTAGGAGTGGAGCGCGGTACTTTCGAATCCAGAGCTCCCACAAAAAGAATTTGAAAAAAACACGCGTTGCTAAAACCGTAAAGGTAAAAAAGGCCACTGTCGTAGCAGTTCGTCTCGGTTAACCAAATGCACCCGTGTGGCTCTAAAAGTGGCTAAAATTGATGCTTGAACAATTCGGTTTCAACTTTAATTAGCACGCGACACAGGAAATAGGAGGAAGAGGAGCGTTAACCGGGAGAGGTTTAGTAGAAGCCTGGCGATTCAAGTAGATGAGTAGACGAGAAAACTCCTCGAAAAGCCGGCGAACGCTTCTCTTCCTCCTGTTTTACCTCTTAGCAATCGTATTTTTAGCACTTTTCCCTTGTAAAGTAAATAGGCTCAGCAAATTGGTAAACGTGAGCGCACTGAGATACCTCTAGGAGTATTTTACTTACTAATGGCATTTGCTAACGCCACCGCAGCTCACTAGACATGTTTTGTCAATGCTGCAGAGTTTGCAGTACATGCGGAAAACAAGGTGTGATACAGAAAAAGAGTACTGAAATGGAAATTTCTGACCGATTGACCGTCAGTCAGCCAGGCATGCCCCACCCCAAGCTCGAAGTCGCGTAATGTTGGTCTGACATCCTTCACGTTAACCATTTCGTCACGGGGTCGTTTCCCGTTGGTTACAATTAGGCACAGAGCAATGGAGATGCCCAGGAAGTAGTGGACGGTGTTAAAGCCCTCGGTCTGAACAGCATGATTATGAGGTGGCACTCCTGCGTTGACACTTTTCCTCCCCGACTCCTCTGGCCTAGTAGCGAGCTTGATGCCAATCACTGTCCACCATTTCCTGATTGGCTGGAAAACGTCGCCAGATCTCGTAACGTCTGCGCAGAGGCACAGAGCACACACACACAACAAATGTCTTGTCTACTCTGAGTAACAGAGCCTTTCGTGAATTCTCTTCTTACAGTATACTGTCCAACCTAATCGGTCTTACCTGACTTCTGAATTGGGGGAACCTTCGCTAGTCGACGATTACTCCTTTTGACAATTATTTGAATGGATGTCTCGTCACATTTCACGAACAGGCAGGGCAAAAAATAGTCATCTACATCTGTATATTCCTTACCTCGAATAAGCAGGACAGGGGAAGGCCAACAAATGCATTCAAGAAATTACTATTAAGAGGTACCTTGAGCATGCAGTTTTTATTTGACAACAACCTGTACAGTCAGTTTTAAAGCGTTGCTACGGGCTCACTCCTTGGCCGCTTCTGGCAACTATATTTATGGGCAAACGAGAAGCTTCACAACTTCGTCACTAGATAAACAGTCTGACATATTTACGTACGCTACGTACGCGGTTGCAACTCAGAAAAACTAAAACTTTGGTTCCAATTGTTATCGTAAGTCAGGCGTACCCGTGAATCTAATGTACACTGGATTTAGTCTGGGTCGCTCCCTTTTCACGCCATACAAAAAGACAAAGGATTAGAGATTACGCATTGTCATGGCCAAAGCGTGCTTACTTCGTCCATTTCTAATGTTCATTACAGACTTCAGAAATTTCGAGTTTCTAAGGAACACTAAATGCGTTTCTGCCGAGACAAACTTCCTTCACGCTTATCTGAATCCATAATCAGATTACTTCCTGTATTTCTGATATGCAACGAAAGAAGAAGAGAGACGCTTTAGACAAGTAATTAAGGGCAATTTCCAAACGATCTTACGCAAGCCACAGTTACTCATCAACTGCAGTAAACCCGCCACCAAGAAGTCTCACAATAACCAAAAGCATGTGCCTTCTAAGGGTATAGAATAAAACTCTGACGCTTCGAAATGTCTGGACTTTCTTGCGAACTTGGAATCCATTATATCAGCAGGGCATCTAACAGGTGATGAACTGTTCACAGTGTAGAATAACGCTGTTCATACCTCAAGGAACCAAACTCCTTATTCATTATCATCACAAAAAGAAAAGAAAGCTTTGAAATGTCTCCAAACAAGCAGAAAATTCTATGCAGATAGATAAAAAGATGGACTTGGGAAGAGCTGGTGTGATCACGCAGACAAGAATTTTAGTCGCCTGACGTTTCGAAATCAGTCGCAGTTACATCCTCAGATAGACTCTCAATTTTGCCTTGCCTACATACGTCATCCTCAATATCCTGTCCGTTCCAAAACTCCTTTGTCGTGATAACATTCATTGTTCTCTCCAAGTCCTTGGCATTGCTCTTAATCAATCGATTAAATATTTTAAAATGTATATTGTCGAGAGAGGTAAGAAGCAAAACTTTTAAAATATTAAAAACATTCCACCGGGTCTTCTTGTTAAGTGTTTTGGGGCAAAATTCGGTAATATCTTTAGCTCCATGCGCCTGAACTTCGTCCCCCCCCTCCTCCCCCCCCCCCCCCCCCCCCCCCCCAATTTGCTTATGCTGGTTTTTCTCTTGACCTCTGGCGTTTGTATTCTGCTGCTACTGACTGTGAGTACACCGTGCATATATTATCCCCCAACAACTGCGCACTTATGGCGTGTTTTGCAAGTTGCCTGTTGCTGGTAAACATCGATCACGCACTGATTACAACTCGCATCCACTTTAATTATAAACAAATAAAGCAGCAGATCTTATCAGTGCATAGTGCCTGTTGCAACTAGGCCGACCGTACAGCCGGAGTTAAACACTAACCACTCTGGAACGAACCCTCGTGGATTAAACTGGGTTAATCAGGAGAGATCACGATCCTGCCCACGACAGCCACTGTCATCATTTGTGCGTAGATTTGTCTTCTCGCGGAGTGGTAGTGGAAGGCTGCCCTCAGCTCGCAGTTGAGGACAGCCCGTTGGGAGAGGAACAATATATGCATTGTTAAAATGCCCCAACTCCCCTGTGGTGATAGGTCAGGGCAGACTGCGCTGCAACAGTGTCCCCGGTGGATTTGAATTGTAACAGATTGTGCTAGACACTGTGCTCTGCATCGTTCCCTCCTATAAATCTGAAACCAAAGGGGAGATAAATTACAGCGGAATCTCGGTTAACGAGTTTACTCCGTCATGTGACGTGCTTGTCTTGCGAAAAAAATTCTCCTTTTAGAATAATGGAACTAAAAAGTAATCCGTTCCACACCCGACAAAAAACGTCAATATGAAATTGTGCTATCTAATTATAATGCCTGTAAGTAATATGAATGTTTTTACGGTTTTGTAGTTCTTCTTTGCCTTATGAAGAGTCATTGCTGGCTTAAAGAAGGTAATAGAGCGGTGGAGTGGCGTTACGGTGTGGAAGAAGAATCCACTGGAGGCAGGTGACTTCGCTCTTCTTGGGAATTTCACGCAAATGGAAATGGGTTGTGCTTCATTTGATCCTAATGAAAGCACAACTATCGTGGTACTATCTTCGATTACAAGTTGCAGTCACAAGACTACAAATAAAGGTGCAAATAAATGCCCCGTGAGTTTTAGCATCAGCCTTGCAACAGCTCGTGGCCAATCGAACTGCACCAGCTCACTGAGTGGCTGCGAGCGATCGAGGACCGATGCCCTTGGAAGCAAGACTCAACGACAGACACCGGCACACACGACAGTTTGACCGCCGCTCTCGACTATGTCCACCACGAGCCTCAGCTAGCTGTATCAACACGGGGCCTCCCGCTGGATCATAGTGAAAGAAGACTCGCGGAGAACCTACCCCGCTCCCACACCGGACCCAAAAGTCAAGATGACCGGAGATGAGGGAGGGCGCAGATGGCTGGCACGACCAAAACTCCGCGCACGTACCAACAACACACCTCGCTAGTTAGGTTCCAACCTGCGAACGCCATAAAGCACGCACACATACACTCACGCACTGACAGCTCAATAACTGAGCGGAAGCTCGCCAATCGAATCCAATTGTCTGCAAGTGGCTCGCTGGTTACCTGAAATCCTCGTAGATGGGACTTCTCGTCACCCCTAGTCTCCATTGTACCTTAATGATTTTTCCAGTCTCAAACACAGCTGGCTGTCTGGGTGATGAGGCCATCAGGGGCTGCAGTATTTATATGACGCAGCTGCAATGCGACAATTAGTCTAGCCCAATTAGCAGATCCTGAACTCATCAATGATGGCCACATTGGAGCCGTCGATTGCTCGCGGGTCCACATCCGAATCAGTAATTTTCATCACTGGTCCCCATTATTAATGGGATGTTGACTCGGCAGTGTGGTTGGCTGTTGTTGGAAACTTTGGCTCGCCATGTCCTCCCTAACGGCTTTCTATGTGAGATCTTATTAGAGGCTATAGAACCGCGAGAACAGTGCGCTTGTTAATTAACTGCAGGCCTGAGAGCCAGGACTCGAGCCATCTCAAGCAAGTGGCAGTAATATACGTTAAGCTACGATGCTTTATGAAGGGATATCTTACGGTGCTAAAATATTTCTTGAATAAAACGCCGGCAAATGTTTCAATGGCATTGGATGTTGTTAAACTATATACTTAAATGTCTACTATATGTATTTCAGTAGGCGTAGTTATGTTATGTCATTTTGATTTGGTCGCACGGGTTTTCGCCTTGACTCGCTTTCTCATCGCCCAAACGAGCGATTACTTATGCAGCCGTGCCAAAGCCTTTAAGCTTAAGTATGTGCAAAAAGTGTTTCACCCCCTCCTCACTGCTGCTGCAGGTTCGGCACCCTCGCATGGAAGAGACATCCAGTTATACCGACGTAGTTGGTTTGTCCTCAACTGTACTTATCAATCGGCATAATCTCAATAATATTTATTCAAGTGAGGAGGTCCGATCCTGAATGAGTTTTTTTGTCAGCCACTTTAAAAACTATGCTCCGCAAAAACGACTGCTTGTTGACTTTGTATTTTTGTCATGGATTGCCAAAGATATTTTAAATTCAAGTACAATTTATAGAAAGCGTACAAAAATTGTATAATGTAGTGTTCCTTTGGTAGCACATTGTACCTTCAGCTGCAGTCAGAATTAATGAGCTACAGTCTGTGCATGCTCACGTAAAGAAAATCTTATATTTGTATGTGCTATTGAAAGGAGGTACTGTAGGGCACGTAAAATTTTGCATTACCTAGTGTAGTGTATAGTGTAAGTTGTAAGCAGCAGTACTAGACGGCCAGTTAGGATGTTTTATAAATGACTATATTACGCTTCGAATATACGTCATGATTAAAAACGCTGGCGAAGGTTTCAGTGGTAGTAGATGATTTTTACAATATACTTAAGTGCATTTCAGTAGGCGTAGTTTTCCTAGGCTATTTTTACTTGGTAACGTAGGTTTTAGCCTCGCCTCGCTTTCTTATCGTCCCAGCAACCGATTACTTCTACAGCATTGCTAAAACCTTTGAGTTTACTTAATTACAAAACACCTTTTAAAAACCGAAAGCTTTCTCTTTCTCTGTCGCTACACTCTGAGGCAGACGCGACTTGCTACCAAATGAGGATAAGGCCAGCTTTGTGGTATCGCCAACACCTTGTTTACTTTGCAATCAACGATCAATGGAATAAACTCCATTTTACATCAACAGTTATTGTTAACGATGACGTTAAGAAAGCCATCAGGAAGAAGCGTGCTTGAGAGCAGATGTCCTGAACTGGCTTCTATAGCCTGGGATGATGCCGAATTATAATGCATGTTAAAACTTTATCTAAGTAATATTTTCTAAATTTGCGAAAGTTTTCATCGATTAATTCAACAGATAAATTGGCAAGCATATGTTGGCTTTCGATAAATTCCCTTCACGCCTGTACATTTGTATGGTAATTAACTTAATAAACTATGCGGTTTGGTCGTATAAAGTAGTTCGGTTGTCTGGGGCGGTGGTCGGGGGATCTAGACAACCAGGCCTATGGTTCAGTGATTAGAGCGTTAGACTTCTGATCAAGAGGACGCAGGTTCGAGTCTCGGACGGTGCATTACCTGGGAGTGAATATCACTGGCTGACGATGACCAATGAGTCAGAAATAATTATTCCATTAGCAAAAGTTGCTTATGTAGTCCCACTCATATACCCCTAGTCCCAACACTTGTCCTACAAAAATGGTTACAAGATTTTGTGGGCGGAGACTTAGGATACGCAGTGAAATATACTTTAATAACTGTTATATGCATTTCATTTAATTGTATTTGGAAGTGTTGTTTACTTTTAACTCTAGATTTTCCTAATCTGTATTATCGTTTAAAGTATCGCGGAAAAAGCTGATTATCAAATTGCAGGTTTCTTGAAATTCCAGACAAATAAAAATGGTGGAAAGGAGGTTTTCTACTTCAACTTCCCTGAAGTCCAACTCACGATGTTGGAGTTAGATTAGGATAGTCCGTAGCGCGGAGCGCCCTCACACCTTGAAATTACATGCGGAACAACTTACTCCCAGTGGCCGCGGGAAACAACTTTGGCTACATTTTTTCACTTTACACTAACTGTTAAAAATTTCCTTTTCTGCCTATCCTATTTCCCCACCCCCCCCCAAAAAAAAACCTATGACCACCGTTTTCGTAGGGCAAAATGCTGGGACTAGGGGTAGATGAATGGGACTACATAAGCTACTTTTGCCATTCCATCTCCCGTGTCCTTACCGGCAATGCTATCGGCCTAGACTACAAGCCACTGAGGCCTGATTAGGGACCCGAAAATGAACCCCAAGGCAGAGCGGGACGAGCGAGTTCCGTTGGCAACTGGTGCATAGTAATCAACGAATGTAAATATCTCCCTATCTAAACCGGCAAGTTATCGAGCCCCTGGCTCAGTGGTTGGAACTTTAGACTTCTGATCAAAATTTCACGGGTTCGAGACTCGGTTGGTGCACCACGGGGGGTGGGCATGACTGACTGATGGCGGCTGAGTCAGAAATAGTCATTTTCGTCTCTCTTGTCCTTTCCGGTAATGCTACCAGTTTAGATGTCTTCTGTTTGAGAGTTTCAACAAGGTTGAGCTGCTCCTGTCTTTCTATTGCGTAGGTACTTACTCGTTCCCATGGAGGCAACTACCCCGGACAAAGACTCCGCTCACTCCCTATTTCCATCTCCTATTTTCTTAAGTTGAAGAAAACGGCAACTTGAAAGGCGACTTTGTTCAGAAAACATACACAGAGTGAAAACATTCATGTCTACTATTTATTTTAAAGTAGGCGTTATTGAGGACACCTTTTAACGCAAAGGGTCCAATCTTTGGGCATGCTGTAACCTCACCCAAACAGGGAGTTTACTTTGATTTTCGCCGGTTCACTCGGCACGAAGAGAGAAGCTCTCACGCGACTAGGTATGCCTTGGTACTTTGGATCTCGTTGGTATCGCAACATCCGGCTTGAATGACGGACTTCAAGGAGGATGTCCTGAGTACTACGCAATGGTCGTGTGATGTATAGGTTACGGAAGCGACCCTGATTCATCAGTCGATTGGGGTACTTGATCCGGGGTTTTGTCGTTTCGAGAACTGTTCCATGTAGTTCTCGACCCAGGACTTCCTTGTAGCGATCGAGCGTTTCTTCCTCGGTCTCCTTACGTTTCTCCTCCTCTATCTTCAGCCGAGCCAGGAGTCGACAATCAGTGTAGAGATTAAGTTCCGAATTTGGCCTTTGAATAGAAACACGTTTAGGTAGAGCTTATTAGAGGCTTACATTAACACCGTCAGTAATGGTTTATCAATCTAGATTACTATCGAGATACAGCTTGTATTATTGGAAATTTTTTTAGTGTTTATTGCAGTTCACTCTACTGAAGGTGCGAAGTTGGAGTACGGTAGTTGTCACCTTTTTAGCTTGATTATTGTTAAACGACATCCTCACCTTAAAAAACCCTAGATTAAATATAACATTGAATTTAATCCTTACAAAATGTCATTTTACTTCTAACCCTGATAACGGTAATCTCCTTGGAAGTTAATGCAGTGTCCTGGAATTCCTATTCTAGTGTCTTACACACCTAGAAGCATACTCATAATCTCATTTTAATTTGGTAAGGATTCCTTATAAAAAATACCACAGTAAAAGAATATGCTTGTGTATTACGGGATCGTTGATAAAAGAGGTGATATCAGTAGGGGCATCATGGGGCGGAGAAAATTTTTAAAAAAACTATTTAATTAACTAATAAAACTAGGGTAAAATAAAGTAAAAAACTAAATTATTAACTATAAACTGAACGTAACTAACTAAAATGAAGTAAAACTTCTGAAACTAAATAATAAGCTTCAACAACATAAATCGTTAGCTAGGTAAAGTACAATACAATGCTATTTATAAGGAGACCTTACCCTCACTTCTTTTGAAAGGCATAATTTACTCCTCCAAAGTGGACACATAAATAGCGACGATGGAAACTCTCCTGTCTGCAATCGGCAAGAGTGTTTGCAGGTTCTATAAAGGTGACTCACGAGCCACGAACTCTGTCCAGACATCCTTATTTTCTCACTATTCTTAGGTCAATTGGCTAATTTGAAGTCTGACCGTCCACGCGTTCCACGCGCATGCCAATGCCTGCAGGTCTTTAAAATAACAATGTTTTTACTGAAAAAGGCAGGGGACATCCACAAAGGCCTTTTCTGCCTCATTAGGCGTCATCAGGTGGTGATACTCCAACTCCGGTGTAGCGGCGGAAATTGCCGCCGACCCCAAGTTTCGAACTCGCGTCTTTCTAGCCAGAGGCGAACGCTCTAACCACTGAGCCACGAGTCCACCATCCTGTCGGTTTGTAATTGAGACTATATAGTAGTGGGTAACGGTACACCGATCTGTTTCAGGATGTACCCATTTTGGTTGATGCCTTTTTGATAGACTTTGGTAGCGCAAGTATGCATGGGTTGCAACGCAGTCTTTACAATGCCTACACGCACTTATCGATGCAAGTTTGTTACACTGCCATGATCTGGATGGAGATATTGCAACCTGCTACTCAGTCCGGAGTATGAGAGCGTCCACCCGTCAGTGGAAAATTTTTGATAGTATGACAGCGCATCAGGACGCAAACTTTTGCCCTAATTCCTCGTTTTTTATCGTCTGTACGTGATACCAAGTCTGGCTGAACGTTTAGGATGCTATAAATCACAATAACATGTGAACTATGTTGGGATAGTGGTAGGTCGTGCCTGGCCGACTGGCTCGCGTCGAAGTGCATTTCTCAAAGGCTCACCGATGTGGTTTCTCGATGTCTTGATCAGCCAATCACGGTTCCCGCATCTACGCGGTTTGAGCCAAGCAACGAATAGCTAGCTTGCACGCGTTTCCAACGCAAGCTAGCTATTTGTCGGTTGGCTCAAACCGCGTAGATGCGGGAACCGTGATTGGCTGATCGAGACTTCGAGAAACCGCATCGGTGAACCTTTGAGAAAGTGCACTTTGACGCGAGCTAGTCGACCAGACACGACCCACTACAGGACTGCCTCCATTCACACGATGAGTCGTCGCACAGAAAAGCACCGCGCCTCACTGCCACGTTGTCTGGACAGGGACCAGCGATCTCTCTGATTGGTCAATATCGCCGACCTTTCCTCGTCAGGCGGGCCGATAAATATACGCAGCCTTTGTGTGAGAATGACTTGCTTTGTGTGAATACTCTTCTCCTCTTGGTCAGTCGGCTTCTCTTCCTCTCTCTCTCTCTCCTACTGGCTTTGGGCAGGGTCGCAGTTCAATCGTCAGGCACGGTTCATAACAGAATTAAATGTCAAGTTGACGCGCTACCTATCACTTTGGTCCCAACTTGTGGCATAGCGTTGTTGTACAGCCCGTTTGTGCATACCAGCAAATGCTATCAACGGGTCTACGCTTCACCCGTAATAGCTAGTCGTGCATTCAGATTTAATCATGTGACTTGGAGCGAGTAGATATGCTATACATTAGGGTAATCCTTGAATACGCACCCTACGCCAAGATGTTCGTCAGACGGCTGTTACGTTGGGAGCGAACCTCTCTTTGTAGTGAAAACTGTACGCTGCGTGACTCCTGGAGGTACGTCGCTGCGCTCTATTAGTCACTTAGGTCCAATCCTCACCTTAAATGTGTTACATAGACACGAGGGCCTACGACCAGAAGCGCACGCGAGTTGAGTCGTGTGCGCAGACCGGCCGCGCACGCCATCGCCACTATCACACGTGACGATCGCTCACACATACAGTGCAGATATTCTAGAAAAGGCTCCCAAGGCCGCAGTGGGAGAAACTAGGAATCAGAGTGCAGGCCATGACCCCATCCACTGTTTCTTGTTGGCTTGAATAAAGTGTTCATTATAAGAACCGGCTATTTGCCTTCTTTCCTCTTACTGGTTGGATCATAGCAAGATGGCTTATCAGCTCGGACAGCCGCTGGATCGAAGGGAGACAATGATTTTGACTCTGGAGACTACGTCTTAACAACAGTCAGCCCACCTTCCCCACTAAAAAATAAATTGGTGTTCTTCAATTTACAACTATGTTTTAGCAGGCATTGGTAAGAAGGTCCCAACTGACAGGATAACTCAGTTCAGGATAAATCAGTCCTCTTCGCAGGATTGACAGCCAAGCTGCACTGGCACTCTGTAAGAACCTGGTCCATCGTGAACGCAGACTTAGACTGACTTAGACTTAGCTGTGTCACCCATAACATCCGAACCGGTGTCCGATCGTTCCGACTCTAAATTACCATCGGATGCAGGTGTTTGAGAGAAGGGGGTGTTCTGTAGATGCCGCGCAAGTTACAACTGTCATCAACGAGTTTCAAAATGACAGTTTACCACACAAGACCTCAAAAACAGCCAGACCAATGCGAGGAGAACACGGGCCATTCATCCAAGACAGACGACTGTCATGGTTTGTCGATGCTATTCGTCGTCCACCTCACTAACTCAGTGTTGCTATCCCCGATCCAGCACCTTTACCTAATTGGAGGCGTCCGAAAGGGAGTCAGCTTAGAACCTGCCTTGCCACAGTTCGTCAGGACAGAGAAGTTGTTCGTGGACCTTTGGCATTCGCTCTCTGTTGATAACCAAATGAATGGATTTCTAGCGCCGTCTACTACTGACGCCAAGTCCGCAAGCTGTCATGTGATTGCACTCCTATATCTGCCTCTGGGACCGCCAATCACAGGTGTTATAGGCTATTATTGATCGAGAAGATGATCAAGCAGCAAGTGAATCACTCTCGCATGACATTTATGCATTCACGCCCACAGCACATTAGCAGACAGACGCGCGCACGTGCAGGGCTCGGGCCTGCCGGGCGTCGGGGCTTCAGACCACCACTGAGTTTATGCATAAAATAAACAACTCCTGATGTTCTTACCCTCTCTTTTCATACGGAACTGGGCATGATTACAGTAGTGCTCTGAGCGCACTCATGGCTTAGATCCCTACAGATTTAACTGGTCAGGTTTGCCGCCGCGGATCGTCATGTGTGGAAAGGTACCAGGCCGTGAATGCATCGAAGCCAGCTATATCAGGCATGATCGCAATCGTAAAACCTACAAGTACACGCGTTTGAGTCTTAAATTGGTCTTTTGTTTTTAATTAGGGGCAAAGAGGCCTATAGCACGCGTTGGGCATTATTTTTAGGACACCCGATGTCATTATATTCAGGAAACCGGTAGATGTTGGGGGAAGCAGCGGGCAGTGAGGTCACCTCATTCAACTAGTTCATCCCTACCACCATGAGTCGCATAAATTTTGGTCCACTATAAGTGCTTAACGTGTCTCCATCTCAACGCGGCCTGTACGGCACCTTCCTTTAAGTGTGACTTGTGCGCGTATGACAGTCAGGAGAGTATGAAAGACGTAACTATGCGACCAAATATGTCAGGACCATATTTCGGATTTTCGCCCCCCAATATTCCTTTTCGTGCTGACGTGAACACAGCAACCGCATCATTCTTCCAGAGCATAAACAGCCTGTGAGCTGTTTTGCACGTGCAAAATATCGTCACAACTCGGTCACGTTTATAGTTGAGAAAGCGGAGTAACTTAACTTGGTGACCCCGGCGTGATTCGCACAAACCCGGGTCCGCCACCGCGAGCTTCCTTGTCAGAAGCTTGCCAATGGAATCCTGTTTGAGCGTAAAGTTGGACTTACCTAGCACGATTATCCCTGTACTATAGCCTAAGTTATCATTATGGTAAGACTATACTCCATGGTCGTCATCCTGTTTGGTTCTGGCATTGTAGCTGCGAGTTAAACCTGCCAGTTACGTCTGACGAACAATCAAAGATCATCTGTAGTGTACTGTGCAGATGGAGCAGAATTGTACAGAAACGTCCAAGATACTGCACTTACTGCGTTGAACTTATCGATATCTCCCCGGTTTTAGCATCTTCCTTCGCAGCTGTTTTTGGTTTTGGGAATAGGTAGGAGAACCAGGCCTCATTCTCATAGTCTGAATCCTCAACCTCCTCCAAACGACTTTCCGGCCTGTCTGTATAGTCATCCTCTCCGAATTCTAGTTTGCCCTTTTTCGATCGTGTCCTCTCCAGCCTCGTCTTGCTGGTGAAAGCACGTCGCAACTGCAGCATACTGAGATTATCCCAGAACTGACTGTTACACACTTCAAGAACAACTTCCAGAATGGCTCCCTCCTCGGTTTTGTAATCACTCGGATCCTGATCCAGTACAACTGGTCGCTCAGCAAAACTCACCAGCAGAGGTCCATAAATCTTTGCAAGTCTCAACTTTGCTGTCAACGGATTTGACGCATACTCCCAGGCATGCAGCAAATGCAGCATTAGAAAGGCCAGCGTGTCCATGGTAGTGCGGTTGCAAGGAAGAGCTGTGTGTTTGACAATGGACTTTAAATTGGGGTTGGGACGCAGGAACTGGTCAAACAGCGGTCGCTTTATTATATCCATCAGAAGACGCCGACTAAAGTGGAGCGGTTTCTGCTTAAATCCCGATAGGATACTTCGGAGGACAGCTATCTTCATGGGTAGCGAAAGGGCTGTGATCTGGCGCTTTAAGTGGTTTTTATGGTTCCAATTCTGTAACAGGAGACAGGCGTGCATATCGGCTGTCTCACGGAGGTTTTGGTATGTTGCGAATATCGGCTCCCAGTCCGAGGCATGACAGTCTGCTTCAGTGGCATTCACCAACATCTTAATCAGTTCCGGCACGAAGGGCGCCTCTAGTGGACGAAAGTCAGCCAGAGTCAGCCTGCGTTCCACCAGGCCGTAACGTACCTCCTCATCCAGTCCGCTTTCAAGAATTCGATTGAACTCGGTTCCGTCCGACTCAACGTTGCCATCGTCGAAACTGTCCAGCGGTTCAAGTCTGCTGACTCTTTGTGGAATTTTGACTACTTTAACCACTTTCTCACCGAGCCTTCGTGCAGACCTCTTTTTGAGCGCTTTTCCTCGATAGTTCTTCTGTTGTTGGTTGGAACTTGACGAAGACTGCACAATTGCATCTTCGGAGTGGTTGCCAGAGTCACTGCTAGCGAGAATGTGCAAGTAGAGCTTCAGGGCAGGTCGATCTACGCGACCAATTACACGTTGCTCTGGGTTATCCGCTGTCGGTCTACTTGGAAGGGGGTCGAGTAGGGCTTGGGATGGTGGGATGAAGATCTCCCACGCGTTTTGATGTTTTTTTACATTTGAAGAGTTGGAACCCTCATTTTCTGGACGATAAGCCGGAACTTGGTTCATTATTTACGCTGTCCACTGTCTTCGAGTCGCTCCCTTCTTCGGGCAAATCCACTGCCGGGCACACGTGCAGCCGGTGATGCACGTGACAGTTATCGATTGGTTGATGTGCGCACCAGGAGAGCGTCCCAGCTCGATGCGTGTTGAGTGCGTGCGAAAGCTTGGTGATCGATGACGGTAAACCATGTTGCCAAGATGGTGGACGAAACCTCCAGGAGATACCTGTACAGTAATCCCCACTCCTCATTGGTCTCAACTGTGCCAAGATCAGAGTAACCTTGCTCCTCAGAACCATCCCGACCAGCGAAGATAAACGGAATGAGTTTGGCTTGAGTGTCCCACCGAGCAAAAATTACCTCGAGCTACGTTCTCGGGAATGAAAACCCTGCTCGGAACTCTATTATCAACCCGAAAACCGGGACATCGCGAATATGTCCTTCTCTTAGTACATATGTGTACACCGATAATCTGCATCGATCATATACACCGAGCATGTGTCCTTTCGCTGCACATTTCCTCTTCCTCCTCCTCCTCCTCCTTCTCCTCCTACTACTACTATTACTACTACTACTACTACTACTACTTCTTGCCACCGAAAATGAACAGAGCCACCCAGTCAATATGGAGGGAGCTGAGGAGCCTTGTTGAGTTAGGACTTGCCTACCGCTACGAAGACCAGTGATCCTGATCATCTTCCCAGTCTGACAATGCTTTTTGCGCTTTAGTTAGTTAAGCGATTTCAGGAAACTTGGACAGAAACTTTCGAATGCGTTTTCGATTAGGAAGGTTGACTTAAATGCGGTTGTAGCATTGAGAATCGTAGAGCATAACTGCTGTGGAGACGAGAAACGCAATGGACTCGCGGCGTAGCGCGAAAAGAGGACGTGACGACCGGCGCCGCAACAGGTCAACCTACCTAGGTAATATGCGCGGGCGACCGGGCAGCCAATCAGCGCGCGCTGTTGCCTCAAGCACGCGTGACGCCTTATGCTCACGTGTGCGGCTACCATTATAGCGTGGGAAACGAACAATCTGCGTGCGGCATGCCGTAGGCCAGTATGTTCCAGACAGCTCCTCGTGCGCCATTGGCAGGAATATCCCAGAACCCCATCAATAAGTTAGAGTTGACCAGCTGGGAGCTCCGCTGTTTCTGCGGGCTCTGAATAAATACGTTGCCCTCAGAAACCGGCTCTCGTGTCTCGTTTCATCCACCTGTCGGGATATAACAACAACTGTCATCATATATCAGACAAAGCAAGCTCTTGGCTTTTGCGTGACTTAAACAGAACAACCCAGCAAACATTAAGGTACCTGAGCAGCCCTATTGAGGGGAATCTTGTCTACCGCTGCACAGAAGAACGATTACAGTGATCTTCTGAGTCCAACTATTGATTTTTGCTCTTTAGTTGGCCAACTAATTGCATGAAACGTTAACAGGAATGACCGAATGCCTTTTCGATTAGGAGGATTTATGTAGATGAGGTTGTAGCATTGGTCATCACACAGCACAATTGTTAAGGAGACGGGAGCCGCAATGCACTCACGGCCGATGGCGAAGAGAACACTTGGCACCAGGTCCCACAACAGGCCAAACCAGCTAGTTAATACGCACGGACAGCTAGGCAGTCGTTCAGCGTGCGCTGTGGCTTAAAGCACGTGTGGGGCTCACATATTCGAGAGGTTCAACGAGAGCATAACTGCGTGAGAGGCAACCATCTAGCCTGTGGCCGCTGTAGGCCATAACCCCATTAATAAGGTAGAGTTGGTGAGTTAGGAGATTCATTGTTTCTGCAGACCCTGAATCAGCACTGTGCTCTCAGAAATCGGCTCTCTTGTCTTGAGAAGAAGGAGATGCAACCACTGGAACAAGAGTTTTATTGTCCTTACTTTTCGAATTCTGCCGGGAATCCCTAATCATATGTAAGGGTAGAATCCGAAACGTCAGGACAATAAAACTCTTGTTCCAGTGGTTGCACCTCATTTTTCTGAACTGCTTCCTGAAACTCGCATACTCACCTCTATTGGCAATCTCATGTCTTTTCCGCTCACCTATTTGGATATAACAACAATTGCTCTGATATTTCAGACAAAATAAGATTTTAGCTTTCGTGTGCACGTTGTTTCAGCCACATACAAAGCGTCAGGATAAGGGTCTATTCTATGGCCCCCTAAACACAGTAACCACCTACAACAGGGATCGCTTTGAGTCAACTTCGGAGGAAAATAGGATTAAGTTCAAGATTACGATAAGGACTCGTCGTAAGGTTAGGGTTCTTTTTAAGTTTAGTGTTATTATTGGGTTTGGTGTAAACTATATTGTTAAGGTTTTGCATTGGGCTAGAATCTTGAGTATAGCTACGGTTTAGGTCATTGTTAGTACTAGCAGTAGAGGTAGGGTTAGAGTATCGCAGTGGATTATGCCAATAGGTACAACCCTTGCTGCTGCGGTCTTCAGACACGGTTCCATGTGAAAAGAGAAGAAGTGGACGCCAAGTGGAAGGAATAGTATATTTTGTACAGAGCTAGTGGACAGTGGAGCTAGTGGAACTAGTGGATAACGTTGAGAGTCGGACGAGTGCACAACTACCTGCCAGGGCACCGGTGAGCGTGGCAGTCGTCGTCGTGAGGTCCTCTGTGAGGTGACCTTAAAGGTGATTGGCCATATGGGATTGGGAGGGGCAGACATTGGTGTGTGCGCACGTGCTGACAGCCCTTAGAGTTTCAGCTTTGCCCTCGGAGTTGGGTCATTGTTAGTTCGACCCTCGCAAGCGATGATGTCCAACGTATGCCCGAAAGCAGGGACAGTGACTACAGTCAGGTATAGTGAAAGTAGAAGCGCCACTATCTAACCCACTCTAAACCCCTTTCCGCTAGAACCGGGGACAAGACAAAGTCGAGACGACCGAATGGGAATCATGCGCGAGCCGCTTTCTTCAGATGCAGCCAGAAACACCACATAACTCAGTCTTAAGTGGCAGTTGCCTTTTGCGCTGGCATTTCTGTATTATTTAATCTCACTCACCCATAGTAGGTGTCCAGAGATCTTCGAGGCGGCCAAGTCTCGGATTTCTATCACTGCAACTACTGTTTACACTGCTGCTTCTAACTGTGAATCTGAGTGATTGTAGTACTGGTATTATTACTGACGCTAATATCTGGTCAGAAATGACACTGACTTTGTCATGTCTGGGTCCGTGTTCCTTTGATCTCACATAGGAGTGTGGACCTGGATTTTTGCTATTCCCAGTAGAGTAGGTGTCTTAAGCTCGGAGCACATCAGTATGTAGCGACCCCCTTTCTTAGTCATGCTTTCCTCGAACGCCGCGCGGACTAGGTCATGTCTGGCGTGACCACCACACGTCCGCAAGACACCATAGTCAAGACCTCCGTTCAAGGTCACTCCTGTCTGGCTTTCTCAAGGCGGTATAGTCTCACTAGCCAACCACTTCTCAAGGTAATACCAGTGCCCGAGATGTGGACGATTTGTTTACGCTCATTCACTTCCAGAGCCGACGACTCAATGTTCGGTTGTTGTCGTCCGGACTCCGGTGATCTACTTGCCGGACTGTGTCTCTGGACTCTGACCCACTCATGGCTGGACTACACTTTTCTGGGAGTCACTTGTATATTACTCATATTCTACTCCTTCTAACCTTAGTAAATCATTCATAACAATCTGGCCTTCCACATGTTTTACTATCCACTAGCTTATGCTGTGGCCGGACCACAGCGTATCCCACAAGTACTCGTCCTAGTTGTCTCCGCAAGTTCAAGCTGCTAGAGCCAGAATACTACTGTTAGAAGTGTTTTGCCTATGATGGAAGTGCTAGTTAGAGTAATCATAGTTGCCAAAACCAGTAAGTAGCATGTTCGTGCATGAAGGAATGTTTTAGCCTAGAATGTAGTTGCGGCCTATATGGGGATTTTAGTAAGCTGAAGGGTTAAAGAAACATATATTTAATAACGGCTGAATATCTACCATGCATTTGGTCATCCCAAAGTGGCATGTGCCATTTTCCAGGCTACTTTTGGCTTCCTACAGTACCTAGCCCAAGCTCAGATTCTACAGATCATCATCCTTCTAAATAGGTCCGCTACAGGTGCAGGACTACGGGACAACATTATGACAGTATATAGCTGCAGGAAAATGGCAATATTAGTGATGCTGGTGATACTAGCGACTTTTGTTTGTATATTCCATAGGCAACTGTTACCGTATTTGATCTAAGGGGCACTTGCCTATACAATTTGGGAGTCGGCTCCAGGTAGGGATGACAGTGGATCGGCCTAACTAATACCCAACAGTATTCAGTGACTGAACTTGATGCCAAGAAGTCCCGATTACCTGGCATAGCATGTAGGGGTTTTTAACATGCGCATGTCTCAGACTGTTCTATTTTTACTTATGATTAAGGATTCCTGAGGGAATCCAAAACATCAGGACAATAAATCTCTTGTTTCAGTGATAGCTTCTTCTTCTATCTAGGGGTTTGTCTGTCCGAGCCATAGGAGAACCAACTCTTGTGGTCACTGGGTGTACCTTTTGATAGACATCGCACATCTAGGACTACTAGGGCTAGGATACTGCTGTTTGAAGAGTTTTTCGATGCTAGGAGCGTTAATTCCAGATTTCGTATTGCTAAGGCCAGTATTTATTATTCTACAAAGTGGTTTACTGGTGCATGCAGTGAGTCGGAACCCAGTATGCAGCCGCAACTTATATGGGCAATTATTTAGCCATTTGCCATTAGTAGGTTAAATTTTGACTTTTTGCAGTATCTAACTCTCTCTTGAGGTTTAGAGGATGTCTCTTGTCTACTAGGAGACCAATCTGCTTCATAATAAACTAACATTGCTGCATACTATAACTGTGTCAGTAGCTCAGCACTAATGAATAAACAGAGAAGATGGGAATATGAGCTTACCACATTTTTTGGTTTCCATCTGGTGTTTGTGTGAGGCACCCGAGATTGTCCTGCGGGTATGCCGTCTTTATATGGATTTGTAGATCAGCGGATACAGGCAGGCAGTTTCGGGGTTCATACGAGCAATATAGCCGTTTGGGTCGCTCCCTTTACCTTACAGGAGTGGTTTCGATCGAGCGCTCTGATTGGATTTTGGGTAGCCAATGGCTGCCGGTTTTGCAGGTGGGCAAGAACGCTCACTTAAAAAACCCTACACTCCTTGAGAAGGTTCTATGTCCTTTATGGGTTTTACTTATATAAGTACGATGAGACTACCTTATACCACGTGTCTAGTTGGGATTTGTTTGACCTCCAGAGAGCCATTTCTGCAACCCTTCTGTTAATTTGGGGCTCAATTAACTCTAGGTTTAGCTGTCATGGTGTTTCCTATACTGTATCAATGCCTCAGTAAGAAGACAAGTATCCAGGGTTTTGCAATAAGCATAGCAGATGGGGATATCAGCTTACCATCGTCCTCATGTTTTTCGCATGAAGTGGCTGTGCAAGTCACTAGGGTTTCCCTGTCAGTGGTTTTGGCTAGTGCATTTGTTCTTGCGGGGAGGATTGCAGGCCAGCAGATGCACACAGATTTGACTTTGTGATGGCAGTTGTGCGGTGAGCATGAGCAGAGCACCGCTAGATAACTGGTAGCCTCTTTGCTAATCGAGCGTTATGATTGGTTTGTGAGTAGCCAATGGCTTTCAACTTTGTAGGTGAGTGGGTGTGTCCAATTTTATCCCTAGACTCCTTGCTCCGGCCCTAGCTGTCAACCCTCTTTGCATGCTGATGTTTCGGTCGCTTTGAACATACTAATAAGATGATCGCTTGTTTTTGGGTAGCCCCTACTTAGATGTTGTAGGACAGCCTCAAGTGACCAGACCTCCAGCCCTCCCCGATCTTCTCTTTAATTGGTGCACTACTTACGATAGTGTTAGCTGTGCATGGTGCCATTGTCTTTCCTATACTGTATCCATACCTCAGCAAGGAGACAAGCATCCACTGTTTTGCAATAACGATAACAGATGGGAATAACAGCTTACTTTCGTCCACATGTTTTCGCCTGAGGTCACTGTGCAATACAACCGGGTTTCCCCTATCAGTTGTTTCGGTCAGTGCATTCTTCTTTGCGCATGGGATTGCAGACCAGCAGGTGCGTGCAGATTTGACTTTATGATGGCAGTTGTGCGGTTTTTATGCGCGGAGCAGCAGTTGGCTGCCTGTAGGCGCCTTTTTGAAAGCTATTTTCAATCGAGTGCTATGATTGGTTTGTGAGTGGCCAGTGGTTATCCATTTAATGGATAAGGGGCATGTGCGATCTAACCCCAAGAGTCCTTGATCCTACTCTGAGCGCCTACCCATTTTGCGTTGTCACAATCGTTTTGCTACTAAAAGCGACGATCTTTCTAGGTAGCTCTGGTCAGCCGTTACACGACAGTCTCTGTATTTAGGCCTCCTACCAACGCAGCTGGTGCAATTCTTACGTGCTAGCAGCCATAAGAGTTTGAAGTTTGCTCTCGGAGTTGGGCCACTACAAGGGTACGGGGAGCTTCACCCTTTTTAGACGGTCATAATTACGCCTACTGAAATGCGTATAGTAGTCATTTTATATTTTACCACATTCACTGCTCATCCTACTGTTACTACGAGGAGCGTTCCTATTTCGCTGTCCCGTCGAGATATCCTCATCATATCCAGCTCGGTAAAAGTGACACAGGCAGTATTGTTTCTTGTTGGTTGTCAAATATATTTCATATAGAAAGAGTGCACAAAAATATGCTATTTTGTGTTCATCGCACGCGACTAGGTACATCTTGGTGTTATGGATCTCGTTTGCGATACGACATCCGTCTTAAATGACGGACTTCGAATAGAATGTCCTCAATACTACGCAGTGGCCTTGCAATGTATAGGTTACGGAGGCGACCATGCTTCCTCAGTTGCTTGGGACACTCGATCCGGGGTGTCGCCGCGGTTTCGAGAATCGTTCCATGCAGTTCTCTCCCCAGGACTTCCTTGTAGCGTTCGAGCGTTTCTTCCTCGGTCTCCCTACGTTTTGCCTCCTCCATTTTCAGCCGAGCCATTAGACGGCAGTCAGTGTAGATATTAAATTCTGAATTTGGTCTTCGAATAAAAAAAAACATGTAGGCTTATACATATAGAATCAGATAAAAATAATGAGGACGAGAAACAGCTTGCATTCTTGGCGATTTTTTAATGCCCATTCCAATTCATTCTATTAAAGGGGCTTTGCAAAGACATATATTTGCGAACTTGGGGTATGATGGGTGTCACGACATAAGCATGATTATTTTTGGACATAAAAATAGGGCATAGGAACGAGGCCCCAAACTTATAAAAAGCTCTAAATTATCCATAACTTTAAACCCAATCCTTACAAAATCGCACCTTAACTCTAACCCTGATATTACCGTTAATCCTAATCTCCCTGGAAGTAAGTGTAGTATTCAGTTCAGTTTTAATAAGGGACAGTGATTCAAATGCCTTCGAACTCCCTCTTGATGACACAGTGATCAAGAAAGGAATAGATACAACAGAAAAAATCGAATTTGTCCATTGTCGAAAAGAGAACAGCCGTTGGTTAATAGGAAATGGTTAACATACACGGCTACTCACTTATTACGATTAGTACATGTGAAATTAATACTTCTGGAAAAGTAGTAACCCTAACCTTACCATTACCGCTAATCTCCCTAGAGGTTAGAGTAATGCCACTATATTTTGCTCACCTAGGCACATGTTCATTAGTCTTTTGGGCATAATGAAATATGTACACCTGCTATCTTTGATTGGACAATTTTGGAATTCTCTTCGTCTATCTCCTGTTAGATTCTGCCTGACCTACCTGCTATTATTCCTTCCCCGTTGTTTGTGTTTTGCAGGCGTCGCTCTTTTCTTGTTAAAGTGTTTGTGGCGGACAGCCAACGATGCTGTCCGGCCCCCTTGTTCAATATACACTGCCCAAAGCTCATAAAACTTTGCAGAGAGCCCTTTCCAACCCACTGACCTGATCGACACTTGATCGACCTCCCCCGTGCAAAGGCCCGCGTCTAGATCGTCGTGACTACCTAAGGGTCACTTGAATAAACTTCTCTCCAACTGACACAGCATGGGCCACTGTACACAGAAGCCCCTTGGGACAGTGCAATACACTACTCGTACACCACTTTTACTTACTCCAAATTCACACTAAAACAGCTTCCACCTCTCTCTCACTCACACACACTCTCTCCGGCTTAGCTGGACGCAGCCCACACATAGCCCTGGCTTCGCCCTGCATATGTTTGACGTTCTTGAACATGTAAGGTTATAAAGAATAAGAAGACGCGATCTCCGGAACCGCAATTTTATTCGTCTGAGCTTTCGGTTCCACAAGAGAAGGCATCGTCAGAGAAAATGAGACGGCAGCAAACATTGGCTACGCGTAAATGGGGGTGGGGGGGGGGTGAGGCACTTGTGATTGGTCCATGCTCACGCCATCTTATCGTGTCTCGCCCGCGCGCATCCTAGACGTGGCAGCAGGCGCGCTTGGATGCGAACTGGGTCGTGGTTTCCGGTTGCAAGCACGGATGGCAAAATAACAGGGCGATATATCCACATGTCTGTTGATGGAATTGGAGTCTGATGCCCAGGCCTCCGGTAGTTCTCGTCCTGTCTCATTCGCGGCGCCTGCCATTATCTGCGTGCCCGAGAAGTTGAATTCGTGGCCTTCTTCCAAAGTGCGGGTAGCGATGTGGGACAGTGGGTCACCTCTCCGCACTGCCCGTTTGTGCTCCCTTATTCGCGAGCTAAATCTTCGCCTTGTCTGCCCTGTATAGTGGCAAGAACAGTTGAGACTAGCACGTGATAAACGACGCCAGACAGCTCACATATCTCCAGTGGGTCTTTTATTTGCATGACCCGTGAACGCATGGTAGCTGTCGGATGATGACCAATACCCACACCGAGCTCTGCAGCGATACGCTCAGTTGTTTCTGTCACATTTTTATCTACGGTAGAGGGTGCAAGAGCGTTGATAGCTCTCCTTTGTTTGTTCCCCTTGGGCCCCTACGGAGGCAGCAGCTGAAGAAGCTGTTCGGGTATCCATTCCTGGCCAGTTGGTCCTAAAGATGTCGTAGTTCTTGCACTCGCCCCTCCGGTCCACTGCAGTGTGTCTTCACCCCCTGAAAGAGTGCTCTAATACAGACACTTTTATGCGCTATTGCGTGGTTGCTATGGAAGCTGAGCACCTGGGTTGTGTTAGTTGCCTTTCTATAAACCGTGGTGCTGAGTTCATTGTTTGTTCTGCGCGTGACGCGGACATCCAGGAATTGTAAGTGTCAGGCGCTCTCTTCTTCCTTTGTTAATTGGATGTCGTGTTTTCTTGTCTAGAGTCAGGCATTATATTTGGCCAACTCCTTTGTTATTGACTACGTGCACCCACTGTTAATCTTGGTTTATTCTTCAATATTTATTGATTAGTGCGGTGGATACTGAGTCAAAGGATGCTCGAACAGCACCTAGGAACAGCACCTAGGAACAAAAAAATAAAGATGGCGATTCTGTAGCCTGCACTTGGCATGGAAGTCTCTGCAGGTTAGGTAAATGCAGTCCACGTGCCATAAACTCTGCCCCGAACGCCCTAGTTGCTCACGATTCTTAGACCAATTCGCTAACCTGAAGTCTGCCCGTCACCACTTTCCACACACGTGCCAGTCCCTGCAGGTGCTTACAACTTCTATAAGCCCTTATCCGTACACAAAATTTTGTGCGGCTTTCCTCGTTCCTATTGTGTGCATCTAACAGTGTCAAGTCCGACTGACCCCTTTTGATGCGATCAAGCGCAGTGATTAATGTGGAAGTAAGCATCATGTTGTGGGGTCGCGAACGGCGACGCACTCAGAGCCTACAGCTGGTAGTGCACCCCAGTTGAGCCATGCTGGAAGACCAGCCGCGCGCGCCGTGAGCAAACGTGACGCCCGCTCCCACGTGCATTGTAAATGTAGAACGTTTCGTAGCGTGAGAAACCATGCCAAAACTACCCCTCTCGTGCGATAGGCCAGGAACAGTCTAGAAGGACCAACGCCTTATAATGGGCTGCAGTGGACACGCTGATTCATTCCGTTGTCTCTGTACCGTCTGGAATAAAGGCCTGCTATCAAAAGCACTCTCTTGGCTTCTTCTGCCTATTAGTCGGGTTTGAAATACCGGACCATAGCAACTGGCGACGCACTTGAAATCCAGTTGTTTTCACACGGGCTATAGCACATCAATTTGCCCTGTCGCCTGCCACTTTGACTCCAACTTTTGGTATAGCATTGCAGTACAGCCTGTTTCTGAAAAGCATCAAGTGCTATCGATGGATCTACGTTTCCACCATGATATCTGGTCGTGCAGGCTGACTTGATTCAACAACTGATAGCAAAAGGAAGAGCTGAATACTAGGGCCATCAGTGAATGCGCACTTTACTCCGGGTGATCGTATCCAAGACGTTCGGCAGCCAGCTCTTATTTTAGTAGCGAACCTCGCGATTTAGTGAAAACTCTACGTCCCAGAAGATAAGTTGCTGCTTTCTGTTAGTTACTTAGGCTTTATCCTCGCACCGGATGACTTATCAACTCTGATAATCGACTGACGTGATGATGAGCGAAGTGATAGAGTGATTTTGACCCTAGAGACTGCGTTTTCACGGCAGTGAGCCCACCATCCTTAGCATAAATAAGTTGACATGCTTCACTTTACCGCCGTGCGTTAAAAGCGGTTGCTTGGAAGGTCGTCAACGGACAAGATGAACTCAGTTCTCCTCGCCGGTCATGGCAATCTCTTTCAGTTGGGATTCGGGCCGATCACTTCTTCTTTCTGTGATAATCTGGCCCATAGTGAATGCACGATTGGCAGGCATAGACTGGTTGTTTAGCTTTGTGATCCGAACCCGCCCCCAGACCTCCTTATTCTAGCTAGCTACTGGATGCAGGGGGTTGAGGGACACTGGGCTTCAGCAGATGCCGCAGACTTAGCGCTCCTGTGCACCCGAGGCTCGAACTCGTGACCAGTAGCGGTTGGTGAACGTTCATCAACGAGTGTCGAAATGACCTTCTACTACACAAGACCTAAAAACCGCCTGATCCGCGCGAGGTGAATACGGGCCAGTCATCCAAGACAGACGACTGACATGGTTTAGGGATATTATTCGTCATCCACTTCACCAGTTCAGTGCCCCTGCTTTCGATCCGGCACCATTAGCCAATTGGTAATAGCGAAAAGGGGGCCAGCTTAGAACCTGGTCTGCCAAAGTTCATCAGGACATGGAAGTTGTTCATGTTACTTCGGTATTCAGCCTCCGTCCATGGCGGAAAGCATGAATTGAACCACCGTGGATTGTAACGCATGGAGAGGTACCCTCCGTGAGCTTATAGGCTACGACGGTTATGGCCTTAACACCTACAATCTTCCAGACCCTGGTTCCTTAGGAGATTGGAGAGAAGACGGTGGAAAGGCGAGAGTAGACGGAACAGTGTATTGTTTACAGAAAAGTTATGGGAAAGTTGCCAGTCCATCCGGCATGGCTGTACGGCCGGAGGGCGCATGAGCGCGCGGCCTCCAACCCGTCTCGCTCTGATACGATTTCCAAGTGAAGTCTTTGAGTAGTCGGGCCAGGAGACAGAGAGAGAGATAGCTTTCATTGGCTAGGTCGGCCTGGAGATTTTGGGCAGAGAGGCAACTTGCGTCGGGCACGCGTGCAGGCTCCCCATTCGTCGTCTGGTTTTTTTGAGCGTAGATGCGGGGACCGTGATTGGCTGATCGAGACGTCAAAAACCGCGTCGGCGAGCCTTTGGGAAAGTGCACTTCGATGCGAGCTAGTCAGCCAGGCACGAGCCGCTACACGTATTCCCCCCGGAGACCGTAACGAGGAAACTGAAAGAATCCGAGTGGAGGAAGAATAGTTAATTTGAGTGAGGGAGATACGTACCAACGGCAAGGTTCGAAAAGCTGGTGTTCGTGTGGTTGGCTTGCGAGAGGTGGGTAGTGCCGCCAGTGCCGCTTGGGAGGAGTAAATGTCATCTCGCGTCCGCGTGGACAACTGGGTCTGCGGTAGGAGGAAAGTTCTCGACTACGTGTGCATCGGCATCTTGTAGGAGATTAGTCATCTTGACTACGAAGGAGGGAAGTTGGTTGGCTGCATTGAACTTCGACGGCAAATCAGTATGCCGTGTAAGTGTTCGCTGAGAGGAGGAAGGGGTACCGTTGGCAGTAGAAGAAGGATCTGAGTTTAGAAAGGAGGTCTGGGTATTGGCATTCATAGGGGAAAACTGCTCCGTGGGATGGGGAAGGAACCAGAGCCTTAGGTCCGTAGGCTGTGAACGATTGAGCATCTCCCTCGGGCTTCAGAACGGTGTCGGTAATGAAATTCTCCTTTTCTCGGCCAAATGAGATGACACAGGAGAAATTCAGTTAAAGGCGAGGGAGGACTGATGATGATTGAGCTCGGCCACATCAGAAGTTTAGTTGAGAGTTCATCTCACGTTTGGAGTCACCAGTTATAGGAGCTAAGGCTACGATGGTTATGGCCTTAACACCTACAATCTTCCAGACCCTGGTTCCTTAGGAGATTGGAGAGAAGACGGTGGAAAGGCGAGAGTAGACGGAACAGTGTATTGTTTACAGAAAAGTTATGGGAAAGTTGCCAGTCCATCCGGCATGGCTGTACGGCCGGAGGGCGCATGAGCGCGCGGCCTCCAACCCGTCTCGCTCAGAGCCGATTTCCAAGTGAAGTCTTTGAGTAGTCGGGCCAGGAGACAGAGAGAGAGATAGCTTTCATTGGCTAGGTCGGCCCCCTAGAGATTTTGGGCAGAGATGCAACTTGTGTCGGGCACGCGTGCAAGCTCCCCATTCGTCGCCTGGTTTTTTTGAGCGTAGATGCGGGGACCGTGATTGGCTGATTGAGACGTCAAAAACCGCGTCGGTGAGCCTTTGGGAAAGTGCACTTCGATGCGAGCTAGTCAGCCAGGCACGAGCCGTTACAAGGTCATTGAATCTGGCTAGATCAGGCATGCTTGCAACCATAAAGAGCACCAGTACACGTGTTGGAGGGTTGTGTCGGTCATTTAAATCTTGACAGTAACAAAGAGGCATGTGGTGAATAGGGTCTTTAGGAAATCCAAAGTGCTTACCTTTAGGGGACTGGTATGTGTTGGCAGAGGCAAAGGACAGACAGATCAGCTCCTTCAATATTCAGTCATTAGTTCACCCCCGCCACCATAAGTCGAATCACTTACAAATTATTAGGATGTGCTAAAAGTTGTTAGAGGGCTACCTATGGCCGCACTGTCTCTTTTATTTAACGTGACCAAACGGCATCCCGTTCAGGCATGGCTTGTGCGTTTATGAGAGCCAGGATATGGTAAGCGTAACCATGCGACCAAATATGTCACGACCATATTTCGAATTTTGGTCCCCTCATGTTGTCTTTCGCACTGACCTAAAACACATCAACAGCAAGACTTTGACTTTGGCAGATAAACTGTCTGTGAACTGTTTTTTCCTAGTAAATTATTGTCTCGGCTTGGTCAGGTTTCTCTTTTTGAAGCGCAAGGACACCGACTTTAGAAACTAGTACAAAGGGCAGGTTAAATTGATAACCCCGACGTGATATGTACAAACCCGGGTCCGCCACCGCGAGCCTCTTTGACGTTTACTTTCCGATGGAATCGTGCGTGACTGCAAAGCGGAACACATATAGCACGCTGACCCCCTATTATAACTTAGGTTAGCAGTATACTCGGACTGTAACACGCGACATTAATCTCGTCTCTCTGTATGGTTAAATGGTGATCGCCGTGTTTAATTTTGGGGTTATAGCTGTCAGTTAAACCAACTACTTATGTCTGCCAAACAATCAAAGATCATCTGTTGTGCTTTGTGCATCCTCTCTCTTTTAATCTCTAAACGAAATCATCAAAATGGATACACTTACTGCGTTGCACTTTTAGCCTTATCCTCAGTTTTGGCATCTTCCCTCGTAGCTGTTTTTGATTTTGGGAAAAGGTAGGAAAACCAGACCTCATTCTCATAGTCTGAGTCTGAGTCCTCAACCTCATCCAAACGGCTTTTCGGCCTGTCCGCAAATACGTCCTCTTCGATATGCCGCTTGCCCTCCTTCGATCTCGTTCTCTCCAGATTTGTCCTGCTGGTGAAAGCCGATCTCAAATGTAGCATACTCAGATTATCCCAGAACTGGCCGTTACACTCTTCGAGCACCACTTCCAGAATGCCCCCTTCTTCAGTTTTGTAGTCACTCGGATCCTGATCCAGTACAACTGGTCGCTCAACAAAACTCACCAGCAGAGGTCCATAAATCTTTGCAAGTCTCAACTTTGCTGTCAACGGATTTAATGCATTCTCCCAGGCATGAAGCAAATGCAGCATTAGAAAGGCCAGCGTGTCCATGGTAGTGCGGTTACAGGGTAGAGCTGAGTGCTTGACAATGGACTTTAAATTGGGGTTGGGACGCAGGAACTGGTCAAACAGCGGTCGCTTTATTATATCCATCAGAAGACGCCGACTAAAGTGGAGCGGTTTCTGCTTAAATCCCGATAGGATACTTCGGAGGACAGCTATCTTCATGGGTAGCGAAAGGGCTGTGATCTGGCGCTTTAAATGGTTCTGATGGTTCCAATTCTGTAACAGGAGGCAGGCGTGCATATCGGCTGTCTCACGGAGGTTTTGGTATGCTGCGAACATCGGCTCCCAGTCCGAGGCCTCACAGTCTGCCTCAATGGCATTCACCAACATCTTAATCAGTTCCGGCACGAAGGGTGCTTCAAGCGGCCGAAAGTCAGCAAGAGTCAGCTTATGTTCTACCAGGCCGAAGCGTATCTCTTTATTCAATCCGCTCTCAAGAATTCTGTTAAATTCGGTTCCGCCCGACTCCACAGTATCATCATCGAAACTGTCCTGGGATTCGATTTTGGTGGATCTCTTTGGACGTTTGACGACTTTCACCACCTTGTCGCCGAGCCTTCGTGTAGACATAATTTTGAGCGGTTTTACCTCATAGGTTTCCTGCTGCTGGGTAGAACTTGACATAGACGGTTCAACTACGTCTTTCTTCTGGTCGCCAGAGTCACTGTTAGCGAGAATATGCAAGTAGAGCTTCAGGGCAGGTCGATCTATGCGGCCAATCACGCGTTGGTGTGGATTACCCGCTGTCGGTGGACTTGGGAGGGGATCAAGTAGAACTTTGGAGGGTGGGATGAAGGCAGCCCGAGCTTTTCGTTGTTTTTCCACTTTCGAGCAGTTCGAACCCTCATTTTTAGGATGATAACTCGGCACTAGGAGGTTTTGCTTCATTATTCACGCAGTCTGCTGTCCTCGCACCGCTTCCTGTCTGGGGCAAATTCAAGGTCAGTGACTTACGCGACAGTTATCGATCGGTTGGTTTGCGCGCGAGGGGAGCGTGCAGTTTGATTCGCATTATCTGCATGCGAGGCGGATGGCGGACGAAACCTCCAAGAGATAACCGTTTAACATTAGTTGATTATGGAGCAGAAGTCCCTCCTATTTAGCGTCTCCTAAAACCGCAAGATAGAGTTAAATACTTCAGTATGTCAAAAAGTTAGCTTGAAAACTGCATATGGTAACATGCGACATAAAGGCATGGTAGAACTTAGGCATTTACTTAATAAAGTTTTGTTGACCCATAAGAGGACACAGCATGGTGAGCAGAGTTAAACGGGCGGAAACCAAGGGAAGCCCCGAGGTGCTCCGGGCCTCGGTAGAATCGTATTTCAGGTCCCAAATCAACACGTGAAAGCCCCATCCTTCTGTAAAACAGAACCGGATGAATTAAAGATTAAAAAATCTGGGTAATACAAACGATAGAAAAAAAGTCAAAAATTAAACTTTATAAAAGCACAAAAAGCAGTGATCATTATCTTAATCCCCTGATGTTTGTCAACAACAAAGTGCGCCATAATATAAATGTGCACATATTCAAATAGTAGTAAATTACATAATTAAAATGTAACTATTTGAAACTAAAATCAACCAACTAGAAAAAGTTAGCTAACCTGACTTTACTTCAAAAATAAGCTAAAACTAAAATCAAAATAGTAAACATAAAAATGAACTGAAAACTAAAACATAAACTGAAGTTAAACATAAAAAAGTTACATAAACCAAATGAAATACACTAATGTAAAGTTGTTGCTCATCTAAAATGAGGGTGTGCACGACGCTTCGCACCGCAAACTATTCTAATCTTACTCCAGAATGGTTACTTGGACCCCAGGTAGTTTGCAGTAGACGGCCTCCTAACCACTAATTGTTTTCAGGTTTATCAAAAAACCCAATGAACTATCAAGTAAAATTAAGTAAAAAAATGTCCATATTTTTCACACCCAATGAACTATAAGTATTAGATATCAGTAAATTTCTGTGTCGCGAAAACATTAGACCATTTAAACAATTGCTGGGACCTAAGTAAGGATTTCACTTCGGCCTCAAACCTGTAGTTACTTCAAATGGCATAAACCCAGATCCACGCTTCCTGTTGGGATCGGGGGAATATGAGTAGACGTTTTGTAGACTCCAAGCTAGAGCTAGATGCTGTAGTAAGTCTATAGGTAGCCTATAGACAGTAAGCGGAACTACGTTTGTCGTCTCCGACAAAGGCGCGTGGTAGAACTTGTGCCATTATTTAATAACACTTTATTTAACCCATAAGCTAAATATTTTATCTCATACAGATCGGAAGTGCACATAGGAGTTGAGGCTACGACGATTTACCCTAACGCCTACAATCTTAGAGACGTTTGGCGGGTTTTGAACCCGCGCATCAGAGAAAGCCTTTACCGGAGGCTAATGCTCTACCGCTAAGCTACAAACGCCCGCTTCACGCCATGAGTTTAATCACACTTGCATCGATATTACCCGCTCAACTTTTCACTCATATGGAATCCACCAATATGGGAGCAAGTTGACTGCCCAAGCAGGATTTCCTAAGCAATCATCTAGAATCCACCAGAATGACTACTAGGCTGACTTAATTATTAAGTTGGTTTGGCATATTTGCTTAATTTGAGTTGACCCAAGTGTGAAAAACGCCCGGAGTTTTTCACACTTGGGTCAACTCAAATTAAGCAAATCTGCCAAACCAACTTAATAATCTTAGAGACCCTGGTTCCTTGGGAGATAGGAGAAGTCTTGGAAAGGCCAGAGTAGAAGGAAGAGTTTATTGTGTACACAGGGAGGAAAATAGGATAGAAATAGTGTTGACTCGCGGAGTTGTGCTTCCGTTCCCTATTCGGGTGAGCTTCGGAGTGAATAGAGCTTCATTAATTGCTGGCGAATGCTTTGTCCCGGGAGCCAATGGGGCTGCTGATGTCTAGATTAGCGTGGGCCAATGACAGCGTGGGCCAATGACAGCGTGGGCCAATGACTGTTAGCAGCTAGCCCCAAGAGGCGGTGGGCACACAGGCAGGCTAGATAAGTCATGCGTCAGCGGCTTGTCTTGGTTCCAAGTGGCTGCTTGGGCCACTACAAGTGCTCCCCTCAAAGACCGAAGTCCGTTGATGAAAGAAATGGAACGAAGGAAGGTTAGTAAAGGATAAGGAAGGAGGTACGTACCAACAGCAGGGTTCGAACAGCTGGTGCTCGAGTGGTTAGCTTGCGAGAGCCAGATTGAAGGGACAGTTGTGGCCTGCATGAGCTTCTGTGGCTGGGATGCGAGAGGCTGGGTAGTGCCGCCAGTGCCGCTTGGGAGGAGGAAAGGTCTTCTCGCGTCCGCATGGGCAACTGGGTCTGCAATATGAGGAAAGTTCTCGACTACATGTGCACTTTAGCATCGGCACATGCTTAAAGCTGTACTTAGTCCTCGTAGGCGAACGTCAGGGCCTCACATATGTATTTACTCGGAATATCTTGAACTCAGATTCACACTCTTTGTTGAGATCAAGGGAAACGAGCCCCAGCGTTATGTTTAATCCGCGTCACCTCTGACTAATACTGCCATTAGAAATAGTACCACTACTACTAACACGCAGCTGCAGTAGAGGTAGTAGTAGTAGTAGTAGTAGTAGTAGTAGTAGTAGAAGTAGTATTAGTAGTATTAGTAGTAGTAGTAGTAGTAGTAGTAGTAGTAGTAGTAGTAGTAGTA
>JAYGXS010000006.1:23573704-23583991 GCA_036362985.1 Ligula intestinalis | reverse complement strand
AGTAGTAGTAGTAGTAGTAGTAGTAGTAGTAGTAGTAGTAGTAGTAGCGGAATGAGTCTCGGCCTCTTGAACCTGTAGTGATACCTACTGAAGGTGAGTGAGGGTAGTTAGTGGGGTAGTACCCACGCAAATTCTACTGTCCCTTAATACTAAGTAAGGTGATGTTTCTGGTTTGCACTGGAGAAAGCGGCCAACGTCGGATCCAGTCTGGTGAAGTTGAAAAGTGCAGTGGGCGCTAACTACGTCTGCTATCACTTTAAAGCTACCTTCTGTGGCCAGTCACCATCACTGCGCTAACTTGTTGGTGCATTTGGTCGACTTTATCGAAATCTATGTTCGAACAATCACCATCGTGTTAGTAGTTATTCAAAGTAAACTACATAGTAGTGATAAGCCTTTTCTTGTCATCCCAACGAAACGACTTCTTTTATAGTAGTGCCATACCTTAGAAGCTATTTTGAGTTTATAAACTTGCTGGAAAAGCTTACCTTGCATGATTTTACTTCATCCTCTACAATTCGATATAGAGTTGACTTCGATTAGACATAACATGGTATCCGCTTTGCGGGACCCATTAGAAATAGAGTCAGCCTACAGTTGATATAGACGCACAATAGAGTCGAAATACGATTGTACCACACCTAAAGTTTCACTTACTCAGGGCTTCACATGGAAATGATTGCTGAATTACTTTTTCCGCCGAAGCTTATTACTTTCAGGCCAACTCTCCAGTGAAATGTTCCGGATCAGTCTAAGAAGGTTTCTGTTTCAGGCCCAAGTCCGAGTTCGCATATTAGTCCCTGACGACATGTAATAGTTGAAGAGGAAAAAAATGTACAGGCTTTGGATACTGCAGCTCTGAGTATAGACTTCAGGACTTTGGTGGTCCAGTGTGTTTTCCGATTGTGACCCTTACCCAGTCCTGAATCCTCACACATTTTGCCCGATGGGATTTCCTCTTTCTGATACATTGGTGCTGAGAAGAAGTCAGCAGATATCTGCTTCTACTATCTGACCATGTCTGTGATGACGAATCCGCGACGGATCTCGAAACGTCAGACGAATGGAAGAATTGGTCCAGCGATCGAGCCGTCTTCTTCTCAATTACTTCCTGAGACTCGCATGTTTGCTTGCATTGACCTTGGTGTTACTCTGACATCTAATCTTTCATCTATCCTTCATATTTAAGCCTTCTTTATTAAAATTTGTAAACTTTGATATTATATCCGTCGGTTGCGTTGAGATCACACATCGCAAGCGCTAATATTGCGATTTATAAACGCCTGCATTTTTCCCCTCACCCCGTACTGCTTTCCAGTAATTCTTCCAGGCATGCTTAATAAATACCTGCTGATTTTTAAACGAATCCTCCGAATGCTCTCCTCAGCTGCCGCTGTTTTTTTATGTTTTTAGCTGATATTCTAGTAGAGCGCACCTTAAATTGGTCAAGCAATTTGCTGATCGCATTCTTGGTGAGGACGCTCATCCTCTTCACTCTGAACTTATGACTTCGAAGTCTTCCCGTACTATGCGCTGAAGTTTCCGTTGTATGCCTTGCCCTACATCGGCATTAAAAGCACTCTCTACTTTGCCAATACAAGCGAACATCCGTGTCCCAGGAAGCAATTGAGAAGAAGAAGAAGACTCGATCGCTTGGGCAATATGTTTATTCGCCTGAAGTTTCGGTATCCGTCATGGATTCGTCATCAGAGACATGAGTAGCACTCTCTACTCCCATTTATAGTAGCTACCTCACGCGTGATGACACGGAAATTCAGATGTTGAAATCAGACCTGTCTCCATAAGAGATGTGGATTTCATGAAAAACCTTTAGCGTTTGAGTATTTTATTACCTTTTTCCTTGGTCTCAGTGAGTGGAGCCAGTTTTGATGAAAATTTTGGACATTTATCATCAAATAAAGCCTATCTCTCTCACTCACCCAGAAGACCTTACTAGGTCCACGCTTTACCAGAAGAACCGCTCTCAATAAAAGAAACATAGTGCCTGCGCATCGTCCGTTGGCAGTTAATATTGATAAAGATGAATTATCCCCGAAGTATTGTAGTTTATCAAATAATATTATGTGACACAGCGAAAGTGCTTTTTTTAAAAAAAGAAATATCCGAAAAAGTTAAAATCGGGGCTGTTAACAAAACTTAAGTTTTAAATGTAGAGGTAGTCTTATCTGAAGGTGTTATCGACAAAGATAAAAGGACGCTAGCATAGGTATTTCTGATTTATTAGCCGTCGTCAACTAGCGATACCCAACTCTAGTGTTGCCTCTGAAATTGCTGCCACACTTGAGTTTCGAACTCGCGACGTCTCTAGTCAGAGTAAAACGCCTTAACCATTGAGCTACGGGTTCGCTGTCTTGTCGGTTCGTGATCGGGAGTATGTAGCAGTAGGCAATCGTACACCGATCCGTTCCAGGACGCAACCGTCCTGGTTGATTCCTTTGTGATTTTGGACACACAAGCTTATTTCGCTCGGCGACTAATTGTCATGTTGCTTACTAAGGTAAAGGTAGTCTGTTCATGCAAAAAAACGAATAAATTAAACAGCACAAGTAAAATTAAGTTTATAAATAGTGCGTTGGTGACATTTTCGGACAAGTATGCTCCCATACTTCGCGCAATAATTTCAGAACAGCACTGAACTGCAGAGAGCACATGACGCAAAAGTTTTCCGCAGCGTTTAAAAACGCAGGAAATTCCTTGGACGGGGTTTGGTCTAATTCCTTCCCTATCCCCCCCCCCCCCCCCCCCCCCCCGTTTACTGATTTGAAAGGAACTCATTTCTAGCAAACAGTCAACCCATGGGATGAAATAAACAACCTCAAATGTGTGTTGAAGCTACCACCCACATTTTGATCTGCAGATTTCATCGGATATGCAATTTACCGTATGCGTAGCGCATGCGCATCTTCCGTTGACGGGTAATGATGACAAAGGTGAATTATTCCCGACTGTCATGGCACGCACGCCTGTATGCCTTCGCAAACACTTGTGTGAACAATCTAAAGACGCAGACAGCCGCTGCTCTGATCTGGTTTCGGCGCCGTCAGTGCACAGCATGCGAGGACGAGGGCGCGACTGCGATAGCAATGGTCCTTGTGCAGTAGGCCAATCAGGTTTTCGGCCAATCATGACCTGATTGGCAGAGGTTGTAATTTCAGCCAATCACCGTGCGGAATAGCGCCCAACGTTGCAGTGACGCAGCACAGGGACCAGATGTCCCAGAGCAATGCTATCAGGGACGGGGAGGCCGCCCGCTGCACTGGCCCAGACACCAGTAAGTGGTAAGTAGCGTCACAGCTACCAGTCCATCGGCTCTTCCGATGACTTCGAGCGCCCCCCCCCCCCTTGCGCGACAGGCCAGTCACTTTCTTCGCCCCGATGACCGCTTTCACGTGTTCCGCGTCAAGCGGCATAGTTGCGCGGCCTTGTCACACAGCTATCAAGCCCACACCTGACACGGACAACTCGAAAGCTGACTGCCGAGCCATCACCGCACCAAGTACGACCCCAAGTGGTGGTTACAGAAACGCATGCGGATAGCCCCTATGGATTATAAATACGCGCAATCTGTGCATCTATCACCCCAATCTGTGGATGTACCACACTACTCTACAGTTGCCTATGTCTGAGAATTCTCGACAGAATCCGAAATGTTAGGAAAATAAAACTCTTGTTCCAGTGATCACATCGCCTTCTTCCTCTTCTTCTTAGCTGCTTCCTGAAACTCGCATATTCGCTTCTATCGGCAGTAGCCGTCCAAGTCCCTAAATCGACAGGACGACACACCGCGGAGTCACAATCGGCTACTACATACTCCCGTAGCCTGCTCGTCTCTCTCCGTTTATTACCTTTCGCGTCTTCTTTCCGAAGATATAAATTATTTTAGGGTCCACTGAAACTGTAGAAGTCCTCACGTGGGCTCATTCAACGAGACCCGGCCACACATTCACATTTGATAAGGCCGAAATTCTTGCGAGACGTGACAATTGTGTGAGGGCCGTGAATTACTTGAGCCATGGTTTATGGGGCCCCCTCCTGTCTATAAACAAGTGCAATGACCTGCCCAATCCATATTCAGCGCTGAGGCTCTCCGGAAACGCATAGGCCAACGCGTCGTCTAACGGCAGCGTCAGAGAGGCAGATGGCCGAACAATTATCACGACCAAGTCCACTGAGTGTGATGAAAGTTCAACAGGTCACGGTTCGCATTCCGGCCATTAAGCAGTTAGCGCACAAGCAGTAATTATACTTGGATTTCTTACGGCTGTGATCATGCCTGATCTAGCCAGCCTCAATGATCTCACGAACGGTACCTCTCCATGCGTACTGATTGGCGGCAGCGGATCAGGAAAGCTCCACCCCGTCTCTTCTCCAGCGATGGAGACCGAAGATAGAAGCTCCAAGAACTGTTTTCATGTGTGTGTGTGTCGTAGCCCATAGTTGGATCAGGAATCCCCGCCGGAATCCAAACTGGGAGTAGTTGGGAGACGGAGAAAAGCCGCGACCTCGACCGGCTTGAGCCACAGGTCCGTGGGAGTGAGGAGGGTGCCTGGCCGAGAACTGCAGGCGAACAGATGACGGCAGTCATGCGGCGAGACGCCGCAGTCGGGACAGCAGTCGGGTATGGATGGGTCGAGCCGGTGCTGGTACTGCCGAAGGAGCATACAGTAGCCACTGCGTAGCTGCGCCAGAGTACAGCGAGTAACCCTCGGGAGATGTCGTTCCGAGGCCGCGATCGGAGGCGGATAGCCACCCAAAAGGACCGGGGGACGGTAACCTCGTTTCTCCTCGACAACGACTCTCTGGTGGAGACGCTGGAAGCCTGTCTTGGTGGCAGAGCTATCAACAGGTAGATCCGCGAGAGACGAGGCAACAGCTTCCTTGTGGAGTGCTCGAATAGACGGCCGGACGTTGCGGCAGGGCTCGGGAGCGGTGCAACGGTGATGATTGGGATGGCCGGGTTGCGAACAACTCCACCAGAACTGCTGGCTAAGGAGAGTGTTGTGATTGGCGACCGGTAGAACAGAAGCCTCCGCATGAAGATGATCTATAGGCGACATTTTATAGCAACCCGTGATCGTGCGGAGGGCAGCGTTTTGGGCTGACTGGAGGCGGCGGAGGCTGGAAGAGCTCATCGTAGGAGACCAGATTGATGCCGCATAAGTGAGGTGCGGCTTGGCCAGCGCCTTGAAAGCAGTCGACAGAGTCTCTTTCGCACAGCCCCAGGATGTGCCTGCTAGAGCCTTGAGGACCTTGGTGCAGCGGCTTACTTTGCTTGCGGTCTCCCTGGCATGGTCTGCGAACGTGAAGAGCGGATCAAAACGCACACCAAGGAGTTTGGGCTTGCGGACGAGCGGTAAGGACGCCCCATTGACGGTGATGACCGGGTGACGATTGAACTCCTTCGGATCAAGCGTAAAGACAGTTACGGACGACTTGGCTGCCGAGATCGTCATTCCGCGCTGGGTGAGGAAGTTTTCGACAACAGGCATGAACTCCGTGAGGAGCTGTGCAGCCTGATCGATGTCATGGTGCCGGCAGAAGAACGTAATATCGTCCGCATAGGATATCACTTGCACAGGTGCCCGGGGGAGTGGGAGCTCTCGCATGTAGATGTTAAAGAGCGTCGGGCTGAGCACAGAGCCTTGAGGGACGCTACAGGACTGCTTACGGGGCTTGGAGAGAGCGCCCCGGAAGAGGACACGATCGTGACGGCCACGGATGTAAGCCGCCAACCATCGGACCAGGCCAGTCGGGACGTTCAACGAGACCAAGTCCTGCAGGAGCTGATCGTGGCGGACGCAGTCAAAGGCTCGTGACAGGTCAATTGAGACTGCCACGGTCCGCGAAGCGGGCTTCTGTTGATTGAAGCCCTCGAGGATAGCGTCGCTGAGCTCGAAAAGCGCCGTTGTAGTTCCACGACCCGATCGGAAACCATGTTGGTGGCAAGATAGTTCCGCCACAGGCGTCAGAATTGGGTGGATGAGCCGTTCCAGGATCTTCGCCAATGGACTGAGGAGGGCGATTGGACGATAAGAGGTCGCTAGGCAGGGGTCCTTACCCGCTTTGACCAGAGGGATGATGATCGACTGGCGCCAGCAATCAGGGATGATTGAAGTTCCCAGTGAAAGGTTGAAGAGGGCGGCAAGGTAGGCAGCCACCTTCGGGCCGATGTGGCGCACATGGATAGGCGCCAGACCATCTGGTCCTAAGGCTTTCGAAGCTCTCATTTTCTTGACGGCGGTGAGGATGGCATCAGCCGAAAAGGAAATATCTGGGGGCGGGGCTTTATGGAGGAGGCGAAGAAGGGGGCGTTGGCTTTTGGGACTGGGCGCCGAGTGGGGTGAGAACAGCTTGTTCATCTTCGCGGCGATCTTACCGTTGTTGGAAATGAACTTACCGTCCCCAAAGCTAATAGACTGGTTTGATGTATCAGCCCGGGGTTTGGTCAGGTTGCGTAAAAGCTTCCAAGTGGCAGCTGAGTTGCCGCTGAAATTACAATCTGAAACTAGTTCATGCCAGCGTTGGCGTTTGCCATCGTTGATAGTCTGAGTGATTAAGCCATTCAGTTCGCCAACGCGCGGGTCACTGGCATCACGCGCTCGTATTTCGTCTCTCTCTCGTTCCAGGCGGGAGGCTTCGGGCGGATAGTTAGGACGAAGAAAGGGAATGCGGCCGTTAGGGATGTGGTGACTTGCTGCTGCCAGGAGTAGTCGACGAAGGGCTCGCTCCGCCATGTGGACACAGGTGGGAGGCGGTAAGCCATCGATCTCGGCTTCGCATTCGGTCGTGAACGCTGCCCAATTGGCTTTCTTGAAATAAATGAAGTGCCGGTTGGGGGCCTTGATACGCTCGGCGGCGGTGGCCAATTCGAGCACAATGGGGAGGTGGTCGCTACCCAGGCTGATTTCCGTCTTCCACATGGTGGAGGCTACCAGACTGAGACTGGCGAGGGAAACATCGGGCGAGCTGGAGGCGCCGTTGGTCGGGAGCCGCGTTTGGCTGTTCTCGTTGAGAACGGCAAAGGGGGCGTGTTCTATTTCATCAGCCAGAGCTTCTCCACGGGAGTCGGCTGCCAAGTTAGAGCACCATAGGTCATGGTGAGCGTTGAAGTCACCTAGCACCAGACTGTCTCCAGAAGGTAAGTAGGGAGCGATAGAGGCGGTGAAACCGGGAGAACAACTGGAAGTTGGAGGAATGTACACGTTCACGACGGTTAGCGGCGCCGGGCCAATGTCAAGGGAAATCGCCAGTACTTCCGTGGGATCGGCTCCAAGCAGGGGAAGCTGGTGATGGGCAATGGATTTGTCCACCAGGAAGGCCAAACCTCCGCCTTTGTTGCGGCCGCGGTCGCGACGGACAATCGTGTAATCGGCACAGGAAGGGACCTTAGTGGAGTTAGACCACTTTGTCTCTTGGATAGCCGCCACAGCTATGCTGTGCGAGCGCATGAAGGCCAGGAGCTGGTCAAGCTTCCCAAGGAGGCCGTTGGCGTTGAATTGTAAGATCTTAAGACCAGGTGGTGAGGCAAGGTCGGAGACCAGAAAATTTGGGTTCAGGACTGGACAGGCTGGAGGCATGGAGATCGGTGGGGGCACGGGACAGCTGGGACACGCGAAGGCGGGCGACCAATCGGCAGCCGTGGCGAGGCCACTGCAGCGGAGATGGCACCAGCCATTGCAGGAGCCGCAACGTACAGACCAGTCGCGGCGGCCCAGACGGACTCGGCAGGACGAGCAGTACCAGAGAGGTCCAGGGTTGGCCTCGATTCCGGCGGCGAGGAGGAGGAGTCGGAGCAGCGTGGCCGGGAGGGGCTGTTCCGTCATCAAAAACACGGATTGGGCGGAGGGGAGAGTTGATCCAACGTAGGGAGATGGGTGTAGCAGACCTTGGCCGCCGGGAGGGCGGGTGGGAACGCGGTTCGTAGACGCGTCTGCTGTGGTTCCCATGTCTTAGCGGACGGTGTCGAGCCAATTCTTCAGTTGCTATCCTCTTCGACGTTTCTAGGTGGGTTGCAGCGCCAGGTCGAGAGCAGCATAGCTAAGCTCGTGGGGCGGACGACGGGGGATATTTCCAAACCACCTCAGTTGCCTTTCTTGAATGGCCTGAGATATCCTCCTGATACGATCGCAGCGGGTGCGGACTGCCTCATCTGAGATGAAGTCACTATATTTAACTCACAGGATCGTCCTCAGCATCCAACATCAAGAGTCCGTTTACGGTTGAGCAATCCAACTTGCGCATTATTTGCCTGCACCACCTGGCAAGGGTTGCGGAAGCCGTAGCAATGGTCGTAGTAGAGTAACTTAACATGTCATGCGGTTTATTGGGGATATTGAATACAGTCGGTTCCCCAACAGCCACTCGGATTCTTTTTTCGATGTTTTCTCCTCTAGCACTTTGGCTCAATAACCTAACCACAAGGCAGTGGTGGTAGTGGCAAGCAAACCTATTTAATGGCGGTTCATACTCGCCATCTCACAGTGCCGTCATTGGGACTTGCCGCATTTTATAAGGCAGTCAGTGCGCCAGACCTCAGCGCACCACGCCCTGGTAACACTGTCACTGCCGCTTCTATGACTGCTTATTCGCCCGGCCCAGGAGCCTGCTTATTTCGCATCTAACCCTCACTGAAGGCCGCGCCACTATCCACTACCTTTGGACGCGCCAGATAGCCAGCAGCTAGGCTAACGGGTAACCCTCCTTTCCTGGGTAACCCACCTTCTTTGGCACAGGTATGCAGTAGCATAGTGACTTTATCCTATAAATACTGTGACTCTCTGAGTATGAATTACCCGTTTCCGCTATTGTCTCTGATGATGGATCTGTGATGAATTTTGAAACGTCAGGTCGTACACATGAAGTTGTGCAACTGCCAAGGAATATAAATATGACGCACCTTCTGCCTCAACTACCCTTATCTGCGACTAGCTCTAATTAGGGATTCGGGCGAGAATTCTAAACATCAGACCAGCAAACTTCTTGGTTCAGCGACCGCATCTTTGCCCTCGTAACAGCTTAATACCGAATCAGAGAAGAGCATGTTTACTCAAGGGGTGGATTGATTTTAGAAAATAATAATCATCATTACAAAGACGAAATTTGCCGGCAATCGATTAAATTTGATCAATTTTTCATGTAAAGATTGCAGACGAATCGGTGACTGTTGGCTGAGATAGCGGGAACGAACACGGTTAGGTACGTGTTCTCCGGGGGGAATCAGCGGGGGGCACAAATTATCCGGCAGTAGCCTAGCAGACGGAGGGAGGGAGGGGGGCATTATTGGCTCATCGGCAGGTGGGTTCTTTGCAGGGAAGAAATTTTATTGCTGGAATATAAACTGCAGACTCCAAGTCTTTGACAAGCTCCTGTGCCATCCATGAAGCCGCATCGAGTTCGCCCTTCTCTGTGGATTGCTTCTTTATGGTTTCCTTTATAGAAAGCCTACGTGAAGACAGTTAGAAGTGCATTAGTGGGGGGAGAGGGGTAGGCTCCAAATCAGCAAAAAACTCGCCGCAAACTGATTCATATTCAAGCAGGAATGGGGGCACAAGATTACAGTCTGGTTTCGGGCTCACTACCCTTACATAAAATGACCGTCTACTTACTTCGTAGTAGTAGTAGTAGTAGTAGTAGTAGTAGTAGTAGCATTAGTAGTAGAAGAACTAGTAGTAGTAGTAGTAGTAGTAGTAGTAGTAGTAGTAGTAGTAGCATTAGTAGTAGAAGTTTTCGTAGCAGTAGTAGTAGTAGTAATAGTAGTAGTTGTTGTTGTTGTTGTAGTATTACTAATAGAAGTACTAGTAGCAGTAGTAGTAGTAGTACTAGTAGTAGTATTAGTAGTAGAAGTATTAGTAGCAGTAGTAGTAGTAGTTGCAGTATTAGTAGTAGTAGTAGTAGAAGTAGTAGTAGCAATAGTAATAGTAGTAGCAGTAGTAGTAGTAATAGTAGTATTAGTAGTAGCAGTAGTAGTAGTAGTAGAAGTAGTAGTAGTAGTAGCATTAGTAGTAGTAGCATTAGTAGTAGAAGTACTAGTAGCAGTAGTTGCAGTAGTAGTAGTAGTAGTAGTAGTAGTAGTAGAAGTAGTAGTAGTAGTAGTAGAAGTAGTAGTAGTAGTAGTAGTAGTAGTAGTAGTAGTAGTAGTAGTATTAGTAGTAGTAGTAGTAGTAGTAGTAGTAGTAGTAGTAGTAGTAGTAGTAGTAGTAGTAGTAGTAGTAGTAGTAGTAGTAGTAGTAGTAGTAGTAGTAGTAGTAGTAGTAGTAGTAGTAGTAG
>JAYGXS010000006.1:23560337-23573604 GCA_036362985.1 Ligula intestinalis | reverse complement strand
TATTAGTAGTAGTAGTAGTAGTAGTAGTAGTAGTAGTAGTAGTAGTAGTAGTAGTAGTAGTAGTAGTAGTAGTAGTAGTAGCAATGGTAGTAGGCGTGTTTTATTTAACTGCATGAGCATTAGCTGTTTAGCAGAAATGGGGCGCACCAATATATTTGCTTCCGGAAGGAGGTAAGCAAATTTCATGAACAGGAGACCAACTGTCATGTCCAACTCGGCCAATTTGTGATTGCATAGAGGAGGGACAATAGAAAATGCCGGTACGTGGATACAGTTTGTCGCGAACATCTGCGCATGTCCTTGATTTTCAGGTTCCGGTCGGTTTAGCAAATATACGCTTCCTCGCCAGAGAAAACAGCCAGGGTTGCTGAATCCTGGACCAGATCGGTGTACATCTATGTACTAATATACGCTTCCGTTTATTCATCATCCATCTGCTTCGATTACTGGCCACTGTCCGGCTGCTGGCAGGGCTGGAGAATGAGTTTTTCGTTAGCGACCGGTGAACATTCATCAACGAATGCCAGTATATCTTGATCTAGATCAGTGGGACATAGATTTAGTGACTCAATGGTTAGAGCGTAAGACTTCTGAACAAAAGGTTGTAGGTTCGAGCCCCAGGTAGAACACCACTTCGGGCTGGGGATGATTGGCCAGAAATGGCCGTTCCAGTCTCCCTTGTCTTTTTCGGCCGTGCTATCTGCCGTTGTGTGGCGGTAGTGGTCGCTGTCCGCCCGATGTCTGGCCTTCCTGTCGTGACCTCAATCCGCCTAGACCTCAAAACTGTGGCAGCTGCCAAACATACTGGGGCGCGAGACAGGCAACGCACGTTGATTTCCACCCACACGGTGTCCAACCAATCACAGGCCCACCTAGCCAATGAAGGCCCTCTCTCTGTCTACTGGCCTGGCTGCTGTAAAAGTAGTGCTTGGGGCCCGGCCAATCTCCTGGGTAGTCGTGTTCTCCCAAGTCAGCCTTCTTCCCTTTATTCTCCGTTCCTTTGTGTAGACAATATACTCCTCCTAACATTCTGGCCTTTCCAAGACTTCTTCTCTACTAAGTAACCCTGGTCTGAAGATCGCAGTTGCCAGGGTTTAACCTACTTAACCCCCTGCGATATGGCCGCTGGTGCGGCCCAAGAATGAGCCGTAATACAGAATGGGGCCAGTGAGTTCCGTTGGCGGTCGGTGAACGTTCATCAAGGCGTATTCATCCTCAGACCTGCACAATGAGTGTACAATAGCAACCTCTTAAGCAGCCAATGAAGTGGCAGAAGTTATGGTCTAATCCTTCCAGGGGACTGGAGAAAGGGAAGGGAAAGAGATAACTAACAATCATCCATATTTCTCTTTCACCGACACCTTAGTGTCATTAACCCCCGCTCCCGAATACTTGCTGTCCGCTTGTACTGTGACCACCAATACCTGACCATTTTGGTAGATACACCTACAGCTTTAGCAACCTCCACTTGCCTCACCTCGGCCTCCATCAAACTATAGCTCAAGATCTGTCCTCTGAGCTTCGCGCCAAAAGTATATCAGACACCACTTTTGTACTGGTTTCCAGTCTTCTGTTATATTTGCACTGCTGTACTTTGCAGTGAACATTGTGTACACATTTTTTTTTAAAATAAAGCAACAACCAATGAGGTTGAGTAATGCATAAGTATTATTGCTGAATATTTAATGTTTAATAAATTATCTAACTTTTAAAAGATGCAAATCAATTTGGGAGACGAAATTTTTACTGTTATTTGAATAAAGAGGACTTGTGTACTTCTAAAACGTTAGATTCCTCATAAGACAAGTTAGCACGTTTTCAGTATTTCCTGTTTTATCAAGGAAACTTTTTATGTTTAAACTATACTATATGACTTACTATTTCCTTTAGGGTTGGATTTTAGTCTAAGAACCATATTTACTGGTTGTTTTAGGCAATTCGCTTGGGTCGTTAAGTATCATAAATGTGCATTATCATAGTGACCGCATCCTATAAATACCGCAACTCCCTATGCATTAAGTATCCGCTTCTACTACTGTTTATATCAATCTGCCTGATGAAGAATCCGTGGTGGACTTCGAAGCGTCAAGTGAATAAAAGTCTTGTTCCACGCAGGCGGTGAATTTTTCATAATTGGGTCAACTAAATTATTCAAGGCTGCTAAACCCTCCAAATAATTAAGTGAGACTAGTAGTAATTCTGGTGGATTATGGATGATTGCTTAGGAAATCCTGTCAGGGCAGTCAACTTACTGTACCCATACTGGTGGATTCCATACGTGCAGTAGACTAAGCGGGTTAATCAACCCAATTGCGATTAATTTCAAAGCTTTTGGTGTACCTTTGTAGCTCAAGTGGTAGAGCGTTGGCTGTAGGACTCCCCCCCATGTTTGGGTTCCTATCCCATCGAGGCCGCAAATTTTGGACAATTGGGTCAATCGGAATTTGGAATCAGCTCATGATTTAGGCCACGTACTGTAGAAGTACATCAAATAGGCACTCACCTTTTTGGCTCTTTCGTCGACTTTTTACCCTTCCCAGTGCCTTCCTTGTCCGCTTTCTTCTGCTTGCGTAGGAGGTATGAAAACCAGACTTCATTCTCATTATCAGAATCCACATCCGTGGGCATGACACTCAGGCGCCCCCTCTCAATCGCCGTAGATTCAAGTGTAGTCCTGCTGGCAAAAGCGCGTCGTAACTGTGACATGCTCATATTGTCCCAGAACTGGCCATTGCATTCCTCCAGCACCACCTCCAGAATAGCCCCCTCCCCCGTCTTGTAGTCACTCGGATCCTGATCCAGTACCACTGGTTGCTCTGCAAAACTCACCAGCAGAGGTCCGTAGATCTTTGACAGTCGCAACTTTGCTTCCAGCGGATTTGACGCATACTCCCAGGCGTGTATCAGGTGGAGCATTAAGAAAGACAGGGTATCCATCGTGGTACGATTACAGGGCAGCACCGCACGCTTCACAATGGACTTCATGTTAGGATTGGGACGCAGGAACTGGTCAAATAGCGGTCGCTGAATCACATCCATCATGAGACGTCGACTGAAGTGCAGGGGTTTCTGCTTGAAGCCCGCGAGGATACTTCGCAGCACGGCAATCTTCATGGGTAAGGAGATCAATGTGATCTGGTGCCTCAGAAAGTGCCAATCGTTCCAATTCTGTAGCAGGACACAGGAATGCATGTTAGCCCTGTCACTCAGCTGCGAATGGTGCGAAAATATGGGTTCCCAGTTGGAGGCAGTGTGGCAGTCGGTCTCGATGGCATTTACCAACAGCTTAATCACTGTCGGCACAAAGGGCGCCTGCAATGGACGAAAGTCTGCCAGGGTCAACTGGTTGTCTAGCAACGCCAGGTACATGTCATGGCAAGTTCGGGGGTCGAATCGAGCGTCCAGCCAGCTGGCAGCCGTTGGCGGGGGCAGCATCGGCTGTACTGATGAGTAACCAAGCCTGTCGCCGAGTTTACGTGGCCTTGTGGCCGGCTTTCCAAGGAAGTAGCTTTTGATACTCGGTGCTGTGGAAGAGGCCATAGACTTTAAGGACAAGTCATCTGACGTAGACAACTTGGACTCTCCACAGGGCAGAATACGTAGGTACAACTTCAGTGCGGGTCGATCTACGCGACGGCTTACGCGCTGTCTAGAGTCATAATGGGTTGGCCGAGTGGGCAGAGGGTCTACCGCGGCTTTCGAGGGCGGAATAAAGACACTGCGCCGGTTTCGGCCCCTGGGAGGGTTACGGTTCCAAATATCTGGGCGACTGCTGAGATTTCGGTCTGCTGGATACATGCCTCGAGAAGTGCACAGCGAAGTGTCAGCGACTTGTGCACACGTGACGATTATCGATCGATAGGCGTGCACGCCATGCCTTCAAATACGGACGACACGCCTCATGGGGGAGGAAGACTTAATGGCTTAAATCGGGCAGGTTTTAACCACTGCATATCGGCCGCCTCCATGTAGCGTAATGTATGAGTTGTTCGTACCCGAACAAGTACTCAGAAGGATGTTTAGGGGTCCACAGAGTGATGGGTATCAAACAACTTTCAGTTGACCCAATTGTGAAAAATTCGCGGCCTCAGTGGGAGCTGAACCCACACAGCAGGGAAAGCCTTTTCGTAGCCAACACTCTACCATTGGGCTACGAGGCTCACTGTGAGCCCTGATTTTAATCGTACTTGGGTCGATTTGCTTGCCCAATTACTGACCTTAATCGTCTAGCGCGCACGGACCGGCAGGCAAGAAAGCTAGACATTCGGGTCATGCCCCACAGGCATGTAAGCAAAGCATGGCTTAGAATAAGAAGTCGCTACAAATCCACCTCTACGGATACAGTATGTTGACTGTCAGGCAGGATTTCCAAAGAAATCATCTAGGATCTACCGGATGGACTACTAGGCAAACCATACTTATCAGAGATTTGGCGAATTTCAACAATTTAAGTTAAGCTAATTGTGAGAAAGTCGTTGTCTCGGTGAGAGTCGAACCCACACAGCAGGGAGGGCTTTTGCGCAGCCAACGCTCTACCATTGAGCTACGAGGATCACCATGAGCGGTGAATTTAATCACACTAGGGTCGGGTTACCCGCCCAACTTACTACTCCTGTCTGGCAATCAGCCTACTGTGTCCGCACTGGTGGATTCCATACGAACAGTAGGCTGGACAGGTGATTAAATTGACGGCGCACAATGAGCCTCGTAGCTCCATGGTAGAACGTTGGCTGCGCAAAAGCCCCACCTGCTGTGTGGTTTTGACTCCCACCGAGGCAGCGGCTTTTTCGCAATTGGCCCAACTTAAATTATTGAATGTTGCCAAACCCCTAATAATCAAGCAAATGTTGAGTAACGAATGAGCAAGGTATTTTACTTTCTTGTTTTAAAAGCCATCTTGGCACATGTTGTATAGATCTGGCTGCCAATTGCCATTGCATTCGTCCGATATACTTGCATGTAAATTCATACACACGGTTTGAAGTGGCATGCATTGGCAAGGCATCCTTTCCGCGCGGAATTGGTAGAGGTTTCAAAAGTCTGTTAAATATGAGCTCGGCTGCCTTGTATGTCCTTTGAATGTACAATGTAGGTAATATGTCCCCAGTAGTAATAGGTAGAAGGAGGTAAAGCCGGTTCTCAAGAGTCTTCATTCAAGACAGTGCAGAGACAGTAGAGCAATGAATCAGCGTGTCCACTACAGTGCATTGTCCGGTTTACATCCATACATCTTTTATTCACGGTCTGAACGTAGCTGCTGAAGAGCATTCGTTCGCCGTCGTTTAATTCGTCTAGAACTGTCATGCGTTGGTGTGGATTTCGATTAAGCTCATTGATCTTCATCGCAACACTCTCAGCTCGGTTCTATGCATATCTCTTTACCGTTGTGTTGTAGATTATCGTCCAACTGGTACGAAGAAACCTCCAGTATTCCTGAGGATATTCACATTTAACTGTGGAATTTGTGATGAAATCAGGAACCAAATTCGCTTCGGCAAGGTGGAGGTTGTAACGCAAGTACTAAGTAAGTACCTTGAACACCGATAGATCTGTATTGGATTCTAGCAACCACTTGAAACCCAAGATCAGCCGCTGACCCGTGACGCCTTTGGCCTGCAAGGCCCGCGCAAGCACGCCAGCCTTCACCCATCTCAAGGCCACGCTCAACCGCTAGTCGAGACATTAGCCACCTGATTGGCTATTGCAACAAAGCATGCGCCGGCCATCCGGCTATTCCCAACGCTGTTGTCACTCCGGAATTGACGCCCTGGTAGCCGGACTGCGGTCATCTGAGATTCAAAACTCTTTTCATATATTCTCGTATCCTTCTGCAGAAGACATTATTCCTAACAATGTGGCTTTTCCACCGTCTTCTCTCCGCATTTAAAGGAGCCATGAGCCTGGAAAATCGTAGCTGTTAGGGTTAAGCTTCTTAGCCTTCACTCTTGTCGATAGATCCTTGGATCATTTAAGTTCAGCGATCATAACCATGTAAGCAGTCAGTAAGTCCGGTTAGACGAAAGAACGTTTTCGATTAATTCATCAGTAGACAAATACAATAAATGAGGGTAGAGTTAACAAAAGTTTAAGCAACCAATCAGTCGTAAGGGATCAAAGGGGTCAGATCCTAGTTATAATTATGGACCAGAGAGGGGAAGGGGTCCGACAATTAGTTTCTGCTGCCGCGTCGTCCCTGTCTTGGACCGTGTATCAAAGATGTATGGCAGTGAAACTGAGAAAGTTCCTACACAGTATAAACCCGCTGAGGGCTCAGTCATCTCTTCCAAATGCTTTAGGGCAGAACTTACACAATTTAACTAAGTTTGCGCTCGACGAAAACCTACTCGAAGTATTAAGAATTGTATCATGCTTAAAGGGCAAAAAAACCAAAACAGGATTTTTGGAACTGATTGTTCCGTAATTTTTGGCCGTATGGGTTTTCTGTACTTGTGGATTGGACATGCTGGATATTCCTGCTTAAGTAAAGTATCATTGGGACAGGCGATTTCTGCATCCGAGGTCTCCATAGAACAAATGTTTATTGTCCTTTGAAAATTAGTATATACCAAGTAACGTTTCCATTGCATGGTAAAAAAATCTTAGGTAGAGCGAGTACTGCCCTTTCCATATATTCTTCTAGAAAAAAGTTTGTATTATGGAGCCATTTTCGTGTCTGAACACTTGGGCATCTAAGAAGGAAAGCTGGTTATCCTTCCGCGTACTTGTTCGGGCACAAACAACTCGTATATTGCGCTACCTGAATGTGGCCTTTATACGGCAGTTAAGGGGCGCACTATGTTAGTAGATGGAGCATATGGTTCACCTGATAAAATGGTTGTACGTGGAAATATGTGCCCCTCCATAGTACATATGACCTTGAACTGAACTTCAGGGGTGCATTACAGCCTCCCACATATAAAATATCCCCTCCCTATGAAATATTACACAATGCCACAAATATAATATAAAAATATAGCCTGCAATCCCTGCGGTCTCACTAAAAGTCAACAATCGAGGGCAGGTTAATTGCAGACGGTTAAGGTCAGGTCCCTGCATGCGAAAAAAATATATTCCTGGAACTTTAATGTCCCAATCTTCGTTCCTTTTAAAGTTTCATGGCTCAATTTTTGCTAATTTGGTCGGTACAGCACGAACCCATTGAAGCCACATCTTTCGAGAAGAGTGTGATCTGCTATGCAATGCTACCCACTATAGTCACGCAATTTAAATCTGTGAGAATTAAAAAAGTTATATAAACATTAAGAAGGACAGCTGACGAGCCTACGTAAGCCTCCGATAAGTTATCATCAGATGAGTACATCTATATGGGAACGTGAGACAGTTTAAATATATGGCCAGTAATGTTCGTCTTAGGTTACAAGCGAGTCGTGGGAACTGGGGAGGCTGGAGGGTCGGGTCGATAAGCGAAATCTGGTTATGTGGCTGACGATTGGGTAGGGCCGCTCTAGGGGAGGAAGTGAGAGAGAGAGAGGGGGTGGGAAGAGTGCATGCAGTTAAGCAACCTTTGGCCATGTCAAACTCGGAGCTTACAGAAGGTTCCTTCGTGCACACAAGACCAGCTTTCTTAACCTTATAGCAGTCGCTTCTGCTGTTGCTAGCAGGCGCTGACCCTGGAGACCTGGAGTGGTTAGGTGGGACCTCACAGCTTTCCCGGAAGTCCACACGATGACCGGAATCGACAATTTGGGCGAGAATTGCGCTGCTAATGCTCTTGACTCCACCTTTCCTCAGCCATGCCAGGAGTAGCTCCCGTATCCTTTTGGATAAGCGCCGACTCGTGTGATCGAGATAACCTGCTCCAAAAATCAAGTAAATGAGTACATGCACATGGAAGTGGTCTGAGCTGGTAACCCATCCTTACCTTTGCCGTGCAGGACCGGGTTAGTTGAGAATAACACCCAAGATCTTGTGACTGGGAAGATTCGCGACACGGCTTGGCCAAGTCGTCTTCTTGAGAGTTCACTTCCACAATTACATTCAAAAATTTCATATTGATGTTTTTGGGAGGCGGAACCAACTCATTTGTTTTCGTTATTTTAAATGGGAAATGTTTTTCATGAGACGAGCGTTTCACATGGCGAGTTTGATGATGGGACGGTTTACCGAAGTTCCCCTGTACTTGTACTTGTATTGAACTCAATGGCCAAAGGTCCCGGGTTCAAATCTCGGGGTTCCAACCCTTGAACTTGGGTATGACTGGCTGATTACGGCCAACGAGCCAGAAATGGCCATTTCGGTCTTCCTTTGCCTTGTCGGATCCATTTCATAATAATCTTTCTTTTACAACCGCGTGCTAGGGTAAAAGGCCTCTATGGTCTTGACAGAGGGGGAGGGGGCGTCTAATAATGTTGACTGCGCAGCTTGCTTGGGGAAAGGCTATATGACCGTGAGTGATGGCGAGTTCCGATGTCAAAGTTGGCTGCGCCGCTTGCGGTGGGGTGTGGGGGGGGGGAGAAGCGGGCATACGGTGTGTGGGTGCATGCACGCATGAAGCAGGCCTGCACATGCACGCGTACTGTGCGTCAGTGCGCCCTACACGTGCATACGGGGGGGGAACATCCGCCAATCAGTGCCAACACGCTCCCCCCATGTTCGGCATTTGTTATCAGCGCACAAACGGAACAACCTCTGTCCTACCCTGACTGGGCCTCCATGTTGGTCCAGCGCATTTATCGCGCGGTCCGTTTAGGGGGCACACTAGCCTCACTGGCGGAGACATGAGAGAAGTACGCCTTATTTTTATGGCAAGTGTGCAAAATTTTCAGCAAAACTGGCTCCACTCACTGAGACCAAGGAAAACGGTAATAAAATACTTAAGCTCTAAAGGTTTTTCATGAAATTCCTATCTGTTATGGAGATAGGTTTGATTTCAACATCTGCATTTCCGTTTCATCAGACGTGAGGTAGCGTACTAGTAATGAGAGCACAGAGTGTTGATATGTCGATGTACGGCAAGACGTATGCCGAAAACTTCGGTGCATAGTACTGGAATACTTCGCAGCCATTAGTTGAGTGTGAACAGGGTGAGCGACCTCACTAAGGATGCGATCAGCAAATTGCTTAACCGTTTTAAAGTGTCGCTGTATTGTAAGATCAGCTAAAAAGCATAGAAAACACCGGCAACTGAAGAGAGCATTCAGAGGATACGTTTAAAAATGGACAGTTTTTTTTTAATTATGACTGTAAAAATAACAAGATAGCAGTAAAGAATGCAGGGGAGGATGTGGGCATCTATAATTCATCAGATTGAATCTTTCGGTGTGTGCTATGAACGTAAACTGCAGATATATTATAAAAGTGCGCGAATTTTAATAAAGAGGCCTTCAATATGAAGAGTAACCGAAAGGTTTGGTGCCAGATCTCATCAAGGTATCCGACAGAGGATACATCATTCCGCGGAATATCTATGGATTCAGGACTGGGAGATAGTCTCAATCGGAAAACACGCTGGACTGCCTTCCGGCCGTTAAGTAAAAGGCTTTTCACTAACGACCATGCTGAGACGTGTTCCAGGCCAGCCCTCAGCACTTGGAGATGTATCCGACTTTTGAGAGGGTAGCAAACAACCATATCATCAGCATAGTTAACATGAAAACATTCGTTTGGCGATCATCGGTCATTAGGGTGGAGGGAGAAGAGGTGAGGGGATAATATAGACCCATGAAGAACTCCATAGTCGTTGGGAAACGCCGTGGATTGTCGCTTGCTGCGCTGAACAAATTGAATGCGGTAAGTGAAGTAGTCTCCCATCCAAGAGACAGCCCAGCCAATAGAGCCGCATGCAGATGGCGCGGGATAATATTTAAGCCTGAGTAGCAGTCAAAAAGCGCATGCGTATGCATGGCAGCCCCTAGTGAACCTCAAAGAACTAGTGTACTTTGATTGGCTACGAGCTCTCACGAGGCTGGTGCCAAAACTCGCATGGCTCCGGCAGTTCTACTTCCGCACCGTCACCCCTCTCCTCCTCTTTGTTGTCTCCTTCAAGCCAACAACGACTCTTCATAAGCCCAAGTACAATTTAAAGCATTTTTTATCCGTTAATAATTTGAAGCAAGACAGAACAGCAGAATTTATTCGCGCGAATAAATTTCGAGAGCACTTTTCAGCTGCTTCCGCTCCGTGCATGAACAACGAAATATTAAGAGAACACATCAATTTGAATTTACACAAAATCGATAAAAGCAAGGTCGTATCAACGTGGAAAGTGGCCAAAAGTTTTGTCAACTGTTAAACTTGGGACCAAAGAAATGGGGGGAAATTTAACAAAATAAAGGTGTGCTATGTATTTACCACGGCAGTTGAAGATTGACTACATGGTCTAGTTGCTTACATAGGTCGGGTTTCTCCCGCCGTATGTAGGATGCTTCCATGTAGCGTAAGGTCCGGTTTGTTCGTGCTCGAACAAGAACGCGGAACGATGTGTTAGTGTCAACCGAATGACCACTGTCTAGATAGTGTTTTGTAATAGATGAACGTGGTACTTTGTTCTCATGATTTAAAAGCCAAGTAGGCAAATGCTCAGCAGCCCTGGTTGCCAATTGCCTTTGCGTACGGCCAATTTACTTGCATCCGCAAGTGCAGGTAAATTCGTATGCACAATTTGAGGTGGCGTGCAAAGGCAAGGCATCCTTTGACCGGTTAATTGGGAGCCTTTTTGTTGGAGTGAGGAAAACAAGTTCGGCTGCATAGTAAGTTCTTTGGATAGAACACTGTTGTCTTCGCTTGATTGTATTCACGATGTTGTCCCCTTTAAATGGTAAGGATATAAAAACGGGCTTTCTCGGAACCGACTGGTCCGTAGATCTTGGCCGTAACGGGCAACTGTATTTTTGGATGAAACGCAAGGGTAAGGCCTCTTTTATGTAGGCAAACTCTTAATATTTCGTTGTTCATGCACGGAGCGGAAGCAGCTGAAAAGCGCTCTCGAAATTTATTCGCGCGAATAAATTCTGCTATTCTGTCTTGCTCCAAGTACAATTGCAAACAGTAAAAAATATATTTATAATAGTTATATAGTGGTTGATTGTATACCGATCTGTCTTTCAGGATGTACCCACCCTGGATTGACGCCTGCGACCTCGGACCAACTGATTTTGTGTTTTTTCGCAAGGCAAGACAGATTGATGCACAATCAACCACTACATACTCCCGAGCAACAACGGGCAAGACAGTGAACCTGTGACTCACTGTTTAGGATGTCTACCCCTGACCGGCGAGACGCAAGTTCGAAACTCGGGTGTGGCAGCACTTTCAGCGGCTACAGTAGAGTTGGCTACCCATAGCTGACGACGGCCAAAAAGCCAGAAATAGCTATACTATGGTGCTCTGTCTTTGCCGGAATACTAATACAATAACATAAAAACGATATATTACTGACACTTAACGGATAACATTAAAATTAGTAGCCTTGCGAAAAAAGCACAAAATTGTTTGGTCCGAGGTCGCAGGCATCAATCCAGGATGGTTACGTCTCGTTTTTGAGCCCCGGGCTCGGAGGAGAAAGCCGCTATGGTCTTGAGAGAGGTGGAGAGGGGGTTCCTTCTAATAATGTTGGCCACATAGCCTGCTTGGGGAAAATTCTAAATGGTCCTGAGGGACGAGGACTTCCTATACCAAAGTTGGCTGCACCGCTTGCTTGAGGGCCCAAACGGTCCTGAAGAGGTGGGGTGGGGTGAAGGGGGAATCGGGCATACTGTGTGTGGGTGCATGCACGCATGAGGCAGGCCTGCACACACATGCGCACTGTGCGTCAGCGCACCCTACGTGTGCGTACGGGTAGGGCTTTTGCGGGCGTGGGGGGTGACATCCGCCAATCAGTGCCAACACGCTCCCCCCCCCATGTTCGGCATTTGTTATCAGCGCACAAACGGAACAACCTCTGTCCTACCCTGACTGGTCCTCCATGTTGGTCCAGCGCATCTATCCCGCTGCCCGTTAAGGGGGCACACTAGCGGAGACACACCCCTCCTGCGCATGACGGCAGACAAGGTGGACAAAAACGTGTATACGGGAACCCACTGAAGACCGCCCATATGCAGTTGTAAATCAAACCTGCACCCTTCTGGAACTTCATTTAAGAACGGCATACATGGACCGGCGTTTTGAAGACTGAAACCAACTCCCTGCTGAAAGGCAAGCTGTGTTCTTGTTCTTGCTTTCATCCTCTTGTTTTCGCTCTCTTTTCTGCTACCTCTCTCAACTACTTTATCGCTTTCTTATTTTTTTCTTCCCTTGCACAATGCTCACCTCCAGTTTGTTTTATTTCTTAGCACTGTGGACAATGCAACTGGTATAACGGTGGCATTACCAAGTCTTATAACGGTGACATCCGATGTGTGTCGCCGTCAAATTACGCCAGTTAGAATCTCCAAGGAAGAACACAGTAAGTAGGACGCAACTGTGGTATCCACCCGGAGAAGGGTTTATTGTGTACAAAACTCTGAGTTGATGCCTCGGGCGGTAGTCGTCCATATCTTGTCCAGTGTTGTAACGACGGCGTTCCGACATGTTTCAGTGTTATAACGAAGAGTTCTGTATCGCCGATGTTGTAACTGTGGCATCTGACGTGCGTCAGCATCGAATTACGCCCTTTGGAATCGCTAAGGAAGAATACAATAAGAAGGGCATAATTCTGGAATCCACCCGGAGGAGATTTTATTGTGGACAAAACCCTGGGTTGCTGTCTCGGGTAATAGTTGTCGCTTGTTGATCTCCAGCGCGCTCTTTGTCTCGCCTCGGGGGCAAGCCCCGGCATTAGGAGCGGACTAGCTGTGCTCTCGTAGTCCTGGTGTGCAACGCCCCTGTCTGAAAAGTGACAGTGGCTCATAGGGGATTGTCTGCGCGTTCTCTTGTGGCCTGATTGGCCACATTGGTCACGCGACCAGTTGGCCCTCGGGGAGCTGCGACCACTTGCGCACGCGCTTGTACGTGCGTGAGTCCATATTTCCGGTGCAGCCTTAAAGATCATCGCTTGAATGCGGTCAGAGCGAAAACACAAAGCCATTTGGCAGACCTGGCGCCTCAGGAAAGCCTACAAATGTTGCTAGCATTTGGTCAGGCTAAACTCCCAACAGCAACTACGTCGGAGAAACCGGGAGATTACTCCAGACGCGCACGGCCGAACATGCAGCGGCGGTGAGGAAGAAAGACGCCAACTCCCAGGTTGCAGCTCACTCGACGGGACCCGGCCATATTTTAAAGTTTGACGAGGCCAAAATCCTCACAAGAGGTGATAACCGCCTGAGCC
>JAYGXS010000006.1:23510277-23525004 GCA_036362985.1 Ligula intestinalis | reverse complement strand
ACTACTACTACTACTACTACTACTACTACTACTACTACTACTACTACCAATACTGCTAAAAACAGGCCAAGAGCAGGGGGCAGTAACAACAGTCTGGAAGCCCGTACCTCTTCACAATAGGCATAGAATTTGGCCGTCTCCGCCTCCTCCACCAATTGTGCCAGCATGGGTATGTCAGTGAGCCGGGTGGGCGGTGTGGCTGAGCCCTGGTCGCAGAGGCTGCCACCGACATCCAGCTGCCCGGTGCTGGCCGCAGCAGCAGTATCGCCTAAGTGCCCCAGTGCACTGGAACCGCCGTCACCACCACCACCACCACAACCATCATCCTGTTGCCGTTGGTGAGCGCGCGTTGGTGGTGACTGGCGGGGCGAGTAGATGATGTCTTCAGAGCCCTCCTCCTCTTCCTTCTTCTGTTTGGAGGATGCGGGTGTGCAGAGGGGAGTGGTGAAGGCAGCGGAGGGAAATCGGCAGCCATCCACCTCGTCCGTCTCGAGAGCACTGCGAAGCTGTGAGGGACCACCACCGGTTGTCGCCACCATGGCGCCGTGTTCGCTGGACAGCGGGAGAGACGAAACAAAAATCAGGTCTGACAGTTTAATTGGCAGATAAGATTGCGAGCAAAGACAACAGAGAGGCCAGTCATGCTTCCCTGGAGGCTCGAACCCGCGACCTTGTTAGTTAGAAGTTCAACTCTCTACCCACTGAGCTACGAGCTCGCAGCCTTGTCAGTTTAGGTCGAGGAATACTGACACCCGTTGATGAACGTTCACCCTATCGCTAACGGAACGCATCTGTCTCGCTCTGCCTTGGGATTCAACAAAGACCAGGACAGTTGGTAGCAGAGGCAGATACGATTGCCGGCAAAGACAGGGGAGACTGGAATGACCATTTCTGGGTCATTCGCCGTCATCAGTCAGTCATACTCAACCCCAAGTGGTGACCCAGCCGAGGCTCGAACCTGCGACCTTTTTAGTTGGAAGTCCAACAATCTTACCATTGAGCCACGAGCTCATTGTCTTGCCGGTTTAGATGGGGGAGATATTGACACTCGTTGACTAACATTCATCTGACCGCTCACGGAACTCACTCGTCCCGCTCTGCCTTAGAGCACATTGTCGAGCCCCACCAGTTTAATCGTCGCGAGCGGCAGGGTTCATCTTGCGCACGCAAATAATTGCGCGTGAAGTATTCAGTTGTCCCATAAGTTGGTGTGGACTTCAATGATGTAACATATTTATCATGGCTGATAGGAGAGAACAGGCAAGTTTGAGGAAGCTATTTAAATGGGTCTCAAGGTTGTGCGGGAGACTTTAAGTCTTAAGCCAAGTGTAAATTGAAATAAATTCTATTGATTGCTAATACAGGTATCAGTATCCGACGAAAAACAGTAAAACTGACAATGAGGAGGAAGATTAGTAGAAGTGGAAATAGAGGTAAGAGCAATAGCAATGCTAGCAATGATGGTAGTACTAATAATGATGACGATTAAATTGGGATGGCACTGAGGTGATCGCCATGGCTAATACGAGACAAGCGAGAGAATTAATCGAAGCGTGGCATTTGAGCCCGGCTAATATCAACAGACACGTAGAGCTTGATTCACACTATACCGGTTTTCGGGCATGGTCGACTAACCTAGGCACAGTCTGAAACGACAGCAAACTGTCCGTGCTCGGTCAAGTAGAAGTTCACTGACTCTGAACCCCCACTCGCCCGAACACGTGGCCCAGAATCCAAACGTTAACACCTCTCTCCCCTCACCTGTACAACCAGTCACTTCACTATAACCCTCCCGCCCAATCTCACCCCATTCGTTGTAACCTCTGCCCAAAAACCTCTACTGCAACATTTCCAGCCCTCACTTTTCATCGAGTCTGACGATGAACAAATGATATCTGTTGGAAAATTCACGAGTACAATTCGATTGTCCGAAGATCTTTCGTTTCAATTAGGCTAATATTAGTAGTAACAAAAGTACTGTATGTCGAGATGCCCCAGTATCCAAACGGAAACACCAAACTTCGATAAACTGCAGTTAAGTTTTAAAATCAGTTTATCTTGAAGCAGGCTATAATTCACTGAAGGAAAAATACGAGGCAAGAGTTGGATCATTGAAATCCGCACCTGTAGACACCTGGCTGCAGTCTAATGGACTTCAGTGCCTGAGCGGACAGGTTCCTTTTCAGGGTCTGCGCATGATTGTACGTATTCATCATGGAGTAGACAAGATTGCGATTCTCCTCGTTCCAACGCATGCGAAATTCCCGCACCTCCACGCGGTTGACCGGTTGTAGCTGAGATGGCGCGCAAAAATGAAAAACAAAACACCGTGTTTATTGACATCGAAATGAGTAGCAATAGTTTTTTTCATGACATCTTTAGACTCAGACCATCTTACATCTTCGTGAGTGAGGGCAAAGCGGGAGGTCCTGCGACGCACAGCCGAATTCTCATCCAGCGACGTAGGAGCCGAAATCTTGCGCTCCGACAAAGGAGCTGTGTCCAACGAACAGGCAGCGATATCTTCACGAGTGCCTCCTCGGCTGGCAGTCGAGAAGGAGTTGACGGTCTCACAGCCCCGCGGGATGCGCAGACGCACATTGCAATCTAAGGGCAGCGGGACGGGGCAGGCGCGTTCGAAACGCACCAACGAGATTATGATGAATTCTGTATTGAGTGGGAAGGCGGTGGTGCTATTGTAGTCCTGCGGCAGGTCAAATTCTGCCACAAAGGCACTCTCCGGTCTTTCTTCAGTCTACAAACGGAAAACAGAATAAGATGTATGACTGAAAGCAATGATTGGGTAGGCGGAAAGACAGCCCTGAGCAAGAAACGCAAGGCTGGAGCTTAACAGCATGCCAATAAGCTTGGAAAAAACTAAGATCGATTTCTCTTGCGGTCCGATTGATTTCAAGAACAGATGACAATCTCAGCAGAGGACAGAGGATAAGTAAGCGAGGAAGGTAAACTGGGCCTTCGATTAAGTACAACAGGTGAGGTTTCATATTAAAAGTTATGATTTAAGTTTAGACTAGGTAGTTGAACATACATTTGGTCACGCTATTTTGAGATAATGGTTGGAACTGAGCCTGAAGAAGCCTTTAAAGAACGAAAACTATCTGCTTAAATCGATTCATTGAAGGGTAACAGGCATAAGCAGAGGCTGCCTGATATCAAACAAATTGTCGGTGAACCAAATCTTATATTCTTATGCGTTAAGCTATAGGAGAATCCCACGATATATCCCTTCCAGAGCCAAAATATCTAGTTTAAAGTTGATGAACGTCAGGTGAGCCAAGTTTAAGGAATCGCATTTTTTTCCAGAAACATGGAAATATTTCAGCTTAAAAAAAGTTTTTTTTTTCTGTCAGCGTCGCATGTTTTTGTTACAAAATGCAGTAAAAAAGGTTTTGACCGTATTTTGTTTGATTGCATCGACGAATCGCGACCACAAGCAAAATGCATATGTTTTATCGCGAATATGAAGGTAGAGGATAATCTTATTAAATCTAAAGCATTTGCCATGACATTATTACGTATAATACAGTTCCCACGTATTTGTAATTAAGATATGGAACCGAGAGAAGGATAACAATTTTTGCAAGATCTTAGTAGCTAGTCATTTTTGCATTTGAAATCTTACAATTCCACATTTTCACTTTTAAGCCTAGTAAAGAGTTTACATACTTTTCAATGAGGTAACCTATTACAGAATTTATTTAAAAATTGACCTTAGTCATAAAAATATAAAAGGTGCTGTTGTGGATGGTCTCCTTGCGCGACAATGAGTTTTGGTGTCTTGCATAGTTAAGATATATGACTATATAAAGGCTAATATTTAAAAATTGTATTTTTTTTAAAAAAAGGCTTTCAAGAAATATGTCACCGAACAGAATCTGCCTTTATGGACGAAATCAGAAAATGGTCGAAAATGTGAAGGGCGATTGAAAACCAATTTTAATCGAAAACCTTAAATATGTGCAAATAAATTTGATGAAAGGAAAGTTCTTTTGATACAAAGAAAAGGACGTGGTTATGATTTCACCTGAAAGTAATAGTTGCGTTCATTGTTCTAAGTTACAGGTACTCTTCACGCCTGCGGTACTTGAGTATACCTTGGAACATTTAGCTTTTCTAAACAAAAATCGGTACGCTTTATATTTCCCTTAAAGTAGAAATTCGCCTAAGGTTGTTCATTATTATTTCAAAGCTTTCGCAGATGACTTAGTGCTAGTTCGCGAGCGATAATCAACCTTACGCGAATTTCGGTATTTTACAGGAGCTTCCGCCCGTACTGTGAATGAGGAAGGTAAAATGGATGCTCGGACAAGTACTTGTGCACAGTGCACTCAGAAAACAGATTCTTTCAACAATTCATCACCAGGCCAGTACGATTTCAAATTCAAATCATACAGTTCGACGGGGTTAATAAGGGTCATTTGATTACAATTCATCATTCTCACGCCACCCGCAAAGCGAGATCGACGCTGGGGGAAGGAGATTAGGATAGGTTGTGAGCGCTGATCACAGGTCAGGTACGTGAACTGATAATTACTGTAACTTGCACGGAGTGAACGACTGTCACTAGGGCGTGGGGGTGATATGCGATCGCCACCTGCCGCTAGCCACGAGAGTGAAAGGGCTTATGTTAGGGTCTTCTGACAGCACAGCACTGGATTCGCTAGCAACCATTGACTTAGGCCCTTAGAAAAGTTGGCTGGGGTCCGGTAGACAAACCGAAGTACTTCATTAGTATCGACAACGTGTTCGAGAATATAACCCGAGATCGATCTAGTTTGGCCTTTACCTAATCAGGCTGGTCTGTGCTCACTTACTCTCTTATCAAGGCGCCGTGTTCTTCAATCAATATATCCCACACCACAGGAGCAAGTGAAAGAGTACACGCTTCTTGAAAACGGATACCTAGAAAGGTTCGACCTCAGGAACATAAGCGAAACCCTGCTACCTTAACCATAAAAAGGGAATACACGTTCATAAGACTGCCATCCTTAGGCGATGTTGCAAGCGAGCTGACGTCTGTAGACTGCGATCAGAAGCGCTTTCCCAGCGGCGAGTTTACACCTGTTCTTCACGAACTCTCCCCTCCTAGAATTGGAAGGCAAAGACCGACTCCCGTTGAAAGCCACGTCCATGTGCATCTACTCAGCTCTTAATCAAAGACCCCTTAAGAACCCTATCCAACTGTACAAATTTAAAGAAGGGAAAGACGCGATCTCTGGAACAATAGCTTTATTCTCAGCTTTCGGTTCCACACGAGAAGCCATCGTCAGAGTAAATGACTTAGCACAACTTATCATGCGAATAACGGAGCACAAACGAGCAGTGCGGAAAGGCGACCCACAGTCCCAGGTCGCTACTCACACCCTGGAAGAAGGCCACGAATTCGACTTCTCGAATACACGGATAATGGCACGAGCCAGTAATAAGACGGCAGGTAAACCGCTAGGTGTCAGATCCTAACTCCATAAATAGGCATGTGGATATACTGCACTGTTATTTTGCCATCCGTGCCCGTGACCAGAAACCAAAGGCCAGTTCCTCTACAAGCATGCAGGCTGTCACGTCAAGGTCACAAGCCTTTACTCCAGGGACGCGGGTCGGAGACACGATGAGATAGTGTGAGAATAAACGTGGCGTGGACAGGGACCACTGAATAACTGCCTTCCGTTCCCAACCCCTACCAACCCCATTATGCGTAGCTGACGCTTGCTGTTTTCTCATTTACTCTGACGATGGCTTCTCGCGTGGAGCCGAATTCTCAGAATAAAACTATCGTTTCAGAGATCGCGTCTTCCTCTTCTTTACAACAAGAACCTGGGGCACGCATATTCGCTTCGATTCGTGTACAAATTTAATTTGCTGACGTACTGGCCTGGTGGTGGATTGCTGAAAAAATATATTTGCTGAATAAACTTTCCAGATTTGTGGAAGGAAGGGGCAGGGGTAGAAAACCGGCTGTACGTACACGGGAAGGCCTGGAAGCCGCGGTACCGCCAAGAAACCCGATAGCCGTCTGGGTGTCACTCTGCTGCAGCCAAATGCGGCAGTTGAGGGCTGTGGCGGAGGCTCGGAGACAGGCCCAGGAGGTAGGCGGACGCCGACAGAGGCCGTGTCGGTAGTAGAGGATGTCGCAGGGCGGCAGGATGAAGACGCTGGGCGGCCGGGCGGGCAGGAAGGAAGGGCCGAGAGAGACGGGCAGCAGTGGCACCTCGGTCTCGCCCTCCACGTGGAGTTGAAAGCAACCACTGCAGGAGATTTCGCCGGCCTGAATGTGCAAGCCCATGCGCTTGGCGTAGGAGACCCAGTAGGTGATGTCCAGGCTGGGCAGCTGCAGCAACACCTCAAGGTTCCTGAAAGGAGGGGCGTGCGTACGCAGTTCGAAGGTACATATAATAATTACAAAATAATTGCTACTTAATGCGATATAAGTAGGATGGATAATAAATGAATAAACTGACAAACCGGGCATCATATATCAAAAGCGCCCTATGGGGAGCTGGTCACACGCCTCCTACGATATAGTTGCAAAAACCACAACGAAATCAGAGAATTCATGGATTAACCCGTACAAAGGTGCACGAAGATGGCTTATGTAAATGCCGGTGCAGCGCTTTGTGATGACGATTGACTTTATAGTCTGCAGGAATACCTAAAGGTTCATGAAAGGACGGGCATATGTGCGCAGTTTTAAGAAGAGTAGTGTAAGGCAATTAAAAGAGTGATGGAAATGAAGCGAAAAAGTTTACTGTTTTACAGGAGCAATTGGTAATAAGGGTTATACGGGTGGAGCATGCTGCAGAAAAGTAAAAGAACTGAACAAACGGCGTGAACGTCATGATGTAAGTTTTGAGAAGCTGTTTTACTTAAATTAGTACGTAAAATAAATGGTCCGGCTCTCATGGGGTTTAAAAGAGCAATAACAGCAAATGGCAGAAGACCAACCAAAAGGAGAATTTTGATTGGAGAAACAAATAAAAGCGATCCGAAGTGGCCGAATGCCAGCGACTGCGGACCCATAAAGTTCAGATTGCATGTAAAAAGACACGAAGATTGCTTCAGAAAAGTGAATGCAAATGCAACGTAAACGTAAATATGGTTACAAAATTCAATAACAATTTGCCGAAGACATCGCCGAGAGAAATAGCCACCTATTTGCATGGGTTTACAAAACAGCAAGGAAAGACTGTGTGCACAGTTTACGGGGAAACTGTAAAATGCCCACAGTGCATTATCACGAATCAGCCTACCTCGGTGACAATCCTGTGATAACTAAAAGCGAAAAGGAAACTAAGATGCTATCCTGTGCATTTTATAAAAGACGTTCTATCGCAGTCAGATGAACAAGTAGTGAACATAATTCACGAACATGCAATAACGGTTGTGAAAACATAAAAACAATGCTAAAACTAACCATAAACCTAAAACTAACCTCAGCGCTGTTGCTAACCCTTAAAACTAACTGTGAAAGTAACCCTAACTGTAAAAATAACACTAAACCTAAAACTAACCGGAACCATAAAAATACATGTTACCGTAGGACTAAAACTCAACGAAACTCCCCAAAAAGCTTTGGAATAAAGATTAACGCATACTAAAAAACTTTCAGTAACAACACACAAACAGTATATTATCGAGCGGGTTGACCTAGTGAGTTTCCACCGAAAGTTAGCAGGACGAGAACCTACTGGAGGAGTTGGCCAAAAAGCGGCTTCTTGGGTTTGATGCAGCTGAAGACGGCACCCTTGCGAATGGGACGGGAGACGCGGGTCAGACACATCTTCAGCCGGTCAAACAGTTTAAGGACATTGGTGTAGAGGAAACAGCGTGGGCGTCCGCCGTCTGTACGTCCCGCCTGAGCCAGGAAACTGATGCGCAGATTGAGACGGTTTCCGCGAAATTGTTTGAAGGAATCGTGGGGCACCTAGGGAGAAGGAAAGTGAGTAACGGCGGTGTAAGGGCTTCGCACGTCGGACTTACAGCTGAGGAGATGTGAGCCAGACGAGCCGGATTGACTGACTTTACAGATAGGTGATCGTATTGGTTGCCGTGCGAGAGCCAATCAATATCGACACTAGGAAAAGGCAGAAAAAACATGATTACTAGAAATAGAAAAGACTATTTTCCCAAAAATGCTGTAAAGTACGTGCAAAAGTGCGGCACGCAGTAGCATCACTAAACTGTCAAACAGTCAAATACCCTAGCCGAGGCAGATCGCTTTGCCGAAATGGCCATTTCTGGCTTAGTAGCCGCCGTCAGCCAGACCCAAGTGGTGCCCGACTCGATCCTCGAACTCACGGACTGGCTGATGACGGCTATTAAGCCAGAAACGGCCATTCTAGTCTCCCTTGTCTTTGCCAGCAATACTATCTGCCTATACAACCAGCTGTTACGGCTGTCAGGGCCTCTGGTGGCGCCCAAGGCAGAGCGGGACAGATGAGTTCCGTTAGCGGTTAGGTGAACTTTTACCAACAAGTACCCTAGCATATTAGACATAGTTTCGACAGGCTTCGGTTCCAAGAAGCGTGACTTGCGGTGGAAGCTGGAGTACACCAGAGCAAAATTTGGTCTACAGTACCCAGGCCTTGACTCGCGAACTCGTTGATCAGAGTCAAACGCCCGAGCCTTTGAGCCACGAGCTCGTTGTCTTGCCGGTTAATGTTGGAAGATATTGACAGTCGTTGCTGAACGTTCACCCAACCGCTCTGACATCACTACTGAGTCATACCCGACCCCAGGTATTTTCGAATATTTCAATCGGTTTACTTTGCATAACTACCTACTGATTGTGCATTTGAAGCATTCACTTTTGCATTTTGTGGAACTGATAGGACTATCTTTTTGACCTGGAAGTTCCCCTCCTCTCTAACGGTGGATGATCTGGCCGCTTTCTAAATGGCTGTCAATTTTGTCCACAGAAATGATGACGAATTTGTAAACGCACCGAAAGACGAGGTCTGGAAGGCGAAGCAATGGACAGATGCCATCGTACTTTGAGGCTGTCCGAAAGAATACATCCAAATCACCTCTGATGTCAATTTGGCCTGCAAGGAAGGATAGGAAGCGCATGTGAGGATAGTACACATAAAAGGTAAAAGTATTGCAGCTTGCGAAAACACATCTGACGCAAAAAACGGCAACCGATTCGGCAGGATTAATTTTAGAGGCCCAAAACATCCCGCCGACTTATAATAAAAAATACCTTTCAATGTTCAGTAGCCTGGCTGTAAATGTTCTCCTTAAATTCCACCAATTGGAAGACGAATTTGCATTTTCGTTAAATAATGCCTATACAAGATCGAATTTACCCCGATTAGCATTTATAGCCTGCGCAAGAGAAGTTTATGTTAATTGAATTTTATTTTATTTTAGCATATTAAAAACGTGATTTTTTATGAATATAATATTCTTTGATCACTTCGGTCGCAATTACATATTAATTTACGCTCACTAACCAAGAAGTAAATGTAGGACCACAAAATACGTTAAGCAGTTGGGCGGGGAGATAGAGGAGCCCTACAAACCAATTTTGCCACCGATTCCGCCTACCTGGAAGCCACGTAACAGCCACATGTGACCACTGCCAGGTGAAGAATTCAACCGAATTGTAGGGATCCAGTGAGGTGGGATAGAGCCAGATCATACGGCAACAGGCGAAGCTCAGTCGCCCATGGTAGTTGAGACGAATGCGGTCCCACCACCCCAGCGGAGGCTTTGAGGGATCCTGGGAGCTTCGACATATATCATCTAGCCGGAGATTCAGCCAGGCGAATGTAGGCTCCCAATTGGACCCATAGCAGACAGCAAATTCACGCATATCTGTGTACAGGTAGTAGGGAGAGGAGGGGACGTGGGTGGTTGAGAGGGAGACAGTGGAAGTAGTACCAACGATTATGGTGCTGGATAGCACATTTAAGAGCAGAGTCCAGTAATGGTGGTGGTAGCACTTACCGGCGCTGAAGTCGTAGAAGAATTTGTTTGGCGTCATATGCCGGACTACGGTGAGTGACGGCCAGGGGGCACCGGGTTCCACCAAGTAATCCTGTTGCCCTGGAGGAGAAGAAAAGAAACGCAGATTAGAACTCGGTCGGTCCCGTGTGAATCCAAGACAGTCACAAGGATGTGACAGATAAGAGACAAGGCTGCATTAAACGAAAACAAAATATGTATGCTCAATAATCATCTGGTTCACTCTAGATTCAGTGCTCAAAAAATCCAGCTTGGACAGTCAGCTTACTTTTTCAGAATTGGTGGATACTATAGGTCCCAGTAAGCTGGACAGGTATATCGAGCCAGGGGTGAGTAAATTCACGTGTCCCGGCGGGGGTCTCGTAATTCAGGTGCGTAGAGCGTTGGGCGGACAGCCAACAACGCTGTCCGGCTTCGTCGTTCAAGCTCCGCTGCCTAAACGCAATACATATTTACCAGCAGTTGGTTTCGACTCGTTGACCTGAACACCCTTCACTGATTCCCCGAGCGCACACACACACGCATGTACAGATAGTCGCGGCTGCCCAATGGCCACTTGAACACACCGCTCCTCGCCCGAGCTGCCATACATGACACCTCCTCGGGCACTGCAACGCACCAACCGTACACCACCTGAACTCGCTTTACGATTACATAAAGGCAGCCGTCTATCCCTATCTTTCAGAAGCACTCTCGGGCACGACTGGACGCATTGAACACTGCTCATCCGCGCTTAGCATCATCATGATATTAGCAACTCTGTCTCAGTAGCTTACCCCCAGTCTTTGCTGCTTAACTGTCGCTACTGTCACCACTGCCCCGGCCAACGCCACCAAAAATTTCACGCCTAAGCCTTTTGCTCTGGTGGTCACTGCAAATGTCAAAGCGACTACCAATTCAGCAACATCTTGTCCACCCTGCCTTTTTTGTATAAGCTTACGTACGTACAACTGGTTGGTCTCATTGCCGTAGCGGCACCTCCAGCCACCTTCCTTTTTTCGCGTAGTCGCCACTTATATTTAGGGGAATCGTAATAGTGTTATGCCGCCCAACTATATAATCAGTATGGGTAAGGTTTCCTTGTGGGTGTCCGAAAGGCCTTTATGTATTAAAGCCACCAACACCGATGCCGAAGCAACAAGATTCTACCCAAGTCTGTGAGAGCGAAACCAGCAATTAAGTCTACTCAGGGCTATTGAGCCGCCAACCGATATGGACAAAACATGCTCTGAATTTTCATACTCGATGCCCATCACAGGCTCCGAAAATGCATACAGCGGTAGGAAGAACACATCAAGATTTGTGAGGATCAACTTCCCGCAAATATTTTTGAGACTCTACATGAAACAATCATGCATGTTTCAACACTAGAAAGACTAAAAAAGAAAACGACATTAGAAAAGAAATGGATGAGAATTTTGGGTACAAGCAACAATGATTTCACCCTACCGAAGAAAATTGTAAACTTTTCCTCAAGAGTCCTAACCACAACAGAGGAAAAAGTGCTAGGCAAAAGGATGAAGTACAACCCATCTGCTTGCAACTACCTATACTTCCTAGCCAGTCTTGAATCCATCCTATTTTCAACTAACCTTACAGAAGACGAAAGGCATGCAATACGAAGTAATACGGTTCACAAAATGAAGAACCGTAAGAACTCCTCAACACTAACCTTTGATGAAAAAGCAGCATTAACGTCAAGAAAGAAAGATGAAAGCATCATAGTTTTACCAGCTGACAGAGGAGGTTCTACCGCCATCCTCAACAAGACGGAGTACACGGAAAAGATGACATCGATTTCGGTAGATGAATCGACTTACACACGTCTGAGCACCGATCCTACACGGTCACAAAACTCAAAAATAGAGAAAGTATTGAATCCCCTCACAGAAAGGAAATTAATCTCTGGAATTCTAGCAAAATCGCGGAAACAAGATGAACCAACAAGTGCTAAAATATATGGGCTTCCAAAGGTACACAAAGCTGACATTTCACTACGACCGATAGTCTCCCTAATCGGCTCACCAAATTACCAGATTTCCAAGTGGTTATTTCGGCAACTCAACCTACTTACAAAGAACTCAACTAATTCCATTCAAAACTCCATGCAATTTCTAGAGAAGATAAAGGACTTACAAATTTCAGAAGACGATACTATGGTGTCTTTTGAAGTTGTGTCCTTATTTACGTCCATCCCTCTAGATTTAGCAAGAACCTGCACAACAGAACTTCTCCAAACTTACGACACACAAGTACCCGCAGAAGTCCTGCTAGAACTCCTTGAACTATGCCTAGAAACAAACTTTTCCTTTGCTGGAAAATACTACCGGCAAGAAAAAGGTGCCCCTATGGAATCACCAATATCCGTTTTTTTGGCGGAAGCGGTCGTGCATGGATTCGAATCAAGAGCTCTTCCTGCAGTAAATCCAAGATTGTAACTACGATGCGTGGACGACACATTTGTCATCGTAAAAAGAGAGCAAGTAGAATTGCTCCATCAAACCCTCAACGCCACCTTCTCAGTAATTCAGTTCATCTTTGAAACAAAGGCAAACGGGCAACTGCCATTTTTGGATGTCCTTGTACATAAAAAGGCTGATGGGACACTCCATACGTCAGTTTATCGTAAAGATACATATTCCGAATTCCTCTTACATTTTGAGAGCAACCACCCAATATCCCACAATAGCAGTTCAATCAACAGCTTGCTCAGTCGAGCAAAAACACATTGTTCGGATGAACAGACATTCCAAGCAGAAATGAAGTACCTTTAGAAACTATTCTCCCAAAATGGGTACCCCCGAGACTTCGTTAGTCGATGCATACGACAACAACAGTCCAAAGAAAGCGCCAGAACTGCGACCACCAAAGCGCCAAAACCAATGAACTGGCGAGCACTCCCATATGTAAAGAATTATCTGAGCTCGTCGAAAGACAGCTACAAAAACACCAAATTCAGATTGCGCACAAACCGACAACTAACCTGCGCACTCAACTTGTACACCCTAAGGACATGGTTGACCATTTCAACAGAAAGCAAGTAATCTACAAAATACCGAGTTCCGATTGTGATGCAATCTATTGTGGTCAAACAGGGAAAACCCTGGCTACATGCGTCCGACAACACCGGTCAAAGGTGAGGAACAAATACCACAAATCATAAGTTTTCATGCACAAATAGGAAACAGCACATGACTTTGCATGGCCGCGAATTCTTGGAGGCAATGCACTCAAACCAGGCATGCATAAACAGGCATATCAATTTGGATATTAATTACAAATCCCTCAAAACCAGATGGAAGCAAAAACAACGACCACGGACGACAGGGGTCAATGCGAGTGACAATTATTCGCCTTACCTCCCCCCTCCCTCTCACGCTGACCACATTCGGTTGACAACTATTCCTCCCCCTCGGCCGCGTAATTAAATGCGACCAAAGATTATTTGCTAACATATTTAATCGCCTGTAGAATCTCCTGTTAGTCATCGTGTTGAGTTAGCTGTCTTTTGCTTAACTCAAATGCTGTCTGAAGACGATCTGGGGACCCAGAGTCGAAAATTCACACATTAAAGTACACTTTCCCAAAGAACTTCTTTTACCGAATTATACTTCTTGGGATGTAGATTTTCCAATACTTACTCAAATGTTTTAAGTAGGTTGAATTGCTAATAATCCTCCAGTTTTACGCACACCATCCGTAGACCCAGCAGGGACTTAATAGTGGCATTGAACTGCAGAGTGGTCCTCCGAAGGTCACCGCATACTGTAACCGCTTAAAGCAGTAAATTTAGCAAATTTGGCCTTAAAAGCCCATTTCAGTGTCTTTTCCCAAGGTTTGAGTACGCGGCCGTATTTGCCATCGTGATGTTTTTTATTTTACAGAAGTATTGCGATAAACTTTGTTCCCTGACATGCCCTACCCGTCCTCTGTCCTAAAATCAGGTACCCGTGAGCCTGTGGGGCGTGCTTCGCATGTTCCCCAGGCGGCTCCACAAGGAATCTCTACCGTAGTATGTGCACTGAACTAAACAATGATCGTCATTACATACCCAGGGAAGAGGAGTGCCAACTTGTGCTAACACGTTTGTCGAGTCCTCTCTCAAGTACTGCTAAAGTAGAAGAGGCATGTTGTGGGATAAATTGTTGGAACTCCCTATGTCAAACAGCTCAAGTGGGATTGCATTCAGGTGAACTGCCAGCAGACGGACCTGGCTCCGCCATCTCTCCGTATGGTCCAGGCAGTTGGCGTTAACTCTGCGGCCGGCGCAGTTGGCGGCTTTCCTGTTTAAGGCCAGTTACCTCAAGGTCACCCACGACCTCAGTCAGCGCTTTCAGACACACTGACCTGCAGACACTTGACTAACTTCCAGTCGGACAAACACGCACGTGCGTCCAGGTAGTCGTGGCTGCCTAAGCGCCAATTGAGGGTCACTCGCTGTACTCTGGTTTAACTGCGCAGTGGCTACTCACTGGTCCTACGCCAGTACCAACGTCGGCTCGACCCATCCACAACCGACTGCGGCGCTTCTCCGCATGACTGTCAGCATCTGTTCGCCTGCAGTTTACGGCCAGGCACCCACTCACTTCCGCGGACCTTTGGCTCAAGCCGGTCGAGGCCTCGGCTTTTCTCCGTCTCCCAACTACCCCCATTTTGGATTCCGGCGGGACTCCTGATCCAACAAGGGGCTACGACACACACACACACACACACACACACACACACACACACACACACACA
>JAYGXS010000006.1:23463628-23510267 GCA_036362985.1 Ligula intestinalis | reverse complement strand
CACACACACACACACACACACACACACACACACACACACACACACACCGCGTGCTACAGCAACTGGGAGTTCTGTGCGCAACGAATCCCTTCCACTGGTGCCTTCAGCCTTTTACCTACAACTTGGAATTTGGCCTGGTGGTTGTGGTGCTTTCAGTACAAACGCTAGCTAGACACATGCAAATTTCACTGCGGGAACGGGGGAGGGGGGGGTGAAGGGGGAATAACGGTACGACGAAGAGAGGGTGTAGTGGGGGGAGGAACGAGGTATCAACAACACAAGAAGCACCTTACTTCCTCCAACATACCGTGGACTTACCTAACCAGTCAGCTTTACGCGAAGCGAATCCAAACCGCCCAGTCAGGGAAAGGCCCGTAATGTTCCAGAGAGGTTTTGGGTAGTCACGCAGGTTGAAGGAGAACCGACCCACATTCAGCTGGATCATGCGACACCAAATTTGGAGAAAGTCCGCCACAGTGACGTCATCGTTCCACGGGCTTGACAATAAAAGTAAGGCATTGAATGCAAGGGGTCGACTGAGAATTAACGTTAAGGACCTAATATGTAACTCCACTGAGGAAGTAGATCGGAGGTACCCCCTGAACGAGAATATTAAAACTGTCAGCAAAATTCTCGCATTTCACACAAAAATATGTTTTATTACTCCGAGAAGACGCTGGAACAGAAGTATACAAAGTAGAGGCCAGGTAAACAGATGAAAAACAGAAAATCCAAGGTTGCTGGTTAAAGGCGATTGGATTGGATAATAAGTTTTATGGCAGGCAAACGTAACCCTAACACGTACTTCGAACCTAACCTGCTTTTTTATCCAACCTCGACCTTGCACATCTATCAAGTTCAAGTGGAAACTTAATTCCAACATAACATGCGTACTTAAACTAAATAAGTAGGTATATTGTGTTACATAAGCCTTATTCGCTGGCGCGAACGTACCTGACGTGGTCCATGTCTCGAAGATGTCGCAGAACATTCTCGGATCCGATCAGCAAGGGATCAGTGATTGCCTGCAGACAAAGGTTGTCCATCCGCCAGGTAAAGAGATCATCGGCCATCTCGTAGCCCGCGTAGAAGCGGCGCAAGCGGGCAATGTACTCATCCGCTCTCTGTAATTCTAAACGTGCCAGGCAAGTTCGCGTCTGAGCATCTATGGGGAGGATAGAAGAGAAAAAATTAAAATGTAGAGTCAGGTGGATTTGGCAACGGGATGTCGAGCTTCCTGTTAACCGGAAGCGCCGCGCACCTTCTCCGAGTTTAATTAGCGTGAATTTTTGGACTAAAATTAGAATCCATCATCCGACACAGCAGATAGAACCATAGAAGTTGGAGACGCTATACTGTTGCCGACGAAGCGGCAGTGAGGTAGAAAATGTGCAAGAATATTTCACTAAAAATCAATTCACACACAAGTTATCGCTTCTACGCGGTGTGTTTTGTCGCTTGCGACAGTAAAATGGTCATGAGCAGGGGTGAATGACTTACCAGAGATACGCATTCCCTCTTTGGCAGCGTTTTCAAGCTGCGTTCGCATGGAAGTGATGCGTTTTTGCTGTTCCACATATTCATCCAAGAGTACCTAAAAGAACAAAATATTAGTATAAAAATCAGTCTGACGATTAGAATGTCACGCCAGCAGGCACTTACGACACAAGAAGGACCGAAGGCACTAAAACCTTATCATAGCTCTTAAATATTTACTCGACAGCCACTGTGGGATAACTGAGTAATACACCGATTCCGCTAACTTGCAGACAGTAGTATAACTTTATTTATTTTGTAATTTAGCGGACTGGCAGCACAGGTACTAGGTTAAAGCTCAGACACGTGTTTTGCCGGTATTCTTTCTCTGCTTGACATAGCTGCGATGGGACCCACAAGTGAGCCGGACACGCGCAGCTGTCTCAAGCAGGGGCAGAATATGGGGCGAAACACGTGTCTGCGCTTTAAGCTTGTGCCTCTGCTCCCAGTCTGGTAAATTACAAAAAATGACGTATGTTTGACTATTTGTGTCTAGTCTACTTACAACACTTAAGTAAGGCGTTTTGATATGTTCACAATTTTTCACACGCCACGCTCACATTGACACACGATTGCAGCTACCAGACAGTTACATGCACATCTGGAGCCAACCTCCTGTCCACTGCTGCAACAAGGCCTTCCCATACCCATAACCTTCCCGTCATGAACATAAATAAAATATCATCTATGCAGATCACTTGGCTGAACATCCGATCAGCAGATCGTGTGTCTGTAGACTATCCTGTCAGATAAATTGTGGTGACTGGCTCGCGCCGAAGTGAAATTTCCTGAAGTTCCGCAGCCGTTGATCCCGACGTCTGGGAACAGCTAATCGCAGATGCCGCAAACCTGCTTTCTGGCACGGCAAAGAATAGCAAGCCTGCACACGTGAATTACTATTTCTGCTCACTGGCCTGACTAGTTTCAAATCGGCACTTGGATCCGGCTGGCTCTCCTGGCTGGCCGGGTGTTCCTAAGTAAAATTTCTTTCATCTATTCTCTGTACCTTTGCATACACAATATACTGTTCCTACTAATCTGGCCTCAACTGACTTCTTTTTTACTAAATAACCATGGTCTGAAGATCGCAGTTGCTAGGGTTTTACTTACTTAACCGCCTGCGATAGGATCTCTGACTGTGGACAATCATCGGTCCAGTTGAGAGAAGTAAATTACACACACTATATACGACCTGTTTCGGCTGCTTACCAGTTAGTCCGAATAGGTGGCAAGCAATCAAACCATTTCAGAGCGATATAAGGCAAGAGGGCAGAACCAGTTTGCGGATGACTATGAACCCTGCCAGATTTGACGGTAACCAGTGGCTTAGGCAAACAGATAAAAGAGGAGATAATGCCCCAATAAGAGCGACAGTTAAAGCAAGGCAACTTACCACAAAATCATCACTCAGTTTGCACTCGAAAGGATCATCTTTCAACTCCAGCGTGAATTTCTGGAGAGAGAAGACAAAGAGGGAAGTGTATCATGCCACAGGAAGCACAAAACATACAACCGAGAGAAACAGGCAAGAGCGAAATTCACCTTAAGCCACAAAATGAAGTCCGGGCGAAGATCAGGTTCGGCTGTTTTTACATGCGTGGAAACACCGGCAAGGCTGGTTATGTCCGCAAAAAGGGTTGAACCCTCTGCTGTCAAGAGCTTCGACATCTTCCGCATTTTCAAGAACTACAGGTGAACAATTAAAGAACATAGACTAAAATTCCGCAGCAGCGAACGATGAAAGGGATAATTTGGAGGCGAAAACAAAGTCGCGTACCTCCTCGTAGCAGGCATAGAAGTTGTACTTATAGGGGAAGGTCACACGTAGCAGATCAATGTGGAATTCGCTAAAAGATCAAGGATTTATGGTCACAGTAAAAAAAGAATAACTACGTGCTACTAATTATGTGTCAGTAGGCAGTGCTTACATGGAGGAATTAAGTGGCGCCGAGAGACTCACTGCCCATTTGCGGTGCGCATCAGTCGGCGGATTCCAGAGAAGGGCAATTTTCTGGCAGGGCAAGAACAACACAAACAAAAAACCACGTCAAATACAAAAATCGAATTTTCCGTCAGTGCAAGGAAGAAAATTTCCGTTTTTTCAGAATTCAAACCTGGAAAAGAAAGATATCGTGTTTGTCACAACTGATGACCATTGACAGGGCCTGCAATTCCCGACGTCCGCTCGTACGATTGATCAAGATATTCAGGTCCAAAAGCACCACACTCAATTGATGGGCAGCGTTGGGGGATTCGAAGACAATCTCAGAAGCAGTACTATTGTGCAGGCGAAGAGACCAGGCAGACTAAAATGCGCAGTAATCACAAGTTAACGCTAGAGAAAAGAAATATTTTAAGAGTCTAGAGCAGTGGAAAAAAGAAAAGGCTCGGATTGGAAAGAATCTGAACTCGCAGTCTGGCTCCTCAGTGGTGAAGCAGGAAACCAAATGCGCTAACATTTAGGCCAATGAGTACAAATAGCTGACTGTGCTCAGCACGAGGAGTGAGATTGCTCGATATGCCCACCAAGGTCAGTTTGCCTTAATAAAAAGTTCCAAGGTACTGACTGACCTTTGGGAAAGCCAAAGTGTTCTTATGTTGCACAACTCCTAAAGAGAAGCCACCGCTCCGTATTATTGGCTGTAAAATTGAATAGGTAGTTTTCGGGCAAAGTTGCTTCCGAAAAGACAGAATAAGGGTGACATCGCTTCCCAAATCGATGCAGCTCGTCGAGTCTTCGTAAGGGCCTATGGGTCGGACGCAATATTTCTATATTGCCACGAAGGTTCGGTCTGATCTTCTTTACGCACGTGAATGCTGGGCTATTTGCGTGGAAGATGAAAGAAAACTGGAGTTATCTGACCATAACTGCTTTTCGGGCCATCCCCACGGTTAATTACAGCGACTTCGTCTCAAATAAGATAGTGCACACTCGCTGCAACAAAATCGCAAGGATAACCCAGGCCATCCAAGAAAGACGACTACGGTGGTTTGGACACGTTCCTCGTCGTCGACCTCACGAGCTCGCTACTACTGTCAACACAAAACATAAGTTCGTCAGGACATGGAAGTGGTTCTTGGACCTTCGGTCTCCGGCAAAGGCAAAAAGAATGGATCGAAATCTGCAGGTCTACTGCCACGGATCGTCACGTGTGGAGAATTACCGTCCGAGACATCACCGAGACCGGCTAGTGTAAAGAGAACCCAACACTCGCGCTGTCCCCGAAGCAGCATAACAAAGGCGGAATACGCGAGACCATCGCTGACTTCATCCTGAGGTCACGTCGGACAAAGGCGCGCAAACAGGCTAGTCCGGCGCATACAGAACCGGCCAAGTCACGCGATTTTCAACAAGAAGCCACTCGAGACCGCTGTCATACTGAGGTTACGCCTGGACAGGGGCAAAGCGCGCGCACGGCCACTCATTGATAACTAATGGGTGACAATGACCACTGACCTTTAAATAGCGAGGCTGTTAGCAGAACGAGACACTGTTGCCCTAGACGAAAGACTGCTGCCGAGACGAGACCGACCACAGAAGACAAGCTGCTGGACACACCAGAAACAAAGCTGATGCACTAGTACAACTGACAGTAAAGTACTATATGTTATCCTGTTCTGCCTTCTCTTCCTAACACGTAACTTAGGGACATAACCGGTGCTGAAACAGGAAAAGACTCAGTTATAACAACTAGATTAGATATGATTGCAGCAAGTCTGTATCTAATCATCCATCCAGGCAGGGATCTACCCTCTGGGCTATTGCCATGATGTGAATGCTAGAAAGGTTACACTAACAACAAAAAACTCACCCCTCGGATAGGTGCAGTAGTGGGCGTCTGCCTGGGAAAGCGTGTGGATAGGGCGTTCGTCAGCAGCGAGAACTCCTGTAAGCAGAGGTGGAGCGCCGGATTCCAGTGAATTTCAAGAGCCTCTGAGAAGGTCACCTCCATCAGCTGGAAGAGAGGAATGGTGGTTAAACCAACGGTATAAGTGACGGTGTGTGTGTGTTTTAGTATATATACCTACGGCGCGTTTCTCCCCTCACTATAATAAATGTGAATGCGTCTGAATCTATCACGGTGCGCTAAAAGCCGTGGCTTGGAGGGTCTGCCAACTGACGGGAAAACTCGGGCCCCCTACGTAGCTGCTCCTTCTGTACGCGTGTATCCTGTGTGTGCGTACGGGAGGAGAGGGAGGACTGAGAGTCAGGCTGCAATGGCTCCCTCTTAATGTGGCCTTTATGGCGCTCCCGCGCAGTCGGGAGCATACCGAGCGAGATGGCTGTGTCAAGTGTGCGCATGCTGAGTGTTTATCGCGCCAGCCATTTACACCCTCCCTCATCCCCGGTCTTATTGACTTTGTCTTTACACCGGATACGGAGGTGGGAGTGGCGACTGAGTGCGAGTCTGCCTACACTCCTGTTTTCTATCGTGCCAGTTCTCTGCGTTGCTCCCGCTTGCTGTCGCTTACGTATTGCTTGCCCAGCTTGATTCTGTGTATGCTGCAGCTTGCTTCAGCGTTTGCTGCGGCTCGTTGGAGCGCGTGGTGCCCATTGTCAAAATCGACGGGAGAACTGTCGTGTGTGTGTGTGTGTGTGTATACTAGATGAACGCACAAACATTCGCGCACCAACCTTTTCCGACCCAAAACACGAGACCTGAAACGGCGGTAGGTTGAAGAAGCAGAATTGGCCCCGCGGTGTTTTAGTTGCTGGCACTGACGGTGACGGGGACGACGTAAGGCGTATTTCGTCCACCCCGTCGCTATTTAGCTGGCTTGAGTAGTCACACCTACTCTTAGACAGAGACAGCTCGAAGTAAGCCGGTCGATGTTCTCTGCTGGAGGGGTCTGAGGACCGACTGGTAGAGCGCGAAGGGGAGCAGCGAGGAACGGGGGAGGCGAGACACTGGACCGCTTCCACACAGAGTTGGACAAGTGCTGAAACGAGTGGAGGGGAGGAAGAAGTAACACTGATGATTTATAAGTACTTTTGGCTGGGGGAACAACACTTGCACATGAGGAACTGTAGAGAAGGAGAAACTCACGTCCTCGACTGGAGACGAAAAATAAATGCAGTCGTTCAAGACAACCATCAAGCTTCCAGCCCTTCAGATTGATACTTGGGAAGGGAGCAGAGACAGCCTGGTAGTTTTTCTGAGGCGAGATCTCTGGCAGAAGTGGCCACAGAGCGCAGACCACGCTGGAGGAGAGTTCACCCTGTAGACTCGAAACGCGGAAGCCGATAGTCTGGCTGCGGCACTGAAATGCACAACGTAACAAAATCAATATAAAACAAAATAACTACTTTATATTTAAAGTGGTGTGTTTATTTTCAGTTCAAAAGTGTGCCTAGATGAGATTTGGCCAGCTGGTCATCGGGCATTTGTCGAGCAGAAACTGAGACGTTCCAGGTTATATGCGAGAGGCTTATACGATGAAGCGATGCCAGCAAAATTCAAAAACGGGCATCATGGCAGGAATGAAATAGCTTGTAACTATCCTGCAGGATGATCAACATTCAAACACCACCGCAGTAAATATTTTGAACTGTCAGTGTTTCAGGAGTTATGCTACGCAATTTATAGTCATCTAATGTCTTGCTCATACTTCTAGACGAAACTTGAAACTGAAATTTTTCCACAGTTTAGGTAATGTTAGTGGCAGCGTGCCTAGGAACGGTTCCAGCTACGCCAGCCAACTGCGTCCTTTCCCGCACCGGGCTTAAGTGGGGAGGGGGAGATTGTGCGTTAGATGCAGCGCAAATCTACTCTCAGAAAACTTACACCCAAGCCATTGTACTTGTGCCACCTTACTGCGGGGCACACGGTTGTCCTTGTGGCGGACATCGAACAATTCTGCCGCCTTCGCCCTTCAAAGCCGACTGCCCAACTGACGTCCCAATCCCCCCAGGCTTGAACTCGCAACTGCCTACTTTCTGACTAACCGACAAGAGCTGCGTCCATGGCCTTTGTCTTTCGGTAGCCTCATGGACAGGACAATCCCGTTGACTAACAGGTGTTCCGCCAAAACACGGCGGCCCATGAAATTGACCTCAACTTGGTGAGCGTACCTACTGGGGCCACAGAAGATCCGTAGGTATTACAACCACCTACTTACAAATATTCAGTAGGTCGAATTACACGCAATCTTGCAGTTTTCTGCACACTGGCAGACAACCCAGTAGGGAGTAAACAATGGCTTTGTAGTACAGAGGGATGTTTGGATGGCCACCGCATTCAATAAACGCTTACGTCAGTATATTAAGCAAAAATGGCTTTTCAAGTTAACCACGCGAATAATTGATTACTCGCACATTTTAAGTAGGGCGAGTTTTCACAATCTTCCAAATTCCGCACTCGTTCACCTTTTTTCTGGTTGGGGTCATGAATACTACAAAACATGTACCCCCAGTGACCTCGCCCGAGATCAGGGCACACTCCCCCGCCATATGCGCGCTCGCCGTTGGCCCGGTCGGGGGTTAGCGATGTTATTGAAGCGCAATTCAGTGTCCCCGCCTGAGGTTTGAGTACGCGCGCCAACTTACCCTCGTAACTTTATAATTATACAGAATTACTGCAAGCTTACTTGTTCCCTGACACGCCGCACCCATCCTCTCCCCTGGAATCAGGCGGCTCCACGAGTTACTCCTACCCTCAGTTTACTCACACACGTCTGCGCACATACACGCACGTCCAACTAAGCACGCCAGTTTAAGGGTCACTTGAATACGCTCTCCCCCGGCCGATCCAGCGGACCCCTTCCCACCCCCGGTAATTGCACAATAAAGCCCTCATTCTAGTGAATTCTGCCTTTTACATTCCGACCCGGGATTCGGTCTGATGATTGAAGTGTTCAAAGCACAACCACTACTTCGACGCTACAAACTCATCAGATAGGAAAGTGGAGGTGGTATCCACGGCGTCTTACCCAGACGGAGAAGTCGTTCAACATGAGGAGATCGCCATAGACGTGTCGATCGAGAGAGGAGGATTTCCGGGCGGAGTAAGCCAGCAAAGGCGAAGTGACTGTTGGTGATGGTGTCAACTGCTGGAGGGCCTTTAAATGACAGAATTCCAGGTCCAGACCGAGGCGAGCACGCGTCTGACACGCGTCTGCCAGTTCTGATTTTGCTGAAGGAGAGAGGACGATAGAGGTGCGCTTGCAGAGTAAACAAAATACCTACCTGAAGGAGAAGTAGGTGCTTCCCCCGAGGATGGAATATCCACTTCCAGATAGATGGACCCGACGGACAAGAGTAAGGCAGGCGCTGGCCTTTGAGGCAGTAACAGCAAACTCAGAGCCGATATCGGGGCATCCTAAAAGGGCGAGGTGGGTGGAAAGGGAAGGGGGGAGAAGCGGATAGTTTAGAGGGACGGAAGTCGAATGGATTGTGCGAAATCGAATTGGGTGGCCCCTCGCATCCAACTGTTTATGTATTAGCAAAGAGAGGATATTTTCCTTGTTGGCAAGGTAACATGCGGCCTTCAGGAAGGATTGCATTTTAACGGACATATTTCAATGTCACATCTCGCCTCAGCATCGCGGACATGCACTGAATTCTTCCAAAGAACAATAGAATAACCTCCTGCTATCAGTCGTGGAGGGGACACCTCTAAAATTCTTCAATGAACACTGGGGTGGTTATAATTGTGTTCCTCGTTGTCCCCCGACGTGACTACTTATTACCCACACAAAATAAACTGAAAACAGCCGAATACCAATTCAGTTTCAAAACTCTGCTTACTTTGGGCCGAACAAACATGGTGAACCACCAGTTCGGCGCCAAACTGTCGCCCCTGTGCCCTTAACACCGAAATAAGAATAACGGAGAGAAAATGAGGCACAATCCTGCAGTAATACTCATGCAAGTATGTATACTACTTAGAAAAAGGGAGTAGGCGTTTATGTTTAATCATTAAGTGATTCAGAAGCAACTGAAGATACGTACTCGTTGTGAAACAATTCTCGAAGTCAACATCATTATTGCGTCCATAAATCTGAATTATGACCACACCGGTTGGTGGATAGGCTCTCACTGAAATTAAAATTGCATAAACATACCTTATTTTCCACGGCAATAGCGTCCATAGCGGCAACTGACCTCTTCTTCAGTGAAAATGCCAAACGTACACGTCGATCCTGTAAATGCCAGAGCCATGGTTTGAAAGTGGTCGAACAATTTAGAATAAAGAGAACAATTAGACACAAAAAGCGTGCAACATTTAAATCATGGCACTGTTAGGTAAGCAGTCAGAGCGTCATCGCGCCACCCCGGTGAACTTTCAAAAACAAATTCAAAGCTAGCTACAAGCTTCATGCACATATCTTCATCAAAAACATTTACCAAGGTTTTTTACTGCCCTTTAAAATTGAAAGGGACACTTAAGTTAGGCGGCAAGAATAAGTAGGATGAAGGATTCTTTAAAACACACGGAAACACGGAGGGTTACCGGGTGGCTACTTGTGAAGTACGCTCAGTGAATCAATCGAACTGCAGGGTAGAATAAGAATGTTCACAGTTGCCCTGAAGTTCATGCCTTTTCGGTGGGATTAATTCCATCTGCTGTCGGCCAGCAAACTAGAAATGGTTAGGGCTCGGCTAAAGTGCGTGTGCACGCGGCCCCCGAGGAGTCGTTCGCACGCCAGACAACCGGTCCGCCCACACAGAGTGTATGTGACGACGAACACAGCGCGGCCGGCGCAGGACTGTAACGCGCCAGCTGCATGAGTCGCAAGGCCAATTGAGTCACGTCTTCGCAGTTCAGCAGGCGTTGGACAAGGTTAATGAGCGTGCCCGATCCATCGGATTACGCCTAAATGCGACTAAGACCCAAGTCATGCTCTCCTGTGTGCCCCCTACATCTGTCACTCCTATTGTTCTCGACGGCGCTCCTCTCGAAAAGGTCGACTCGTTTAGATACTGGTCACGGAAACGGGTCAAGGTGTCGACGAGGTTGTATCACGCGTCAACCGTGCCCGATCTGCCTTCTACCGACTGTGCGCTCCTCTATGGAATAGAAGGGAAATATCACTACGCACAAAGTCCCGTGTTTACCAAGCAGTGGTTCGATCTATCCTGCTCTATGGCGGAGAGACATGGCCTATGCGTGTTGAGGACATGAGGCGCCTTGAGGTGTTTGACAATGACTGCCTACGCCGCATCCTTCGTCACCGACGCGTCGACCGAATTCGCTGCTCCGATCTCCGCCGACGCTGTCACTTGGACGCTCTCCCTCCACTCCTGCTTCAGAGACGACTTCGGTGGTTCGGGCATGCGTCCCGGCGTGATGATGGTGAGCTGATTCGTGACCTGCTTGTGGCGATGCCTCCCCCCACCTGGCGCAAACGTCGCGGCGGGCAGCTGAAAACTTGGACAGCAACGGTCAAGCAGGATCTGTCGTCAGTTTCCGGCCCATGCGTCTACGGCCTACGCCAGTGAAACCGTGAATGGATGGTGCTCTCGTGTGAACAGGCGCAAGATCGACGCGCCTGGACAGCTGTGATTCATGATGCAGTCAACGTCAAAACTGATGCCGGCTCAACCCGCCCGAGGTGAATGCCGTTACAAGTACAAGTACAAGTTAGTTGAGACCACAACCTCATTGGTTCAGTCTGTACGCACATGCTTGCTTAAGTATTATGTACTAGGTTTGTAAAAAGACTTCTACTTTGTCCCCTTCTTGTCGTGTTCTTCCCTGGGCTCACACAAGGCGGAACGTAGACGGCGATAGCACAGCTTCGGCTACATTTAAAACAGAAATGGCCATTCAAGCCCGATCTATCTTTATCACAAGTACGCGTTAAGCAGCTAAAGGAGTGCGAAATACAGACGCACAGGATAAACTTAGGTCAAAACTAGAGGGATAATGGACAGGAACCCAAACAAGCTTACCTCGTCCCCTGAGCCAGATAATTGATCACCCATTGATGCACATCGGGAGGACGGCGCCGAGGTGAACCCACAGCGTAGAAAGTTGGTCAATCTTGTCAAAAACGCCATTTCGATGACAGAATACGAGAGACAAGCCGATGGTTCAATGATTGTCACAATGCCATCCGAAAATTCAGGCAGCACCTGGTTAGGAATGTAGATGTTCTCCCTTGTTACGACTGCTTACGAACAAACAAACAATCGTAAAATATGCCTGCTGTACAAGAAGGGTAAGTACCTGCCAGTACAATTCAAGCTTCTCTAGAGAGGCCTGCGTGGCCGAGACAGTCAGCTCGGAATCCAAGCCACTGGTGAGCGAGAGATGGCAAAGTTGAAAGTGAGCCACCAGCTGTTTTTGCGAATCCACAGAGTCCTGCAGAAGAAGGCAACTTCGGTGTGGATCGGAGCTCTGGAGGGGTCCGGAGCTGGGCGTGGCTTGGCCGATTCCGCCGTGTGGTGGCGATGAATGCGTAAAAGATAGTTTGAGTCCACCAATGCTGACCAACAGACTCCTGGAAAATGGCAGTAAACGTATCGATACAACCTACTGAGTATTATTAAGTAGCTCCAATTATGAAAATTAAAGTTTATCCGAGATTACTTACTGACTGAGGGGAGAACGCAAAACCTCGAAACAAACGGCAGCTTGAGAGTTCTTTGCCTGACATGCCTTCGAGCTTGCAAGCGGAAGGAAATCAAGCTGCATCGAGGGATACGAGTCTCCCACGGTACTGTTGTCTTGCGATACAAAATTCCACTCGGAAGTTAGAGGGCTGGATGATGGTTCATCAGCGGGCATGACAACCTCTTCAGCTTTTGGCGACAAAAATTCTTCAGGCAGGATTTCTGCAAGTCAGGGTGAACACACGATAAGGGCTCCAAGTTCGCCGAAAATTCAGCAAACATTCGTTGGAAAAAAGGGGCAACACTACCTTCGACGACAACCACGTGAAGACCACGGACCTTAGCAACGATGCCACCGCGGGCTGTGTCCCGCTGCCAGTGACCCCCTGGTGAGAGCCTGTAAGCCGTGGGAATATGCACGTTGGCGCGGAAGATGGCGGTTAGATGGCCAACAAGAATTCCGCAGGTGTGCGATTTCTGGCATATGCTGCAGGCCGCCGATGCCGGCAAAAGCGACGTACTGTCCATCTCCTCATCCAGCGGGGATTTCTCACCGCAAAATGGACAGTCGTAGGAGGGCACGCTGACTACATTATAGGCTGCGGAAAACAGTTTCGCATCGACAGAATGCACGGAGAGGCATACATTGATTCTGGAGCAAAAATAAAGAAACATACGAGTTGGTTAAAGGAAAGAGAACGTTCGCGCTCCCGGTATTGCATCAGTAAAGAAGAAAGATGGCAAAAGACCGGAACGATTTGTTTGATAGTCTGAGATTTCGAACTCATTCAGGAGTCCACCGTCGGAGATTGGAAGCAGCAACAAGAGTGGTTGGTTATATCGTGTGACAAAACAGGTAAAATTTGAACGTGTAAAAAAACGAATGATCACGTCAGTAACGAAAATGGGTGATAAAAACTTCTCAGTTTTCACAGCGACCATCCAGTTGCCCACAAAGGAAGCTGTGTAAAAGCGCCCCTCAAACGGATTCAGACTCACTGCAGAAAGCTGCAGGAAAAGGTACGCGAAGCCCGATATCTCCGCGACCAATTTATGCGGAACGGTTACCCGAAAGCATTTATAAACCGATGCCTACGCGTTCGGCTTCGGAGGACCCAAACAGAAGAGCCACCGAGGATATGGCACGTTCTGCCATACACCAAGGACATCTTAGAAGCGACTGAGCACACCGCTGTGGGACTAGGTGTTGGACTTGCACACAGACCCAAAGCTACCATGCACAGCAGGGTTATGAAAATAAAAGACCGGCTTACACAGAATGAACAATCTGGAGTAGTATATCGTATTCCATGTCTAAGCTGTCCTTGTTATTACAGAGGCCAAACTGAACGCACGCTCGGATCACGTAGACATGAACGCAAGTTGGCCATGCGACGAGGCAATGAATTATCACAAATTGCAGCTCACACCCACAAAACAGGTCATGAGTTCAACTTCGCTGCCGTCAAAGTACTCGCTCACGCGGGAAACAAGACGAGCAGATAATTTATCGAAGCCTGGTCCATGGGCGGGAATTCCGTCCACAGATGTGTCGAATTGGTGCCGGCGTACAGAGCCTTGCCTTCTTACATACGATCACAGCCAGACGTCCGTCATAATTAATTCGGTCCACATCCCCCATAATCGCCCCATTTTCGTCGCTGACGTGGTCATTCGGCGCCCACAACAAACACTTATCGATTTTTTACACGTTCAAATTTTCACCGTTGTGATCTCACGCTATAACCAACCACTCTTTGATGCTGCTTCCCATCTTTGACGATGGGCTGCTGTAAGGGTCCGAAAGCTCAGAATAACAAACAAATCGTTCCAGCGTTCGACCATCTTTCTTCTTTACCGCAGTTGGTTAAATATTCAGAAAAAGAGCAGTGGAACCTCGGCTAACGAGAATAATCCATTTCGGCACCAAACTCATCATTTGAAAAACTCGTACTGCGAAATATAGCCAATCAAACTGCATCAGTTCACCGAGCGGCTTCAGGCGACGGCCTGTGAGCAAGACTCAACGGCGGACATAGGCACAAACATACGAAATGACAACTCGTTAACTGAGCAGAAACTCGCCAATCGAAACAACAAAATTGCTTGTGACTCGCTGACCTCATGTAAAAGTTGGACATTAGAGGTGGGAGCCCTTTCAAAATGCCCACGCAAGCAACCTTGTTATAGCTCAACTTGTTTTGACCCGTCTAGTTGGCAGAAGAAGGCAAGGGAGGGCTTCTGATTGCAATGGCTTTATTCAAGAGCACACAAAGACAACGGAGCTTGCACTCCGGCATACTTATATGATTCCAGACTTTCTAGAATATTCCTGGCGTATAGTGTGCGCCCAGGCATTCTAGAACCATATCGACTACGGCCACTGCCCCCGCGATGTGGGTGGTCGTGTCGTTTGCTCAACGCACGGCAGGGGCGGCTTGTATGCGGGTGATGCACGGTGGGCGGCATGATCTGTTCTTTTCGCCGGCTGCTGGGAATGCATGGAAAGTCCCGCCTCCGTAACATTCTGGTTTCACGCTCACTAGGCATACGCTGCTTTACTGCAGACTTAGTTTGCAGTAGTAAGCGTGATCTTTCACCAAAAAGATAAGACACAGTCCATCCATATTGCACTCTCCACAGGGAGCTCTTTGGCGTCCTGCGATCAATTTTAGTTTTATTAGTTTAAATATAGTTCGGCTTCCAGTTTAGTTAGCTTAGTTTTCCTTTATTGGTTAGCCTTATTATTTTGGGTTTCATTTTTGTTTACTTAATTTTTTTGGCTTTACCTTTTTGCGACCTGTGGTTCCTTTTTGGGTTTTTGTACTACGGTATCAGTCTAAATGCATTAGAAGCAATTGTGAGCTCTAAAAATTGAAGAAAAAAGCCTATCTTTGATGGTTTACTTTGATCTCCAACATTCCATATAAAGTTGATATACGATTGTATGCAATTCGCGGGTGCAGTTCTTGTTTCCTATTGGTTGTACTTCTCATTTTAATTACCGCCTACCAAACATTAGGTTGCCTAAACAATGATTCCTATTAAATGGATCCGACAAAGCGAAGGGAGACCCGAATGTCCATTTCTGGCCAGCCATACCCAAGCTCAAGGGTTAGGATCCACCAAGATTTGAACCCAAGACCTTTGGTCATTGACTTCAATACTCTATTTGGGGAGTGCTCAGGGATCCACAGAGGAGCCGATCTCCTCAAGGCCGTGCAATGCATCGGCAGAATATCGGTGGAGCTTGCGTGCATGAGTTATTAGCTAGTGTCTGTGCAACCAGCATATACATTGGAACCCCGGTGAAGGAGTTTAATCCGTTCCGGCACCGATCTTGCAATATAAAACCCTCGTCTTGCTAAATATCGCCAATCAGACTGCAGCACTTCACTGATTGCTTGCTGGCGATCGGGGGGAGGGCAAGTCTCAAGGTCGGACACAGGCACATACACTGACAAATCATTAAGTGAACGGAAACTCGTCAATCGAAACGAGTTTGCTGCGTGTGGCTCTTGTATTGCCTAAAATACTGGTCACCCGAGGCTCTATTGTACACCACTAGCTGCCAATTTGCAGTTTGGTAGTCATGTTAGGCAAAGGTACGTTTTCGATTATTCGTTATCAGGCAATTAAAAATTACATAAGGAGGTAGATTGAACAAAAGTCTAAGCAACCAATCAGTAGTTAGTAAGAGGTGTTTAGAGGCTAATGGTTCAGACTCTAGTCGCCACAAGGGACCAGAGAGGGATGAAGGTGTCCGAAAATTAATTCATATCAGCTGTCTTCAATGACACGCGTCGTGGTAGGAGGCTGATTGGTTGCTTCAACTTTTGTTTACTTCACCCTCCTTTTTATTATTTTAAGTGTCTGACAATGAGAATAAGACATCTTCAAGAAGACAGACTTACTCCAAATTAACGAGGAATATTTGAGGTTGTTAACAAAAAAACTATCAGAACTGTGCAGTGGTAAAGCATCGGGGGCCGACGCGATCATGGCTGAAGTCTACAATGAAGATGACTGAGAAGAAGACGACTCGATGGCTGGGACAATACTTTTATTCGCCTGACGTTTCGAGATCCGTCGCCGATTCGTCATCAGAGATATAGTCAGATGACGAATTCGCGACGGATCTCGAAACGTCAGGCGAATAAAAGTATTACCCCAGCGATTGAGTCGTCTTCTCAATTACTTCCTGGGACTCGCATGTTCGCTTGTATTGGCAATGACGATGACTTCGGCCACTGGACAAACAATATTCAAGGACACGTCAGACTTCCATCTCTGCTAGCGGAAAGAAGGCCGGCTATTCCGTATCCTGTAACTCCTATTCCAGAGAATTTTCAGAAAAGATACATGAAATTAAAGTTATGCGGGTTTTGGAGATGTAGTGAAAAGCCTTATCCTTTTCGTTACGGTTTCGAATCCTCCCCTCCCTCCGATTTCTGGTCAGTTGAAGCATCCTTCTTGTGGACAACTGCATCGTTGGATATCTAAACTGTATAAAATATGCGGAGAATTTAGTCTGAAAAATTCAAACTATAAACAAAAGATCTAAGTAGTGGAGCATTGATCAGCCCGAAACCCCACACGCCAATGGGTTCACTGATTTCGACACTTGCAGTCGAGGCAGTCCTTCAGCGAACGGGGGGCGATGGTTTTCCGACACCACGTACCTAAGTGTTGGACACCATACGGGGTTGATGCGTTCGCTGTCATCGAATGGGATCAAGTGTTGTCGATCAGCGAACACCTTAACGTTCGAGAAGAAGAAGAAGACTCGATCGCTGGGACAATATGTTTATTCGCCTGACGTTTCGATATCCGTCGCGGATTCGTCATCAGAGACATGAGTAGCAGAAAGGTTCTGCTACCCATGTCTCTGATGACGAATCCGCGACGGATATCGAAACGTCAGGCGAATAAACATATTGTCCCAGCGATCGAGTCTTCTTCTTCTTCTCAATTGCTTCCTGGGACACGGATGTTCGCTTGTATTGGCACCTTAACGTTCTCTTCCGGCCACACAGTTTACGAGAGGATGAGGAAGAAGCAAAGCATGATGTAAACACCTGCAGCAAAGATTGTGATGGCCTGAGATCAAAAGTATCCAGAAAAGCAACCAATACGATGAGTTTCAGCAACAATCGGCCACAGATGCAGTAGCGTACGGATGCTATATTGACGTAACGAGACGCAGCGCAGTGAACCAGAAGGCAAGGTTGCCCAATTGCAATACCTTCTATGGGGGGAGGGGGGGACGTCTTCGAGTGACCTGCGCAAATTTAGCAGTGCATGTCTACTCAAACGAGACAAGGCCACATCAGTCCAAAATTTCAGCGAACGCTCCCAAACACCTAGAAAGCCGTCAGCTGTCTTATCGCACTACTTGGTGTTGGAGTTGCACACAGACAACAGAGGCAGCTCTTGTCAATCAAGGAAGGAGGGGGGAAAACGCTGCACGAACATAAAAGCATTTGGAGTTGTCTACTGGTGCAGTTAGAGACAACGCAACTACGTAAGAAAAATCACGAGATTACTCCGTACGCGAATTGCTGAACACGCGACAACAGTGAGGAGGAGGTTAGTTATCAGATTGCGGCTCATACGACAGAATTAGAGGAAAACTCCTCTTTTTCCAATTATTGCATCTTCGTTTAAACGGCTTAAGTTATGGAGACGCGAACGGCGACGCATTCAGAGCCCAGAGCTTGAAGTGCACCCTAGTTGAGCCATGCCGGCGGACTGGCCGCGCGCGTCGTGAGCACACTTTACGCCCACTCCCGCGTGGGAAACCACGCCAGAAATATCCCTCTCGTCCGATAGGCCAGGAAGAGTCTAGAAGGACCAGCGCTGTACTGGACACGCCGATTCATCCTTCCACTGTCTCTGTGTTAGCCTGAATAAAGGCTCTTATGATCAGGACCGGCTTTGCCTCCTTCAACCTATTAGTCCTGGGGATATATCAGCCTCCCATACCTCACCGCCTTGTACTGCTATCGATGAGGATTAAGTCCGCGTGCACAATGGACGAAAAGTTTGTTTACTCTTAAACTAGCACTTATTTAGGCCTTTCTTAACTGTGTACTAACAAGTGTGGCTGTGCAGCTTAATAACCTTTCAGTGCAAAGATCAAATCGTTTAAACAAACAGACACACAGAGAGAGTTGGAGCACCACGGGGTTGACCCTGAAAACGCTAAACCACACACAACCATTGGCGAATGCTTGCGATGTTGATGCAAATGAGATAACAAGTAGCTTCCGCTGTGACGCTGCAGCGATTCGCGCAGGCCCTATGCTGTGCTGGCTTGCAAGGTCACCGACTGACGGGACGACTCCAATCACACAGTCAATCCCGGGTGTGTGTGCACCTGCCTGTCTGTGGCCCACTAACGGACGGAGAGTTAGACTGCAATGACTCCTTCTTAGTGTGAGATAGGCACAGGGGTGAACTGACGCTGTAGGAGCGGCCACGCAGGGACCCGTAGCATGCTGAGCTGAATCAGCGTCTGTTAGACCGGCTTTGTCTGGCTGCCATCGATGGAGAATCGATGCTGGAAGACTCAGCCTGACCTATTATACGGTACTTTATCCTTGTTGTAGCGGTAACCAATGCCGAGATGTCATCGCCTCATTGCGTCTTGTGTGAGTCCCCCAAGGAAGAACACGAAAATAAGAGCGCGACAGCAGAAGTCTTTGAGGGTAAAACGTACAACATGTTTAGAGCAACAAACGCGTGTAAACTATGTCCATCGGACCAATCAGCTTCTGTCTTAGCGTGGCTAGTGGCACGGTTGGCTGGTGACTTAACGGCTGACTGTAGCTTGAATTTTAAATTATCGATTGATTGCCTGTCAGTATACTTTGCGCCTGCAGGCCAATTGATAACCTGCGGCTCGCTGCCTGTATGCTAGCTGCCTGCTAGCTATTCGTTAGGCTCTTCCTAACAATCCTGACGCATCCTGTACTGACAATACTAAGTATGTTTACATCAGTAGTATTAGAATATAATTAATATCAACAGTAACTTTCAGGCAACATCGTTCGTGTTATTTTCTCCTTGTTGTCGTTCGTAGCGCTATTGTCCTTCGTGTCGTTAGTGTTACTAGTAAGATTACCCAGAGTCACAATCACAATAGTCGCACCTTCAGCCTATCCTTTTAGCATCGACACAAGCTTCTCTATTGAAAGCCTTTTGCGCTCCTTGAAGATCGTCCGTCCTCCAGCTCCGGTCTCCTGGACTTTGTCATGACATCGGGTACAGGTATGGGAGTGGTGAGAGAGAGTGGGTAGACTTGCGCAACATCTACTGCACGCTCTCCCCTAACTCACCGCAGTCCAGTATCAAGACAGAGTCAAAAAAATCGGAGCGGGATCGGGCGCAATGGCCGACAGGGTCAGCGAACCGTCTACGCGCGCCACAGCACGACCCGCCTCCCATACCAGGATTGACATAGTCGGGGTATTGGACAAAGCCGTCGTCGTGTAACTCCTAGTCTACTCATCAGGCAATACACACATAACATACATTGAGCTGGTGGTATATCACTCACACTAAAATTTAGTTCACGCAGAAGCAATCGTCTCTGCGCAACCTTGATGTGAGGCACATGGTGGACCGCGCCGGGTACGACCGTCGAACTGGCATTAATTTGCCGTGTTTTTTTTAAATGAATGCAGTCTAGATTACCATGCCAGTAACGGTTTGAGTTGCTTTGCTATCACCGTCAGTGAAACATACTTTGACAAGGTCCTTTGCTGCCTTAGTTGTCTAATAAGGTTAGACATGCTGTTATTTCCATTTTTTACAATTTGGAAATCCTCCACGTGTATTTCCAGTGACTTCCTACTAGACCGACTCTGTTTGTTTTCCTCTTACGGAAGGCTGTACCCCCTTCCTCTGAACTGCGTGCCCGAGCCCCCTTCTTCCAAGAATTCTACTCATGTTCATTTTTTTGTTTCCAGTCGACTGCACACTAAGGTTAAACCTAGTCCCCCGGCCATGTACTACTTAAGCGGTGCCCACAATGCTTCCGGCCACCCGCTGCAGCAAGAAACAACTGTTTCGAAAAGTACTCGATATTGCCTCCACCTCTGGTTCGATTACGGCTGTCACCACCGTTGACCTCAAAACGCTTGCAATTACTCCCTCCCCTTGAGGGTACAGTATGGTCTCTGTTCGCGTCAACCCCCCCCCTCTTCGCGCTGGTTTTTTCAGACCATAGGAATGGCCTTCTGAAATCATATAAAACCAGAGCCACGTCCCCTCTCCCACTAACACACACACAAGCTTTCCCAAGACTAGGTTCTTCCTGCGTGGCATTATTGTTCAACTTGCATTGTTGTCAGGCGATATGGCCGACTCCGTTCGCTCTTGATTTGGTATGTCCATTGTTGAGGTTTGTACACTACTTCCCTTTACTATTTTTTGCTTAATAGTACCGTACCACCTCGACAGTTGTTATCAGTGGTTTTGACGTATGTGTGGCTGCTAGGAAGTCAGGAAAAGACATTTAATTCTGGAAGACTGAAAATACTGTTGCATCGTAGGTACTCGATTGAACAATTACAGATACTGTCTGATGCTGTCTCCCTGAAGATGGTTTTGAGCTGGAACCCGAAGCGTCAGGTGGATTAACTTTTCGTTCCAGTGACCAGGTCTTCCTCTTCTTCTTCTTCTTCTTCTTCTCAATTTCGCCCTAAGACTCACCTTTTCACTTGAAATTTGTTATCACTTTGAAACGGATTACCTAAGTGGGGGAATAAGATTAATTACTGTGCAGTCTACTCTCAAGATATTTCAGTCGTATTCGGATGCCGGCTTTTGAAAGAGCTTCGTTTGGGCTACCTAAAAGAGCTCAACTCTAGAATGACTGGCTATGGAAGTGGTATGAATTCTTCCCGTTGATTTTAGACCTGTATTTGAACATGATTCGATTAGCACTTGTTGTTGGATGAATCGGCTTCACGGATAGCGGTGGCCCATTGGCGACGATCGAAAACGAGCTCCTCGCTGTGGTCAACCCAGTGCTTGTTGCATCGCTGCAAGGCTTAAACGGTTACGAGGACCATGCGTTCGACGTCCGACTTTACAGTGTTGATTCACATCTTCAGTTGACCTCCATGTTGAGAGTTCCAGCTTGCACTGCAAGAGGTGTTCACGACCAATCTGCAAAGGTCCGTCGATGGCTTGCGCAGGACATGGCCAAAACATTGTAAGCGGCGATGCTGGATGTTTAGTGCTAGACCTGGTAGTATGAAACACCTACGATATAGCTTAAAATTGGAAATTCGACTCTGCCCGGAGACGTACGGTCTATGCAGTTTCGTGGAATTTTTTACAGAAGTACCGTTCCCAGTTGATTTTAGACGCCCTTATAAACTGATACATATTCTTGGATGAACGCGTATTAATCACTAACGGACTCCTGCGTCCCGTTCTGCTGTCCCCTAGGAAGAGGTTACAGCTCATTTCAGTTTTCGTAAGGGAAAGATGGACAAACGCTTTTGAGCTCCTTGTTGTTAACACAGTGGCTAAGGAGTGCACCGATTAGGGCAGAAAAATCCAAAAAATAGGTCGTTTACATAGTTGCAGACGAAAAGCGAGCAGCCGTCTGTTAGTCGAAGAGTAAGCATACAAGACTACTCACTTAGTTGAGGTAGTATAATCCCCATATGTAATTATCACTTCGGAAATAGTACCTCGGCTTAGTGGCGAGGCAGTCTGTGTGGTCCATCCAGCACGCCCGCAAATGAAACTCCTCTAACTGCCTCTGGGTCTGACAAGCAACCTGTCGCGAATTATACAGCACGAATAGATGCGAACAGCTGGCAAATCGGTTACCGATGGAAATGCCACACACACAGCAAGTGTCGCCAGTGATTAAATCAACAGCCACAGTCACCACACGTAGCATGGTTCCGGAACAGTAAAGAGGAGTAGGTGGAGATACACCAACCTTTGAATGAAGCATATACAAAAACCGTCGTTCGAAAACGCCTTCTTGTGTACCAAGGCTTAAACCGACATTTTTAAACGATCTGAAACTGTTGTTCCTGCGGCCCGTTTAAAAGCTGAAACCCAGAGACCCTGATAGCAGCCATAGCAGCGGGTATTATGGGCAGATAGTATTGGCGGCAAAGTCAAGGGAGACCATTAACGGTCAAGTGAAAGTCCATCCACAAGGGTCAATATCCACTGACCTAAACAACGAGCTCATGGCTGACTTGTTAGGCTTTTATACTCTGATCAAAAAGGTCGTGAACGCGATGCTCGGATGGGACGCCACTTTGGTCTGGGTACGACTGGCTGACGATGGCTGGTAAGCCCGAAATGGCCATACCAGTCTTCCTTGTCTAAGTCGGCAAAAGTATCTGCCTAGGCTTGAGATACTAAAGTCTTGCAGTTCGCATAACTTGAGTGCGTGAAAAAAAAGGTCGTTGCGATGGTCATAAGGCGAGGTCAAACCTCGGTTAACTTCTGGGTGTTAGTGGTGACGGTAATACCGAAACCTGTGCAGACTGGAGGTCACGACTGAAGAAGGCTTCAGCAAATACACTAAGTATTTGGCGGCCATCAGTCTTTTCAGGGCAAAATAAAGTGCTGCATGTGGTCTTGTATACAAAATTCGACTGTATTAGAGGCCCTTACGAAATGCTACTCCTCAGAACGGAGGAAACCCGTCACCTTAAAGTCTGACGGGCAACATTCAATCGCTAGTGGTTCCCAGCAGTTATTTTTACTTAGTAAGTTGAACAAATTGTGGAAAAGTCGCGGGTACGGTGGGAGTCGAACCCACACAGCAGGGGAGGCTTTTGCGAAGCCAATGCTCTACCAGTTGAGCTAAAAAGGCCACGACTGGCACCGTGAATTTAATCACACTTGGATCGATTTTACCTGCCCAACTTACCGCTTGTATGGAATCCACCATTAGGGAACAGCAAACCGACTGCCTAAGCAGGATTTCCCAAGTAATCATCTAGTGTCTAGCAAAATGACTACCAGGTTTTCCTTATGACTGCCAGATGTCTCCACAGACTGGCTAGGCTGGTACGCAGGGAGGGAGTGAAATCAGTGTGTCTCGAGCTGATACTGTTCGATGGGTTTTCTGAAGCTTTCGAAAGCGCCCGTGGCGCAGACGCGACGTCCCTATTGTCACGAAGATCTATGTGTATTGTGCATCCATCCGGTCAGTCCCCCTCTGTGTGTGGATGAGGGCAGACTAGAGGTTTTTGACCACCGCTGCCCGAGGACCGTCCTCTAAGTTAAGTACAGTAGGTTGCCAAACTCATGCAATCCTACGATTTTTACAAGTAACTCCCTCTTACTCAAATGCAGCACAAGCTGTGGCCCCCAAAGTCTTACAGCAATAAAGTTATGATCGTTCTTCACAATAGAGCATATGATGATTTATGAAGGAATATAACGCTTCCTAGAAGCACCAGGATTTTTGACGAAGTGGAAAATTCCGAGAAAGTGGAAATCGGGCGTACTAGGTAAGCTTAAGTTTTACATGTAGAGGAAGCCCGTTTTTGCAAAACCACCGAGTACATAAAGCAGCACAAGTAAAATTACGTTGGAAAATAATCGTTTTGTCAAGTTTTCCAATAAATATGCTTCCATATTACGTGCAATATAGTGTATGGGTGTTACCAAAGAGCCTAAATTTCGAGAATGTATTCTAACACGTTTTCACGAGAACTGCTAGTTTTTCTTTCGTTTATGCAGCGCTTGACTTACGCTGGAGTAAGGCAACCACGTTTTCGCTTGATATGCCCCATTAAGAGATCACAGAAGGAACATGTTCCTCAAGCTCACGTGCAGACATGCCAGTCAGTGACTAAAAAATGTAAATAGAATTGTCGGGAACAATTGTAAACGTACCATTTTTTGTACACTAAGAGTTATTGCCTTCTGCCATATTTTTTTGCAATTATTTCGATATTTCTGTTACGAAGAGGTTCAGATCTTCCATAGAATTTTAATTAAGACTTTACGATTTTTACTGGCTTCAGTCAATTGACCATAAATAATGAGTATATTCTACGTGCTTACAAAAACCTTCAAAATAGGATAGATCTTGAAAGATTTTACATAAATTACCAGCTTTCAAACATTTTTCCTCATGCAGCTGTCTTTGCGTGTCATAGTTTCAGAACCACCCAATCATGTGAACTCATTGCCGAGAAAAATGAACGTCTACTACAAAAGTCGTGAATAAATATGCTCAAGACTGATTTAGAAATACTCTACAAAAAGTAAACTCTTGAAAAAAGCTTAACTGATATATTTTGGCGCTTGAGGTCTGCGTACATTAATTTTTTGATGATAAAGTCAAGGTCAGAATGGGAAATTTCGGCCAGTGGATTGATTTCCCTAACAACTAGGGATATCTCTTCTGTTATGAATAAAAGAGGTAAATTTTATATCTAAAACTGAACAGTTTTCACCATATTTGGTTACTTTTAGACTAAGTTCTACATTAACAATTGCAAAGCAGAGTGGCAATAATATAAACGGCGATTTTTGAAAAAACGGCTTCGCAATGTCCCGTGACAACTCGGTCAAATGTTTGTTATGTTAACTGTCTCCAACTTCACATCAATTGTACAATTAATTTGGTTGCCATATACTAATAAAGTTCTCAAACGCATTCCTTACCTGTAACCCCTAATATAAAATATAAATTTTATATGGAGCAATACAAAGAACAACTTCAAAAGTTTATTTCTCAATTTTATAGCACAAAACTTGGCAGATTTGCGAAATATAAATTTTAAAACTTATTTCGCTCTTCCATTCCCAAAAGTAATGCGCTATCTCCTAATTACACTAACATCAATTTCATGGATGCAAAACAAAATTTTCCGTTTTGCGAACAGAGATAATAAAAAATGTCTGCTCTTCATGAATGCTCTTTTATAGTGCAACATGCACACACAAGAAGTTCTTTTCCGCAGCGTTTAATAGCATAGGAAATTCCTGAGATATCAACAAACGCTGGATTTCGCCCATTTTCGCCTCTATTTTCTCCCAGTATTCTGATCTAAACATAATTAAATTCTAGTTAACAACATTTTGCGACCCAATTTAACCCAATGAACTAAATAAACAACGTCAAATTTGCGTTAAATCCTCCTGTCCCCAACGTTGCATCAGATATGCCATCTACTGTACACTAACTTCTTCTCAAACGAGGCAGGTCGCACTCGTTGCGACAATACCGCAAGAATATTTCGGGCCATCCAAAACGGACAAATGATGTGGCTTTAGCACGTTATCCGTCGCCTGCCCGTTCACTTCACTGGCTCAATTTTACGACATCAATAACCCCTCGGAGGCGTCCGAGAGTTGATCAACTCAAAACCTGGCTCGATACAGTTTGTCAGGACATGGAGTCTCGGTATTCAGTCTCTTTTGCTGGTTGAGCTTTCAAGACCCGCGTCTCATGTGCAAAAGTACAATTCTTGACATCTTAGAGACCGGCTATATCAGGCATGGACACAGCCGTACCAAGAACAAGAACGCGATGGGCGCGTTTTTCTGTTAGTGATCACCGGTTGAGAGATTAAGTGACGAACCACGAACAGAGGAGTCCTCGTTTGGCGAGGCTATCTGCGAGCAGTTTGGGCGCTAAATGCATAATCGCATTTTTTTGGGTCAGGTTAGGTGCGTGCGTGATTTGATTAAATTTTCGAATAAGGTCTCCTAGTAATCAAACGTACCTATGCTCTACTAAAGGGATCGGTATTTTTCATTTATTCAGTAAAGTGGAGAGGCCACAACATGGGTTTATTAACAAGTGTCAGTATCCCCTGACCTAAACCGGCTAGAGAAAAAGCTCGTGGTTCAATGGTTAGGGCTGTTGACCCTGATCAAAAGGTCGCGAGTTCAAGGCTCGCGTGAGGCATCACTTGGGTCTGAGTATGACCGGCTGACGACGGCTAATTAGCCAGAAATGGTCGTTCCAGTCTTCCTGGTCTTTGTCATAAATAATACCTGCTCATACTACGGCTTTAGCGGAGCCCAAGGCAGAGCGGGATGGTTGAGTTCCGTTAGTGGTCAGATAAAATTTCATCAAGGAACAGCAGTCATATGGGTACCAGTGCAAAACGACCGTCAAGGTCATTCCCAACTGCTATCTAAGTGATTCAAAAATGGTTATGGCAGTAATGCTTGTTTTCCCCACAAATTCCTACAACTGTCTCACAAATACTGCTTTGCATGTGGCAGAAATAAACGCCCAGTTACAGGGAACTTGAGGTCCAAAGAACGCCAGAAGGGAAAAATCGCATGCATATGAATTGAAGAAGGCAGGACAGTCAACGTACGCCTTGTGACGGTAAGTGCAGGCTACAATGAGATCGGTGAGACGTAGGACAGTCAGTGGCTTGTGACGCTTCAGTGCACCGGGAGACATGCTCAGGGTCGGTGGTGATGAGGCGTTGACAGCCAAGACCACGGACTTGGGTAGGCCATGCGATAAGTGCAGGCGAAGTGATTTGAGTTTGAGCGTAAAAATCTGACGGGGGTAAAAAAAAGGGATAGATGCGAAGTTGCCAGATTGGGTTGATTCCACTTCTTGCGCAAGAGGAGAAATTGAACTTGGCAATGGAGACGTAAAACATCCCGTTCCATGCCTTTTTAACTGGGTAGTACTGGAAACAAGGTAAATGCCAACTATTTGAGCATCCGTTGACTCGGTATCCCATGGTAACGTGTACGTCAATTCCCAATGATAACAAAAACTGGTATGGGTCGCAGTAGGAAGAGATATTCAGCCAAAGGATATATAAACAGTACTCAACCGTGGATACAGGTAGTCAATAACAAAGAAACTGGCCAAGTATGATGCCTGACTCTAGACAAAGAAACAAGGCACGTTCGATAACGTCATATACGTGCGGGCAAAGCCAAGGCCAGTGTTGACTACGTCGAACCAGGACGTTGGGGCAGCAGGTGTTAAACAAGGGGGTCGGAGAGCATTGTTAGCTGTCCGTCACAAGCACTTTAACAATGCGGGCGCGATGCCGTTTTAAGGTCCACTGATGCGAATACACAAAAAACGGGAAGCGAACAGTGGCAAATTGAAGCACGTCCACTTATTTATAGTAAATAGGGTAGGCTATCTCCTGTAAAAACGTAGTCTTCAGAGTGAAAATCACTGTATCGCTTCGTCCCTCCTCTCATCAGTCGGTTGTGAGGGTAGATAAGTCCTCCGGTGCAAGGATAAGGCGTAACTAACAGAGCGCAGCGACTTATCTTCATGTAAGTTGAGTTTTAACTAAATCGCGAGGTTCGCTACTAACGTAAGAGCTGGCTGGCGAACCTCTTGTAGAAAACCACCAGGAGAAGGGTGCGTATTCAAGGATGGCCCTAAAATACAGGCTCTCCACTTCCTCCAGATTGTTTAATCAAGTCGGCCTGCACACGACCAGCTATCGCAGTGGAAGCGAGGATCCATCGATAGCAGTTGATGGCATTGATAAAAGGGCTGTACTTCAACGCTATACGTTGACAATATGAATGTTCACTTACGCGTAAATTTGACCTTGCTTTTATTGATTTTGTTGATATTCAAATTGTGCTGTAACCCACTTGTTATTCATTCATGCAAAGACGGGCCGCAGCTGACGAGCCGTCACGAAATTTATTTGATCGAATAAATTCTGCCATATTTGCTTGCTTCAAATTTCTTCCTGGGAAAAGATGTTTCACAATTCCACATTAATCACTGCGCTTGATCGCGTCAACAGCAGTCAGCCAGACTTGAAGTTGTTAGATGCACACGATGAGAACGACGGAAATGCGTACGGATAAGGATTTACAGGCACTGTAAGGAAGTGCAGGGACTCGCACGTGTGTGGAACGCGTAGACGGGCAGACTTCAAATCAGTGAATTGGCCTAAGCATCGTGAGGGACTGAGAAATTATAAGCAGAATTCATGGCACGTGGGCTACCTTTACCTAACCTGCAGATACCTTTATGCCGATTGTGGGCTGGAAAATTGCCATCTTCTAGATTTGTTTGCTCATAGGTGTTGTTCAAGTACCCTTCGACTCGGTTTACCTTCGTAACAACAGAGGTGACAGCTGATTTTTATGTGACTGTGGACTGGTGTGCGATTGGTGTGTTACACTGCCCGAAGGGGATTTCACGTACAATGGCCCATACTGAGTTAATCGGAAAGTGGCATGTTTAAGTGGCCCTTAGGCAGCCACGATTATCTGGATGCTGGTGTGTGCACGCGGGGATTTCGGTCAAGGGTTTTCAGGTCGGTGGACCGGAAAACACTTTCTGCGAAGTTGCATGAGCTTGAGGCAGCAAGCATTGAACAAGAAGTCGGACATCATTGTTGGCTGTCCACTACAAACACCTTAACAATGCAAGCGCGACGCCGTTTTGGGGTCAAACGATGTGAATACACAAAAACGGAGAGCGAACAGTAGCACGTGCGACAAACAGAATTTCAGAGGAGATAGACGTGAAGAACTTTAAAATTGTTAAAGTAAAGATGACAGGCGTGCATATCCTATTATGCCCAGAAGACTTAAGTATCTCGTCAAAAAGAAATGAGCGTGTGTCCAGGTCAGCAAAGGAGATAGACGTGGAGGATTCCAAAATTGTTCAACCGAAGATAACACCGACTGTTCACTTCTGTGGAAGCTATATAACCGGACTTTCGTAGTAGCGGATGAAAAATGGCTACGGATTACACTTGCAGTTGAGCAATAACTCTTATTTCGCTTAAGATGGTTGCAGTTTTAATTATATGTAATGGACACCCGTGATAAGTAGTGAAGTGTGACCTCCGTAATAGTGAATCGTAGGAATCGACTTTACCTTTTCGGTGAACACATGCATTAACGAAAATAGCCGATCTTAGGATGTCAGCGAAATAGCTGCCTAAGTTCTTAGCAGAGAATAGGAAACAGCTATAGAAGGCGGCAGCGAATTCGGTTTCGTTGACCAAATATCGAAGGTTAAATGAGGAAAATATAAATTTCAAAGCTTTCTTTGACAACCTACTGCGGTGCATGTCATTGTATTATAACTAAATACGATATTGTACTATTTTGCATGGTTTTATGCCATCAGCAGTGATCTGATGAGAACTTGAGACGCCATACCAGTAAAATATTCTAAAATTTGCGTATTTTTTTTCAGAAATTTCAGCGAAGACATTTAAAGCCATGCTATTTGATTATATTTATGTTGTATTACGGGAGTTGCTCTCAGTAGCCCTTGTTTGCTTTATTTTATTGTAGAAAATTTGATGGATTTATGTGGGATTTTTTACACTGGCGGACACTAAAATGAGCTGCGGTAAAAGGTATTTTGGCGGAGGTATCATTTACATTTACAGCAAACGCCAATATACTCCCCCTCCAATGAAAGCAGAAAAGGAGAATGCGGTAGCCACACATTACAAACCCGAGTTAGCGTAAGTTTCCATGGCTTAGTCGACGGGGGACGAGCAGAGGAAAGGTGTTTGGCTTTGAAATGTTTGCTACGTCTCAGCAGCGACGACAGCTCGGACAGGCCTTCCACCGAAGTTTTCACGTGAAGACACGAAATAACGAAGGAAAGAAGGGAACTAAAGCGGTTTAAATCAGTACTTCATTGGCGCGTAACCTGCCTTGCTTCTGAATTCCACAGATTACTTGTAAGCCGAATGCAATCGATTTCCTATAAGGTGCATAAAAAATGCATGGTTTTCAATAAGACTATAAGATGGGACGAAAAGCGAACATAAGCAGGAACAGAGAAGAAAATCGACAATCCTTGGTATGCATTTTTTAAAAAAACATTGTGCATGGTACCAAGAAAACATAAAACAGCAGAAGGGTACTTGACGCTTTTGAAGCTGTAGATAGGCTACCGCCTAATGATTTCCACTATTTCCGCGTCGCTTCTGTGCACGTACTACACTTTGTAGCTAATGCTTGCTAGTGTATATTTCAAAAACTACGAGAAAAATGTTAGCTTCACGGTCAGCATAATTCTTAAAGAAGGTATACCAAGTTGGCGCATACAATATAGGAAAACGGCAACTGTGTTAACCTTTGTCGTGAGGTGTTGCCGTCGAAAGTAATTTTCTATAGGTAGTAAGGTAAAGGAAATGCAAGATAGTGTTGGAGATTATACAGATTGCCAACACCGACGAGAATACTATACTATGCTACTGACTGACCTAAAATATGCCATAAAAGCAAACGAATTTTTGGACTTAGTTGCACAAGTAGAATAAGAAAGCAGTCCCACGCGCAAAATAATGAGGGTCCGCTGAAATAACTGAATAACCAGTGAAGACAAGATATTTTTCTGTGCACACCTCTTTTCGAATGAAGTAGGGTTTGAGATAGACAGACTAACCAACAACTTATAGAGGCGGACTTCAACAGCCAGTTTGTTCGTTGTGAATATAGTATTAATGCATCAGTTGAGGGATGCCTGAGGGACGTAACATAGATGATTTCGTGAAAAAACTATTTAAGTCCTGTTCCATGACGATAACGCAGAACACACTAATTCTCGAGGAAAGAGCTCAAAAACGGAAAACGACAGGCAAACATTTACGAGAGAATAATTCGCGTGTTGCTACTTAACTACACAGACTCTTATAAGAGACGTGTTCGAACTCGAAGACGGTCATTGAGGGTTTGCGTTGCGAGCTCCTTGGCATAGCGGAACTGAATTGTTTTTTGACTAGATCGATGAAACACCTGCATTCACTCATCATATTCCCGATTGCAACCGACAAAGCAGGGGACCCGTGGACTAGAGGCAGTGACCTGAACACAATGACCAAAGGTCACGGGTTCAAATCTCGGGGGTGCAAACCCTCGAGATTGGAACGACTGGCTGATGACGGCTAATAAATCAGAAATGGCCATACCGGTCTCCCTTTGCTTTTTCGGATCCAATTCATCATATCCACTTAGCCACTATGTGACAGTCATTGAGGGTTTGCGTTGCGAGCTCCAACGCAGAGCGGAACTTAATTGTTCCTTGACTAGAGCGGTGAAACACCTGCATTCATTCATATATATATATATATATATTCACTCAGAAATGTGCGAACACCGATCTAATAGGCTTCCGAACTAAACAAAGTTCATCATCCCCCAAAGAAGGCAAAGAAGAAAACAAGGCGCTGTCGTGACCACACTGTAATTGTGCTGACGTTTCGGAAATACACTATTTTCCATCAACAGAGTGGTGGGTTGTGTGTTTTTGCTTGCCAAGGGTTGGAACGCCGTGCAGCCCATCTGGTGTTGTAGCGATAGCTGACGCACGAGCGCTGAACTTCATGCTGTTCGTGGATTGGCTGCGGCACCTCCATTGTGGGTGGCTGGCGCCCGTGTGTGTCATCTGTTGCCTGTCCGTGTGTCGTTAACGCGTCTAAGTTAACCGGCCCGGTATAGTGACCACTGCCCGACCTCCCCTCTGAGCCGGATGCGCGGATCAGACCTCGTTCCGGGTCCGGTGTCCGTCGGTGGGTAGGTGAGTCATCCCGATCGTGTGCGCGGCGAAGGACCCTCTCTGCCCGTCCTCGTACATCCCCCGTCGCCTGTCCGTCTGTTGTTGTCGCCATCAGGTCTGTGTGCGTATCGTGTGCATTTGGCCGGCTACTATCGGCTCTCCTTCCATACTCGGGTGGCTGGACCTGTTGTCATTCAAAGTGCGGACCCTGCTCACATTTTTGGGCTCGTCGATGGATTGATGACTCATGTCGGCCGTTTGAGTTCCCTGCCGCGTCAATGACCACTGTTGACGAAGTTGAAAGTCGCTCGCTAGCGCCGGCGGCCTCGTCGGGGCTGATTGGAGTCTTGTCCGGAGGGCCTGATAGGCTGGATTTAAATCAATATTTCTGTTGATTGTGCCCACGGATGCCCAACTTTCAAGCACCAATCTGGTCATCTTGTCATTGGATCGGCCGATGACTTTGGCCTTTCGAAAGCGAACTTATGTTTCTCCCGGTCCATGTGGCCGTATACCGGTGAAATTTTATCCTCGCGATCGACTGCAAGTTGGTGTTCATGCAGTCTTGTGCAGAGGCGTTTACCCGTTTCACCGACATACCTTCCACTGCAATTTTGGCATGGTATGCTGTAGACCACTGCTGATTGTTCCGTTACCGGAAGCGGGTCCTTAGGTCTCATTATCTGCTGCCGGATGGTTGAATCGTGTTTTTGGGCCACCCCAATTCCGAAAGGGTTCAGGAGTCGAGCTGTCGCCTCCGAAACATTTTTCAGGTAGGGGATCGATAGCCAAAACTTTGGTTTTTCGTCGTCTGGTCGACTTTGGATGGGCCTTCGTCGGGACTCACGTATGAAGGATCGGGGATAACCCTTAGATATGAACAGGAAATTGAGGTATTTCGCCTCCGCCCTTTTCCCGTCCTCATCGCTGCAGTGCGTTTGAACGCGTCGGAATAGACATCTAACGCAATTGCGTTTGTGACCAATTGGGTGGTTTCTTTGGAATTGCAAGATGCGTTTGGTGTTCGTTGCCTTCCGATAGACCGTAGTTTTTATCCTCCCCTCGGAAGTCCTCTTGACATGCACATCCAGGAAAGGCAACTGGTTGTTATCTTCCTTTTCCATCATAAATTGGATGTCAGGGGATATAGAACTCAGTAAGGTCTTATAGCTCCGAACGTCGTTCCTTTTGATTACGACAAAGGTGTCGTCGACGTATCTTGTCCAGAATTTTGGACAGTAAACACGAAAGACTAGTCGTTATAGCCTCTGCAGGACCACCTCGGCAATAAGTCCCGACAGGGGGGGAGCCCATCGGTGTTCCCTTCTGTTCATAAACCTGGTTGTTGAAGCTGAAGAAAGTTCTGAGGCACAATTCCAGCAGCTCAGTGACGTGTTGTCGTTTAAGTTGCTGGTCCTCGTCCTCATACTTTTCAGCGAGTAGTTCATCAATAGTACTTACAGCGAGGCCAGTTGGAATAGAGGTGAATAGGGACACCACGTCAAACGATACCATCATCTCGTCTGAATCGATTTCTAGATGCCTTATGTTCCGCAAAAACTGTTCAGCCGACTTAATTGTAGATTCGGAATCCTCGGTGAGGAAGCGGAACCGCTTGTAGAGCTACTTCAATATTCCAAACGTCGGAGTACCACGCAAGGAGACGATGGGGCACTCCAGGCTTATGTACTTTTGGCAGACCGCAGAAACGCGCCATTGCAGCGTCTGTGGCTTTTGCGGCCAGTGCTTCTCCTCTTTTGAGGGCCCCGGACTTCTTCAACTTATCAATCACCCTGTTAACGCTGTTCACATGTTTCTTGAACCCTCCCGCTCCCGAAAGCTGGTAGGCGATTTAATCCTCCAACAGACCTTGTAGCTTCACCGTTTACTCAGTCTTATCCATGAAAACCTTCGAGCGTCCCTTGTCGGCTGGCAAGGTGACAATACCAATCATCTTTCGGATTCGCAAAGGTTCTCAGACTTCTGTCTCGGTGATCGTCGTCAAAGGTTTCTGCTGGTGGAGGAGAGTTGACACTTGCTGTCGCATGGCATTCTTAAGTGCACACGATACGCACACAGACCTGATGGCGACAACAACAGACGGACAGGCGACGGGGAATGTACGAGGACGGGCAGAGAGGGTCCTTCGCCGCGCACACGATCGGGATGACTCACCTACCCACCGACGGACACCGGACCCGGAACGAGGGCTGATCCGCGCATCCGGCTCAGAGGGGAGGTCGGGCAGTGGTCACTATACCGGGCCGGTTAACTTAGACGCGTTAACGACACACGGACAGGCAACAGATGACACACACGGGCGCCAGCCACCCACAATGGAGGTGCCGCAGCCAATCCACGAACAGCACGAAGTTCAGCGCTCGTGCGTCAGCTATCGCTACAACACCAGATGGGCTGCACGGCGTTCCAACCCTCGGCAAGCAAAAACGAACAACCCACAACTCTGTTGATGGAAAATAGTGTATTTTCGAAACGTCAGCACAATTACAGTGTGGTTCGCGACAGCGCCTTGTCTTCTTCTTTGCCTTCTTTGGGGGATGATGATCGGGATAATTTATCTGGACCTCGTATCTTCACTTATCTTAATATATATATATATATATATATATTCACTCAGGAATGTGCGAACACCGATCGAATAGACTTCCGAACTAAACAAAGTTCGTGTGGTGGTCAGAGGTCCCCAACGGGTGACCGCCTGCCAGGCCGATTCCGGCCAAGTCATCACAGACGGCGCAGTTGGTCCACCACTGGTGTCTATCAGATGGGTCATAAGCACTTCATCGAACCGCAGTTCATCAGCGCCTCGCCACCTGCCATTTGCTGTCACTGCTGATCGGGTATATATTCACTCAGGAATGTGCGAACACCGATCGAATAGGCTTCCGAACTAAACAAAGTTCATGTGGTGGTCAGAGTTCTCCAACGGGTGACCGCCTGCCAGGCCGATTCCGGCCAAGTCATAATAGCAGTAAGACAGCATTTAGCAGTAACATGATACAGAACTGTTTCGGGCTTATTAGCTTTTATCAGCCAAGCATAACCCTGAAAACCAGCTGGTCGGACAGCACAAACAAACGCACTCACAGACGGCGCAGTTGGTCCACCACTGGTGTCTATCAGATGGGTCATAAGAACTTCATCATCTGAGTGAATATATACCCGATCAACAGTGACAGCAAATGGCAGGTGGCGAGGCGCTGATGAACTGAGGTTCAATAAATAATAATCACAGGTATTTTCCACTTACTGTGACGCTAGGTTTTTGTGTAGTAATGTAACACTTAAGTAGAGTTTTAAACCACTTTCCAAAGTCAAAGTTTAATTGGTTTACTTACCTATAGGTTTGGAAAAGCAAAACAGCACTATTCTGGGAGGTCTGCAATAGCGCTATTATAGCATAGAGCCGTACCACAACTTTCTTATAAAACCACCTAACGACAATTTGGACAACATCAGCGGCTAGTTGCGATACCTACTGCGAGTCCCAATCGCCTCGATATGGCGAAGCGTCTATTCCAACGTACCTCAAGATGCATCTTACTGACTTCTTTGACATTTGGTTCACTTAAAAAGATACATACTTGAGCTTTTACGGCGAAAATAGTCACCTTGCACTGAAAGTTTTAATGAACCAAGTTAACGCTAAATTGATACCAACTTCCATCGAAAGTATAACAATTTTACTACTTTCCACGACAAAAAGGGTATGCAATAAAATAGACTTACCAGAATATCATCAGTAAACCATGAAATTCTTATTTGCTTTGCATAAAAGAAGCCAAGCTTCGAAACACTGATAATGCAAGGGAGGAGTTGTTTAATTTTCCAAGACGAAACAAGAAAAAGTATTCTGGAAATGACGTCAAAAATTGCGTTACCTCGGTAAAATAGAAGCGAAAATAAGGAAAATCATTAGAAGAGGAAGCCAAAAAGGTTGGAAAATCATCATATGGGCCAATTTTGATAAGCAAAGTGGTGGCCCAGTGCAACCTTCAGCTGACCAATGGTCTCATAAACGTTTTTGTAAACATCACTGTCACTTCGTTGGTCGGTCACGTTTGGTCAAAGTGACGAGATATCGTCCCATCAAGTGCTTGAATAATTTGACGAAACTTATTAAATCGTTCTGGTGAAAACGAATGGTCAAGGATCAGAGTGTATCCACCAATGAACTAAGAACGGTGGTGAGGTGTATGAGAAGCTCTCGGGTTACTGGCCATGAAAGGTTGGCATGCGCATTGTATGAAACTCCCTTTAATATGAAGTAAACTCAGATGGAGCATGCGTAGAAACTGAAGTACACAAGAGCATTGAATATGACAGGAAGCAGCTAAGGTTTAAATGGACCCCGAAGTAGTTGAAGTGCTCTTCAAATGGGTGAGTTATTTATTCCTAGGCTTAATTGAACAAGAGAACCTATGGTATTATAGAAAAGGTCACCACTTTACAGCTAGAAATTCTCCTTTTGATTTTATTTAACCAAACCAACCGATTTAATTCTTACGAGGTTAAGTACGCGATGGATGCCATCGTTCGCTATGGGTGGTCGCTTCTCTGCCCTTATGCAATTTAGGCACAAGAACTTGAACGTCAAACATATGGGATGACCGGTGTTCGACTAGGTTGTAGGCAGAGCCTTGGGTTTTGCTGCGGTGGGGATTGTTACAGACGATCACCACTTGGATCCTTCTCTTTGGACAGTGAGACAACACACAACCTTTTCGGTAAGATTTCCGTTTATTTGGCACTTGGGTTACAGTTTAGAGATCCTCAATTTAAAATGGAGTTTAGCAAACAATTGTCTCAGGTCTGTACATATACACGAATAATGATGGAATCAATTATGCACAAGGTTTATATGGTTTTCGCCACCTCAAGCAATTGTTTGCTGAACGGCATTATCGTTTTATTTGTCTTTCTAAGAGAATTCGATGGACGGCCACATATATTGCTGAAATTGTTTGACGTGTTTATCTAGAAAACGCATCCTAGAATATACAGTGCAAACTGTCCTTGAGTAGAAAGCCCCAGTCTATTGCTTTCTAGAAAATGGTTCTGAGACCGAAGACACACGATTTTACTCCTGTCACCTGATTATACTAATTTTACAACACGTAGTTAAATCATTAACACAAGATTTTCCCCAACAGTGTGAAAGCACATTAAGACATAAGCGGTAATATATCGTCCAGGTAGACAGCTAGAGACCACCCGTAGTTTTTAGTTGTACCGGTGCCATGTTTGAATCTTCGGTGCGCGTATAAGCGATAAGCTCCATAGGAACGAGTAATTGAAGTCATGCTTGTTGCCCTTCAGAGGGAATCAGCGCCGAGCAGATGGGTCTAGTGTAGATTCTATGGCTTTAGCCAAGGAGCAAACCTATTTTGCATCATACTTCGACTTTTATATTTTAGCTAGTGTTATTGGAATCAGTTTAATTCTTCCCCCTACCGCTATAGGTTATTACATTTCATCTGTCATTCACTATCCTTCCTTTTCCAAATACATTGATTGTTATATTTATCAACTAACTGGCCGAATGTCTGCTCCAGGGGAAAAAGTTAGTGATAAGCCTCAGGAGAATTATATACTCTACGACCAGTCAGCTAGTACCAAACCATGGGAGTCACCTACCATTACAATTTCTTAGAAGGAAAACGGTCAGTCTGCAACAGTTTTGACAATAATCCTATCTCTCCCTTAACCATCTTCTCCAGTTTCATCATGCGGACATGCGAACATTCGCCCTTTAGATGAGGATGAAACATTGCTTGTTCGGCCATGTCTAGCACAATTCTACTTTAAATGAACTGTGCCTCCACACCAATCTAGCCTCCTTATTTTGGGCTTAGCACCCCTATTTTTGGTTAAGGCCCGTAGGTGGGTTTGCACGATGAGATAACCTTCCATGTTCTATGTACCTAGCTTTCGAATATGTTCGAGAATACTCACCCTTTAAGCGACACCCTTAAACAACTTAGCAATGGGAAACTCAAATAGGTTTAAACGGTTTCCCAGCTGGTAAGTGACCTTGATAGGCTAATCTGTGTTACTTTTCCAACAATCGTCACTATCGATAAGTACAACTTCCTGATATATTATCTCATCGATGCCATCCCAGATACGGAGCTTTCACGCCCTTTGGTTTTGCCTCGTTCTACATGGAATATGATCTTAGGCAAAGACTCCCTTCCAACCACGAATGCCACATTGACGTGAAGCGGTGGAACGTCCAGTTCCCTTTTGTCGTGGTTGAAGAAGAACAGCAGCCCCCTTACTTTGACGAAATAACTATTTGAACCGCCATCGAGGAGCCGTGTTGAATATCGCCAACCCGTTTTGACGACATACTGCCGCATTAATTTGCAGAAGACTCGCATCAAGGTCACAGTCGACACTAGTTTAGATTTTTGAGATAGGTGCCCAATTTATGTAAAAAGATTTATCAAAGCGAACAACCGATTAATGGTCTTTAGTTTTCTTATAAAAACTCTCCGTAATACCAGTTCTTACGTTTTGAAAAATCTGCTGCCATTTCCTTCGTGGGTTTGATTTATGCATGCTTAACAAGCATTCTGCTATCCGCCTGGCTTGCTTTCAGCGACTTATATAAGCTTAAACAGCTAAATTATCCGGAATTCTAGACTCTTCTTTGTAGACATATTACTTGCCACCTCAGAAAGTATGATGGCGACAGTTTTATACAGTAGAAGTCCTCGGACATCTATTTTGATCTTAGTAAGGCATTTGATAAAGTACCTCATAGGAGATTTCTAGCCAAACTAGAGGCTATAGGATTTTGTAGTTCTCTTATTGACTTTATTAGATCATATCTTTCTAATGAAAATAACAGGTCTTAGTGGGGTCCTCATACTCTACCCCTACCGCTATTTTAAGTGGTGTCCTTCAAGGTATCGTTCTGGGCCCCTTGTTGTTCTTGATTTATATAAATGATATTTCAACAATAGTAAAATACTCTCAATCGTATATATACGCAGACGACTTGAAATGTGTATACTCTTTACCTAATTCCACGGCTGAACGATGCTTAGAACACATTCATTCGGATTTGGACGCTCTATCTGCGTGGAGATCAACGTGGCAGATGGAGTTCTTGCCTTATAAGTGCCACTTAATGTGTTTTTGGCCTGAAAGGCTGCCACAGCCAATCCTTTTTTCAAGGTTGCCCGATGACTGAATGTTATAACATTAAGGACTTAGGTTTAAGTTACACCGATGAATTAGATCTTTCACCTCACGCTGATAGAATTGCAGCAAAAGCTGCTCAGATATGCGGCTTCATCTCTTATAATTTCTACCTTCCCTGAATGAAACTAAGACTTTATCGTATGTATGTGCTTCCTATTCTCGAATACTGTTGTCCATTCTTCGGCCTAATGAACGAATCTAACCGTATAAAAATTGAAAGTGTCCAAAGAATATTAACTAAAAGGGTCCTCCCTCCGGCATTTTCAGATGCTTCCTACTCAGATAGATGTGAGATAACGAAACTGAAATTTCTTTTGGTCAGGAGACTGGAAGCAGGGTTTTGTCTCCTGTTCAAATCTTCCCAAGCTTTCTGCCCTTACTTCCGTTACTCGCCCTTACAATCTAGAAATTCAACGTTGATTATACCTCCTCCTGCTTCTTTCACTTATAAATGATCTCTATTTTTTGCTTCTAGGTCTAGCTATCTTTGGAATTATTTGCCAATTGATATTCGGACGTTGACTGGTCTATGTGCATTCAAGCGAATACTGCAGATTTACCTTAACACTGAATCTACTTACCTTTGGTTTTTCTCATCATTTCCGGGCAGCTTTCTCCACGATCCCGAGAAAGGACCATCGGGAATTTAGGATCCCTTCTTGAAACTACCTTTCTCTGACTCGTGTCCCCCGGAAACAGGACGCAGTCTTGGCGGCTCTCGTCTAACTGGTCATCAGCCATCATCAGGGCCTTATATTGGGTCGCATGTCAGACATCCCCAACGATGGTCTTGTAGATTTGACGGACTTTTGGATCTCATAAGGCGGTGCCCGTCACGATCATAAACTTGTGGGTTCCCTATGTTCTATTATGCCGCACCGGTTTGGGAACCCAAGTGTAGTGCCGGGAACCCGTCTATACCAGTAATGTTTCGTTAACACCTTTTGTTCTGCCCCACGCTCAGCTTCGACTGAGTTTGCTTCCAAGCCCCCCCCCCCCTACTAACAGAGGCAGTGGGTATCAGAATACATATTCAGAATATAGATAACGATGTGGCTCATCTGTGTGTGCCCTTGAATTTCACTTTCCGCATGACACTGCTATATTCATTTTGTTTTTCGAATCAAAAAAATTCGCTTTTAAACAGTTATAATCGTCTTAAAGCTATAGACTATGGATACTGTTTGTTAAACCAATTATTTCTAGTACTTCATGTTATCGAATTTTTGGTTTATTGATGAGGCCCATTGGGCCTGAAATATACAAATTATTATTATCTCCGGGGACATTCCTTCAAATTGTATGTGCCCCAAGGACGAGTGGATGTGAGGAAGTGTTTTTTCTCCAATCGGTTCGTGGACACGTAGAAAAACCTTCAAGAGGCGATTGTTATGTAGTAATCTGTGGAAACATTCAAACACCGACTTGATATACGCATGCTACAGCACAACGTGAACTATGTAACCAATTAACCTTGAAACACTACTGCACCATGTGACGCTCTATATTTTCCTGACTAAAAACTTGTTAATATTGTTAGCAATTCTTGAGATTTTGATGTGACAAATAAGGAGTTCAAAGGTACAAGCCTATGTTTTCCTCAAATATACTGACTAACTGAACCAAATAAATGCCATTTATCTACAGTCGGGTAACCCTCATAGGTCATGAAGTCTCATCTTCCGGCATACGCGCATCCGCAGAGAAAACAGGCCATTCGCTGCTGGCCTACATTCACATACCCCACTGACCTAAGATGAGTAATATGCTTTTCGTCTTACTGGGGAGGTTTTCTCGTCAATTTCGCCGGCATAGCTGGACCTCTGCACCGTCTCACGAAGATAAGACGTATATTCCTTTGGTGCCAGGATTTTCAAGTGGCATTGGAAGATCTAAAGTCCAGCTCATTAATCACCTGTTCTCTCGGTACCTTGAGTGACTGGAGATGCGCCGCCTTTAATCTTACATGCGGACGCTAGCGCTTTTGTCATAGGAGCCATATTATCACACGTCGAGGACAGTAGTGAGGAGAACCTCATTTTTCTTGCTAGTAAGATACAATTTAAAGTCAAGAGAAAATTTTGCATGTGTCTCCGCGAATTCTTAGCTATAATAACATCCATTAAGTGGTTCCGCTCATATATGCTCGGTAAACCCTTCATGGTACGTTCGGGTCATAAGGCCGTCTAGTAGTTACGACAGAAAAAAGATTGAGAAGGCCAAATGGCGCGCTGGAAGGAGATTTTACAGGAGAACACGTTTTATTTTGTTGAACGAGCGGGAAAACACCATTCAAACGCTAATGCTCTCTCTATAATACCCAACACCGACTTGATGTCAGATCAGGTCAGGTCAGGTTTTTATTGAGGGAAATATAGGTAAATACCTTTGAACTCCCTATTGGTACAGTTTTTTCAATGCATTTGATCTGCAGAACATTTCAGAACAGTTGCGTTGCCAGAAATTTGAGGGCCGACAGTGAAAAAACTCCTTAGGCATTGTTCAGAAGTCTAGGGGTTTGAATGCCATTTGAGAGATTTAAGCAGAAAAACTGTCGCCCGGGGGAGGGGGGGGGTGCAGAGTATATTTGAAGCTGATGGTCTGTGCTAAGAGTGTTTGAAGCATGTCAGGGAGAGTCCATCGCGGTTTTCGCCATAATACCAAGGGTCCCACGAAGAGAAGGTTGCGGAAGTCACGCCAACCTCATCGAGTGTCGGCGATGCGCCCATCGTACCCCCTTGTTTGTTTAACGAGTTTGCCTGCTAATTGACAGAAGAAATATAATCGGTAGTTTTCTACACAAACATATTACTGAAGATTAGCGAGTATTATCTTTTGATAATGTTATTATTCCCCAATTTGCATTCGGCAACTGGCAGTTTATTTTCGGGGGCTCAGTGGCTATTTGTTCTAACTTAATAGTGTCGTAAACATGCCTACAGATGCATCTGACTTAATCGTAAACGTGTGCTCAGATGGCGACATAACAATGTCCGCGGGCAGAGCATTCCAGGCCTGAATTGGGAAAAGTTTACAAATCCGCGTAGCCTCGGATCACAACGTTTGGTGGATTCGGAGCTTGCATTTCTTGTTATTCTTAACTAACATATTACTTAAAATCAGTGAGTAGTATGTTTATATACATATATATATATTCGATCCCGCCAGGTCTAATTTTAGTGGGTATTTCGGGTATGAAAATCTAAATTTCTCTTGAATGCATCCACAGATGGGGACATAACAATATCCTTGGGGAGAGCATTCCAAGCTTCAACTACTCTATTACCAAAGAAGAACTTGCGTGTGTCTAGTCTGGCCCCTGTTATGCGTAGTTTGAAGAGATGCCCTCTTAAGTTCGTCGTTGTTGCTAGCTCGAAGAAGTCGCCAGGTAGAAGACAACAGTCCTGCCCGCGCATTATACGAAATGCTTGTATCAGATCGCCACGTAGCTGTCTGTAACGTAACGGAAATAGATCGAGATTAGCTAAAAGTCTTTCGTAGGGTAAAAAGCTCTGACCGGAAACCAGTTTGGTCGCGCGCCTTTGGACCTTCTCGAGGGAATTTAGGTCTTTCGCGGTCCAGGGTTTCCATGCTTGGATTGCGAACTCCAACTTCGGCCGCACAAATGTTCCAAATACCTTAGCAAAGCAGTCTATATCGAAGGCACAGAAAGCCCTTTTGACAAGATACAGGACGGACATTGCAGACTTGGCTACTTTTGCGCAGTGCAGCGAGGGCTTGAGAGACGTCGAGATCCATACTCCCAAATCTTTCTGCGCGTCCACTTCTTGCAGTTGAATGCCATTTAGGCTGTAAACCATGGGGTTCTGAGAGCTGGGTCGGCCAACTCGTAGGATACTGCATTTGTTCTCGTTAAACGGCAAAAGCCACTCTTGAGACCAAGTTTGAAGACGTTTTAGGTTTAGCTGCAAATGTTCTTCGTCAGTTGAATTTCTGATGACGTTCCAAATCTTAATGTCATCGGCAAAAATAGCCACATCGCAGTCCAGTTCACGGACGGAGTCATTGACGTATATAATGAACAGTATAGGGCCAAGGACAGAGCCTTGGGGGACACCACTCTCGACTGCAACGTCTGCCGACTGCTGGTCACCAATATGGACAGTTTGAGAGCGGCCAAGTAAGAAGCTTTGAATCCACTTCAGCAGATTTCCTCGAACACCTATTTGGCTGAGTTTGTGCAGAAGTCGTTGATGTGGGACGCTATCAAAAGCCTTCTTGAAGTCGATGTAGATTTCATGAAGCGGATTTCCTCTATCAACTGCCCGAGTCCAGCGTTCCAAACAATGGAGCAGGTTCGTCACGCAGAACCTGCCCCTGTGGAACCCATGCTGCGCATCCGACAGAAGGTTATGCTGCTCTAAGAAACGCATCAGCTCTCGTTTTACTACTTTTTCCATAATCTTGCAACAGATCGAAGGGAGGCTGATTGGTCTATAACTGTTTGCAGAACCTTTCTGCCGCCTTTATACAACGGTGTGATCCATGCGGATTTCCAATCGGCGGGTAAACATCCTGCGTTAAACGAGGTACTGAAAAGCATAGAAAGCGGTTTGGCTAGCTCCCCAGCAAGTTCTTTCAGTAATTTAGACGGGATGTCATCGGGACCGGATGATTTCGAGTCGTTTAGTGCCATTAACTCCTGAAGAACGGTTGCCTCGGCGAAGGCCACATTTTCAGTCTTTGGACCGTCATCTAAGCCATAGTTTGGAGGGATGAATCCGATTTCAGTCGTAAAGTTCGATTTGAAAAATTGTGAAAGATGCTTAGCTTTTGCTCCATCCTTACTCATTTCTGTTCCATCGCTTGCCTTCAGAAGGGGAACTGGGTCCCGGTTTCGTGTGGTCTTTCTTAAGTAGCCATAAAATAGCTTCGGATTTTTAACTGCCCTGTTTAGTAAATCTTTTTCAAAGTCTTTGCGCGCTTTGAAGATAAGTCGCTTCACGAGGTTCCTCTGCCTTTTGTATGCATTTAGGGATACCGGATTTCTGTCTGCTCTATACTTTCTAAACAATCTCCCCCTTTTATTAATTTCTTTCTTCAGCGCTTGAGTCAGCCACTGAGGTTTGTTGTTTAGCTTTTTCCGTGTAATCGGACAGTGGTTTCTCAGGATAGTATGCAATAACTCACTGAACCATCCCCAATCATCAGCTATATTGCCAGAAAAAACCAATTCCCAATTTATGTTGTTTATTTCGGCCTTCATTTGATGGATCCCACTACCAATGGTGATTCTTTAACTGTGGTCTACGCTAGTGAACCAATTCGCCACAATTGGAGGGCAACCCGGAGCACCGACCCTGACACTGCATTAGTTTATGACCATCTTTCGCGCGGTCAACATCACCCTACAGACAGTGATTTAGGCAGTTTGTCTGAGGCAGCTTGCGCTATCCATAAACAGTGGTGTCACATTCTTTTGGAGAATGATATTTTCCTCCTGCGAGATGAGGTTACTCACCACACTCGAATAGTCGTCCTGGGCAGCCTGGTCTCTTTGGTGCTCTCAGATGTACATAGCGAACTGGGTCAGGCTGGACGTAATGAGACAGAAGCAGCGGCTCATAAACCTTGCCGAAAAATCGCTACTTTCCGCAACACCTGCGTCAAATGCGCCACAATCAAGGCCCCCACTAACGTTCACGAACTCTATTGCAATCCATGTCTACCAGTTTTCCATTTCAACGCGTCGGCTTCCTTCCGTTCACTACATCTGGCCATCCATTTATCTAAGCCATAGTCTATTACTTCATCAAATAGGGAGAAGGACTACCACTTTTGCAATTGCGGGCACTTTCGGTGACAACAGCCCTATTCAACCATAAGATTTGCCGTTTTGGAACACCTATTCCTATATACTCCAACTGTGGGGCAAGACTTAAAGTAGATTATTGGATGAGGTGTGCGATCAGCTCGACAGTTACAAGACCTGAACGACTCCAGAGCACTCGGAGGGAAACGGTCAAGTTGAACAAAACAACGGCCTACTCATTCAACTTTTGAAGGCCTTCCCGGAAGAGATGCACCTCTATGATTGGGATAACCGCCTTCCATGCTTCATGATGACTTACGTACCACTGAACACTCTTTAACCGCATACGCCTCATTCTTTATGCTCAAAGGGCGCCATTTACAGTAACCAATAGAGTCTCGTATGCCAGGTAGTATACACTCCGGAGACACACCGGGTGCATACCTGTGAGAAATACAGTAAATTATCTGGTCTACCCACAACTTTGTATGCGAACATTTAGGTGCTGTGGCTGAGAGACGAGTCAACGGCCCCCCTATCGACTGCGTGGTTTGGTATGGCGTTACCGACAGGTGCCAACCTTCGGCACTTCAGGTAAGTTCTGCCATTCTTGGAAAGGCCAATATATGATCGTGGACCTCCACCATCACGTCATTAAAGTTCTCCGCAACGCATTCACGCCTGTCAGCCCATCGTTTACCGCCCAGTTCGATAAACGCAAGCCAAACCATGGCTGACTACTTAACGTCACGGGCTCTACACTCTCCATCGTCCCCCAAGCTAAGTGCACATTCCAGTTACTGAGGTAAACTTATAAAATACGTCGTTGGAGAGCCCTACGGAGAAGGCTAAAACTAAGGATGTATGACTGAGCGGGGAGCTCCCTAGAAAACGGTAATTGAAGTAGTTTTTGTCGTTCATGAGGTGGAGTCAGCGCAAAGAAGACGGATCCAGTAGGGTTGCTACCGCCCGAATCGCAGAAGTTAACCTCTTTTGCCTCGTCCTTTGACTTCTACATTCCATTCAGTGTGGTTGTCAGTCAAACTGTCCCCCTACCGTTACACGTTATGATATTTCCTTCACGATGCAAGTTCCTTCCCTTGCAAAATTCTTGGATGATTGTATTCATCAAATATCCGAACGAAGTATACCTGCTCTAGTCGGACAAGTTAATGATCAATCCCAGGATGATTGTATGGTCAATGACCAGTCAAGTAGTACTAAGCCACAGGCGTCATCTACAATTGTAAGTCCCAAGGAGCGAAACGGCCAATCTACTGAATATCGTCTGAATGCAACGCAACACGCAATTTTGAATTACCTGGATGAAATGACTGTTAGGTAACCATGGGACCTTTTTTGAGTTACGTAAAGAAGCCTGCCTTCAAACTTGGCCTTTATTTGACTAGAGCAGTGGAAGCGTTATTAATCTTGCCATGGTCGGGAAACCCAGGATATTGTGCTCATAAATACTCATATTGTAACCAAGTGCGTTGCTTCTGAACAATAGCCAAACAAGTATCTTGGTAGGAAGACCGAAAAGACATAATGAAAAGTCGAGACAGAAATACAGTAGTCACCGGTTATTAAGCCCACCTCGGGCCCAGACAAATTTGGGCTGAATAAGCGGCTGGGCATTTTAACTGTGGGCTTAATACAGTAGTCACCGGTTATTAAGCCCACCTCGGGCACAGACAAAATTGGACTTAATAAGCAGCTGGGCCTATTAACTGTGAGCTAAATAACTGGCGACTACTCTACCCGAAAGTAAGATACATCCTGCAGAAATGCGCCTGCAGAAACGATACTCATTGGAACCATGTTTTTAAAAAGTCAACACTGATATTCAGTGTCCACGAAGAAAAATAACCCAGCTGGGAATTTTGTGTCGCCTCGTATTCCTGCAACTGTGTCAAGCCGAAAATAGCAAATCACTCTCATCGAGATGAGCATTATATATTTAATACGAGGGAACCATAATGCATCAAGTTTTATAGTGTGGGCTCTTGGCCCTACTTACGTGTTGTTTAAATTTATCAATAAC
>JAYGXS010000006.1:23406339-23460453 GCA_036362985.1 Ligula intestinalis | reverse complement strand
ATGATGATGATGATGATGATGATGATGATGATGATGATGATGATGATAACGGCAGCGGCATTTTTCGTCATAGATCATTGGTGTGCTCTGTCGATCATTTTAGCAAGCGTGAAGATTGAACAAAGTTTCGACATCGCGCTTTGGTCAGAGCACCTGTCCAGAAACTGAATTCACTCATAAATAAATACATATTAAAGGAAAATTCTCTTCCATTATCGGCATCTAGGTGCAAACAGAAATGAGAGCTGTAGGAAGCAACGGAGAGGAATGCGGTGTGATCACTGGTATTCGTTTGAAGTTTCGGATTCTTACTCAAACCAATCATCAGAATTCTCCGTTTACTTAGGGAGTAGGTGGTTACTCGGTCATCATATCATAGACTTACGCTCAGATGTGTCGTTTTCAGATGCCAAATCAGACACCACGCCCAACCGCATCGCAAATTGACTGACAGACTCTGAGAGATTATGTGCATGACCGCAAACTTACTTCCCTTATCAGTAATATCATTAGTATTACTACAAATATTACTCTTACTAATACAACTACTACTAGTGCTGCTACCCCTGCCATTACTAATAATACCACTACATTCACTAGGAGTAACAGTAGAACTGTAAATACCATCACCACCACGACCGAAAACACAAATAATGCTAACATATTTTCCAACTTTCAATAATTTTGCCTCCATATACATTCAGATCACTGAAGATGGTATTCGGCACTTTTGTTGGTGTAGTTAAACCCGTCTAGGCGTCCTTAACATGTGCTGTACCCCAAAACGCAACTGAGCCACACTCCGAGTAGGACTCAGAAAGCTTTCACAAGAAAAAACCCCACCAACCATCCAATTCGCCAGAAGATCGATAATCAGAAACCATTTGTGGGTGGCGGCCGGCCAACTATGCTCGTCCAAAGGCGCGCACACACGTGTGCGCAACTAGTCGCGCTTTCTTGAACGCGCTCCACTTTCTCCCTCTACTTAACGGTTACAGCGTGGGCCTCTACAAGCGAAACCCCTCAGGCAATGCAATGCATCAATTGAAAACCTCTTAAACTTGCTCCAAAATGATGTAAAAGCAACTGCCATCATCACTTCTCTTACAGTGAGACAGTGAGACACTCTCGGACACGACTGGAGGCAGTCAACACCAGCGCTGGCTATACTAGCGGCCGCTGTTTTCTGAGACAGCAACTTAGCGTTCTGTGCACAATGGAGCCCGCAAGCTGGGATTTAACCTGATGATTGAAGTGCCGTAGCTACTATCACTTCTTAGACCACTTCATGTGCAATGCGTATTAGCCTTCTATAACAGTTTTTAAGTCACTTGCCATCTTGTCGGTTCGTTTTATTCACTTGGAACGGGCATACAACTGCACCAATTTCCGACATTCTCAAAAGAACCCGAGTGCTCGGTCATAACGGCTGCAAGCAGGGTGATAGCAGTTCTCTCAGAAATATGCCAACTTTGGTGAACTGTTAATAGTGTATTTTCAAAGGCCAGTTGCTATATCGTGGACAAGAATTTAGCAACTAACTTAAGTTTAAAGGTTCTTTTTGATGACATATAAGCGAAAGAGGTTCTATATCTCAATTCGACCGCTAAACTAGTGGATAGAAGAGGCTGGTTTCCGGCCCCTCTTGTGCTGATAATACTAATGAAACTACCGTCATCAGATGACTAGGGGGCTGTAGAATAAAGAGAAACTACTTTTGTTGATGTGTGCAAGCACTTACCCTTTCCAAGGGGTAAAAGTCCGTATGTGTCGGCCAGAAAATGTAGTCCTATTAGCAGAAGAGATCCCAGCGTGGCATAAAAGCCCACTGTTGTCAGCCAGAAGAGGATTAATTTGCAGCCTCCGTAGAGAAGGCCAGCAAGCATGCCCCAGCTTTCAACGACACCAAATACCGACTAATTTTCGCCTCCTGATTGGTCCACTTTGAACGCTTCAAACAATCGATAAGCTCAAGAGGCTCTCGCATTGACCACAAGTAGACAAAGTGAACGTTAGGTCGGCGCTTTACGGGTCCTTATTTCCGAAAGGCTATAACTGACTTCTACGCTGAACTTATGGCTAAATTGATGCACTCAATTCTGATGCTGAGAGGATGTTTCATAGCTAAGTGTTTCTGAATGTACTCCTTTACCCATCTTCAGCGCTGTTCAACTCGGAGAGCGTATCGGCGTTCGCCTCAGTTCGAGGCAAAACCTTGTGAACTGATATCACCAACCATCCAGGAAGGGGGCTGGAAGTTATTCTGCTAAACCCGAGAAAACCATTGGCGAACTACCATTTTCACAAGGTTTCGGATTTTCTAATACGTTGTAAAAATATATATCTGTCCTCGCTTCATAGGTTACCAGCTGTAGGGAAACAGAAAATGAATAAGGTAAGCGGCTTCGATTTTTAAGAACCAAAACCAACGGAAGACACTTCGGCTCTCTGGGCCAGCTTGTGTAGTCCTGAACTTCTGAGATCCAAAAGTGAGATTTTGTGCAGTTGAGGCCGTGAAATATAGCTGATTAAGTTAGTGCTCGTGTTGAGAAGTATTAATCCGGCAGAAGGTCTCCCGTGAGCCTAGCTACTGACTATACAGTGCGTCCACAGGTGGCACATGGTGGACCGGCCTTCAGCGAAGTGTAAAAGACTCCTGGTGCGGTGTAAGTAGTGGTTGGACTTGGATCAAAACAAGAATCAGGTCGGATCCCAGATGGAAGGCAAAAGGTAGAAATCACCAGAGGCAGGGATTTATCTAGTACAGAATCCTGCATTACTTTATCGGGCAGCAGTGGCCGCTAGTGAAGCCAGGGCTACTGGTGATTGCGTCTACTCGTGCCCGAGAGTCTGCGAGTGTGCGATGTTTGTTGTGTTGACAGCTGCTTTTAAACGAATGTGAAGCAAGTTCAAATGGTTTGTTATTGGTGCCTTGTAATTGCCCGAAGGCGGTGTCGACGACTGCAGAGGCCCCCTGCGGCGTGGCATGTTGAAGTGGCCCTTGAGAAACTGCGACTAGGTGTGCAAATGTGCGCACTTGTCTGCGTGTGCGAGAGAGTGAATCAAAGTCAGTTAAGGTCAGCAAGTGGGAACGGCCACCTGTAGGCGACCGTGTGCATTGAAAGAGGAAGCGGACGGCACTTGTTGGCCGTCCGCCACCCTCTCGAGATTGACAACTGAGCAGGCTCGAATTAGTAGCGAGCATGCTGCCAGCGTGCGGAGGGCTGAATTCTGACTCACCGAAAGCCTTATAAAAGTCATAAAATTCGATGAGGGGATACTGTGGCATTGCGACCGGGAGCCATCATTTTATAGCTCGGTTTGCCATCACTGCCCTGTGGTTAGGTTCCTGCACCAAAACGCTGGTGGAGACAAACTCGGGCAAATAATCCAAGCGGCTGTTTGGGAAGCAGGAGGGTGTGACACACTTGCATGACCTTTTCAAGACCAACGGCTATCCAAAGTCATCTGTAAGTACTCCAAGGAATCGCGTTTCCAGCGGTCGAGCAATGATAAGCCAACAGAGACATGAGTAGCAGAAAGGTGCTACTCAATCAGACAGCAAGCCATGAAGCCTGCAGATCCACTACCACTAATCGAAAGTCAGCAGTGGTCTACAGCATACCGTGCAAAAATTGGGATGCGAGGTATGTGGTTGAAACGGATAAACGGTTGAGCACAAGAGTGACCAAAAAACAACCTACAATCGACCGTAGAGACAAGCTGTCTTTGGTCTATGGTCAAATACAATAACTGAGCAACGACTTTGTTTCTGCAAAAGTGTGATTAGCAGGGTTAATGAGAAGATAGTAAGACTAATGTGCGACGGTTAGTTCACCGAGCTATAGAGGTATTCACCGCCTACCAGGCATTTCGCACGAGGCTCGGATATATGTGGACGGGATCAGTAGGCCAAATAAGCATACCGAATCGAGAGCCTAAAGCGGAAAATCTGATCAGAAAGTTGTTAAAAATCGGGTGGAGCCAAGTGTTAGGAATCACACTGTTTTCAATCAAAATCTTATCATCAATTTTCAGGAAAACCAAAAAGCTAGTTCAGCTTTGCCCACTTCTACTTTGAGGATACTTTTGCAAAACGTTTCTTACGCAGACATTCGTCAATTGAACACGTAATTAATCAGTTGTTAAAGAGGTTACTGATTACAGAACGTTTTAACTACTATGAAGCAAATTAATAAAGGGCTTTCACTGTAGACATTCATTCGTTCAGCACCGATTTTTTGCGTTTGGGTGGATCTACAAATAGTCAAAAGAACGAACATCCAAAACTAACATTTCGTTAAATGCCTTTATGGACTTTTTTTATTTTGAAGGATCTGGTTAACACGCCGAAAAGACTGTACAGTCATGGATAAAAGATTTAAAAGACAGCAAATCAGGAAATAGTCGCGGAAATTTCCGGAGCGACCTGAAACTTACTGCAATCGAATACCAAAAACAGATTAAATTGACTAAAGTTACGAGGTTCAGATAAATTACCCTGTTCCCATCCCCCAAGGACGATGAAGAAAATATGGCGCCTTCATGGACCACACTGTATTGGTGCTGACGTTTCGAAAACATAGTTGTTTCCATCATCAAACTAGGCTCCATACTGCCAACTATCGTCTGTTAACCGTGCTGCACAGTGTTGGCGCACGAGGTCTAAATCCCCGACAAACTGCACTTTCTTTCTGAATACACAGGACCCCGTAGGCAGGCGCAGTCAGGCCTTGTCCCAACAATTGAATCTTCTTCTTTAGCGCTTTTTATATTTCCCGTAGGTTTTAATTTCGCTTTCCAACCCGTTCCGGTGTGCCGGTGCGCTAATGATACAGTGGAGTCCGGTTAATGTGGACACATCCGTTCCAGGCCAACTGTCCATATTAACCGGTTGTCCACATTTAGCGAACTGACCCAAAACCAGTCGTTTCTACGTATAAAAACAGAATTTTGCATCTGAATGAAGTTTTATTGAAAGAACATGCTCAGTTTTGATTGCTTTGGTGGAAACTTTTCTCTTAAAGCTCCCCTAAAGTTCTTTATCACAGTGTCAAAATTCTTCACATCAAAACCTTGTTGTCGATGCCATGTTTCGAGTACGGCCAATGCCGCCCTCATTTCTTTTGATAAGACTGGGGGCTCGACTTCTTCATCTTCCTTTTCAGACTCTTCTTCCTGCTCGTCTGGTACCTTCTTGGCATCTGCAACTGCTTCGGCGAGTTCGCTTGTCACCTCCTCCAGTGTTGCCTCCTCGGCGACTTCGGCATCGTCGTCGATTGAAACCCACTCTAGAAAGCTCTCGATCCTGTCCCCTGTCACGTCTTCTGGGATCAGAATTGCGACTTCATTCTCTGAAACATCCTATTCAGTGGGGACGAAGCCCCCTTTCCTCCAGCAATTTACGATTGTCTCCGACTTCACCTTTTTCCACGAAATGCGTTTCTGTGCAGGGTCTTGTTCATCTTCTGAAGCCTCACGACGAAGTTCCTCCTCTTTTTTCACCAATTTTCCCAACATCGACTTGGAAACTCCAAGCTGGTCGGCTGCCTCTCGAAGACCAAATCGAGAAGACTGCTTCTTAAGGTCATGGAACTTGTCCAAAACATCCAGTTTCTCTGTTGGTGTTCGATCCTTTCGCTTCACCATCTTGGAAAGAAGGGAACGAAAGATTGCAGAAGTCGAAGAACGACAGTCAAAAGCACTTCACTTTCTCGTGGTCAGCCTCCACACGTACGCAACCACAGGCAAACCAACAGAAAAGCTTTGTGTACTGTTCATCTGAAGCAAAACTTTCAGAACAGGACGCGGGAATTCCCCGCCGCGGGCGATTTGGACTGGATTTTTGACAAAATCTGTGGGTCGACCGACCGGTTGACAGCTTGGTGCTGTCCACATTAAGCGGTGGCTGTCCAGATTAACCGGAGGATTTTACAATGGAGAAATTCCGTTCCTGGCCAACTGTCCACATTAAGCGGTTTTCTACCGTGTCCACATTAACCGGACTCCACTACAATTATTTTCTCGCAAAGTTTGGCACTTTGCCTCAGGTCGGCTCCGCACTGCCAAGCATCGCCCGTTAGAGTTTTTAGCCGATTTCCAACATTGCTGTGTCTGGCGTCCTTATTCGAGGCCAGCCGCCTCAAGGTTATAAAATACCTCAATCAGAACTTCCATATGCACTGAGCTGTGGAGACTTGACAGACTTTCACTAGGACAAAAATACGTGCGTTCAGACTGACACAGATCCCAAGAGCCAATTAAACATATCCCCTTCCTCCACCCTTGGTCGACAGAGCCTACACCACCAGATACGAAACCCCTCGGATAATATCAGGACAGTTCTCCCGTCGATTTCGACGATGAGTACCACGCGCTCCAACAGCCGCAACAAACGCTGAAGCAAGCCGCACCAGACACTGAGGCAAGCTGGGCAAGCAACATGAAGGCTACAGCAGGCAGAGGCAACGCTGCGAACTACCGCAAACGAAAACAAGAGTTTAAGCAGACCTGCGGAGAATCTGCCTACTCGCTTGCCAATCTCACCTTCGCTTCCGGTGTGAGGACAAAGTCAATAATATCACACACACTTATTTTAGAACACTGATCCTGCTCCGCAATCCCATTAAAGCAGCGGCCACCACTGTCTCAGTCGCTCTGAGGTTTGGCTGGACGCAGTCAACACTAGCCTTCACCAGTTGTCACTGTCACCAGAGGCTGCAACTGGGAGTTCTGTTCACAGAAGAATAAGAGACGATCACTGGAAAAAGAGCTTGATTGTTCTGACGTTTCGGATTCCGTCGGTAATCCTCAATCATAGGTAATCGTCGAAAAGTCTGAGACATGTGCAGATAAGTGTGATACATGCACTGCTTGCACCGTATGTATAGTTCGTAGCGGTCACCCGCATGCGTACAATAATTGTGAGTTCCTGTAGCCAACGCTTGAGGTCTTAATTGGTGCGGTAAATGCTCATAAATTTCGTCAAATGCGGATTTGATAATTGCACACCCGCTGTCGTCAGAGTTGTTGCTGCGCTCGGCCCTTCCCATGTGACTGATTCTCCTGCTCAGTAAATTGCTCAGTACACCGTATGGGAACACCAAATCGTTGCGCTTGTTAATGGACTGGGGGCCTGAGAACCATGACTCAAGCAGCTCGCGGCTCACGCGGTTGTCACCTCTAGCGAGGAGGTTGGCCTCGTCAAACTTGAAAATATGGCCAAGTCCCGTCGAGTGAGCTGCAACCTGGGAGGTAGCGTCTTTCTTCTTCTTCTTCTTCTTCTTCTTCTGCATGCAATAAATCCCTCCCAGAGATGACTTCTGTCTTTTACCTTCAACCCGGGGATTTGGCCTGAAGATTCTGGTGATCGGAGTACACCCACTACTTAGACCGCTACAAGTAAGCGCATAAAGTCGAAACCCAAGACAAACAGAACGCTTTGCTCTTAACACCCAGCCCCCCCCCCCTCCTCGTGGGCGTAAGCTGTCAGGCCAAATGTAACACAGTGAATTACGCGTTTGGGTAAGTAAATAGAGCAAGGACTAGCGTACATGCAAGTACACACCCCGAGTGAATAAAAGGGGTCGTTTTGGCTACTGTCAGGCCATCAAAATCTGAGGCAGAATGTGTTTTCTCTACCTGGCCCTCTTTCTGCTCATCAGCCAGTTTCTGGTGTTCGCCGATGCCACTAAAGAGGACGCGGCGCAGCGGCCTGCGAATGCGACCCTGAGGGCTGCTTGTTACGGTGGCCCCTCTTATTATCAACGGCCTAGGTGCTGCAAGTGTCACTGCTACTGCAAGCATGGAGCTCTCATACCCCAGTTTTCGCCATATGGGAGGGGGGACCCTGCTCCCTACTAAGCTCACCCAGTTCACTTCGTAAAGTCTGCGATTTAATAAACTTCTTGATGTGAGCTTACACTGTTCTTCTTTTTCTTCCCATAGGCGCGGTCGCTGGGACGGTGGATCTTAGCTCTTGAACACGAAGCGTAGTTCAGACTGTTGGGGGTGCAAAGTGGGGGTGTGTGGGTGAAGGGAAGGGGGTGAGGGTTAACATGTCTGTTACTGGGTCTAGTTCGCGTTACCTGGCTCGCAGTTCTCTCACTGCAACGACCCAGGAGACCGAAGGATCGTTTAAGTAGGCCAAAGTCGACACTTTTTCGGCGTGAACCCACAATGGAGATGATGTGATCAAGTACCCATTTCCCTTCGCAACCACTGACTCCTCAACCCACAACTTATCGTCACCGCAGTCGTACCCTTTTCCCTGTTCCATGTAAGCATTCCCACGTCTCGCCACGGCAGTAGGCCCCAGCACTGCGCTCCCCACCGGTAATCGACCAGACGTGAGAGGAAACCCCCAAATCCAAATGAGACCTGTATTTATGCAACGCCTTTCTCTCTCTCTCTCGGCCATCCACTTTAAAAATATTCTGTATGTATTCGTTTGTTACTAAAAGGTTACTATCCACACGTACTTACTCTCTTTTAACTCTACATTCATACTTGTGCGCTTGGCATAGCGCTTAAATATACGGTTCAGTGGTCCCGCTGAATGAAAAGCTTTCAGATCTCTTATCAGTTCGTGCGTGTGCACCACCATCAACGTTCTCAGCCGCTACACTACGGCGTGGCAACGGCAGTTAGCCTTTGCGGTGATGTGAGCCACGCCACCTGACCACGTGAGTATGGCGTAGGGAAGTCGATATGTCCATTGATGGAGTTTGTAGCTGGCGCGCCCATACCTCCGACAGTTCCTGCTCCCTCTTGCTGCCGGTCCACACCAGTTCTCGCGAAGTTGACCTCATGACTGTCTTCTGGTGTGAGGGTGAGGACTTGTGCTCCCTAAATGAGCGGCGTGGTAGATGCAATGAACCAACACGGGGGCCAAATCACATATCATATTATAAATTATATCCGCAGTTTCCATTCATAGCACAAACCACAAGCCATAATCTAGGTGCCTGTATTCTCCCCCTCATTCTATACTACTTTCCGGCTGCTTTTTCAGCCCAACTTAAAAAAACCTGTTTATTTTTAAACGTTTCCTCCGAGTGCTCTCTTCAGCTGCCGGTGTTTGCAGTTTTTTTAGCTGACGTTATAATATAATGAAAATTTAAAATAGTCAAGCAATTTGCTGATCGCATTCTTGGTGAGGCCGTTCATCCTCTCCGCACTGAACTGATGGCTGTGAAGTCTTCCAGTACTATGCGCCGAAGTTTTCGACATACGTACATCGGCACATCAGCACTCGGTACTCCCATTCCCAGTACGTAAGCTCACGTCTGATGAAACGGAAATGCAGATTTTGAAATCATACCTGTCTCCAGAACAAATATGGATGCTCTGAAAAACTTTTGGATTTTCAGTATTTTATTACCTTTCCCTCGGTCTCAGTGAGTGGAGCCAGTTTTGCTGAAAATTTTGGACATTCACCTACAAAATATAGCATACTGCTCTCACGTCTCCGCCAGTATGGCTAATGTGCCCCCTCAACGGACCGCAGAATAGGTGTGGTGGACCAACATGGAGGCCCAATCAGGGTACGACAGACGTTATTTGGTTTGCCCGCTAATAACAACTGCCGGACATGGGGTGGAGGAGAAAGGGGAGGGTTGTGGCAAGCGTAAGGGCGGCTTCGGTCGCGCCAACCACCTGCACTCGATCCTGTGCCGATGTTCTTATTTGTGTCTTGACATCAAGCCTGGGTAAATGTGGAAAGAAACAGTGAGTTCGGTAGGGCGTGGTCACGTTTAAATAATCCACGCGCATTTTCTTGTCCCTGAAGCATGCTTTGGACATAACCGAAATAATAAGTCAAACCGTTTGACGGTGACTTAAGACGGTAATCCACTGCTACGAACGACCCGGGTATTTGTGAGCTAAGGCCTGCAACGTGATAAGCTACGCCCGGTTGATCACATGCGTCCAACAGGTCTTTAAACTTCAGGTTTCTGGGACACAGGATGGCTGCCAGACAGAGTGCGATGCCCAAGTTTACCGCGATTCCTTCGGTTGCCTCGGACACATTCCTGATGCGGGTTAGCGAATGCCAAAACATTAGTATTATTTTTCCGTTGGTTTGTCGTGGGCGCGTACGTATGCAGTAGTTCATGAACATCTTCGAACAGGCATTCTTTACCAATTGGCCCCCGAAATACCGTAGTTCTTGAACTCTTCCTTCGGGATAGCTACAGTGCATTTTTACCCGTTCGAAGAGCCTCTTAACTCGGTCACGTTTGTGTGCCATCGGATAGTTGCTACAACTGCTAAAGACCCAGGTTGTAGGCACATAGTATTGCCAGCCAAGACAAGGGAGCGTGGATTGGCCATTTCTGGCTCATTAGCCGTCATCAGCCAGCGAACATTAATCAACGAGTGTCAATATCCCCTGACTTAAGCCGGCTAGACAACGAGATCGTGGTTTAATGGCTGAGGCGGTGGACTCCGATCAAAAAGGTCACAAGTTTGTGGCTCTGGCGGGGCTCCACTTAGGTTTACTTATGACTGGCTGATGACGGCTTTTAAGCCAAAAACGGCCATTCCAGTCTCCCTTGTCTTTGCCAGCAATACTATCTGCCTATACAACCAGCTGTTACGGCTGTCAGGGCCTCTGGAGAAACCCAAGGCAGAGCGGGACAGATGAGTTCCGTTAGCGGTCGGGTGAACGTTCATCAACGAATTTGGTTGGGTTTGTCACCCTCCTATCCACTGCATTTTTTAATTTACCAGCAGTTTTGTGCGCAACGAGCATGTAAATTAAAGATAATTCTTGACTTCATCTTCTTCGTTTGTAAACAGAATGTCGGGAAAGTGCCGTTTTGCAGGTCACCAAAACCCAATATCCTGCCCTTATCAATAATAAGGACTGCATTATCAACCTATCGATGCCTTAGTGTAGCTTCGCAGTAGTGGAAAGCGACCGTTCCCGGCGCTTTTAGGGCCAATGCTTCAACAAAGGTGATTACTCGTTCTGTTGCTTTATTAATGAAGACGAAGAACGCAAATAATTGCATCACATACTTGATGTTTAGTGGCCAGGGCCCGATTTGCCAACAATTGCTTTCCGAACAAGTAAATCCACCGCCGCAGGTGTACATCGACGATTTGCCCCCCGCTACCATGCATAAAGACTGGGTCCGCGGCAAAAGAAACTCAATGCTCTTCCAAAACGGAACTAAAATTTTACACCAGCATACATTGCACTGATGGGTGACGTCAATGTAAATTGTCTGCTTTGTGCTAAATTTGTTTGAGGACATGCATTTTTAGCATTTTTCCCCTGTCAATATCAACTTTACTGTTTTAACCTTCCACACGACCACTGGTGAAGGGGAAATGCACAGCACCAGCATATATGACTATTTCAGGCAGTGTGGGAGCATGCTTCGCTGACGCACGCTGGCTTCGTTGCCAAAATCGCGCAGGTTCAGTTTCTACGCGCGCCGGCTAAGCTCCCATGCATTGCGCCTGCCAACAGCTACGAGAGGTCCCGCGATGTCCTACTGTCCTATGCTCCTCCGATTGTCGCGGCTAAGTGCGCACGTAAACTCCAGCCAATAGATGCGCGCGTCTCCACCTGGCTGAGTGCATCGCCCAGCCTTCTCGGGCCCACTGCATCGAACACACAATTTGGCGTACTGTCTCGGCGTGCATAACTCCGCCTGTGTACTATCGATTTTCGGGCAGTAAAACTCTGTCCTCCTACACCGTCTTGCTTGAATTGCGATTTGGGGGGACCTTCTGTCTGTCGACAACACAACTTGCGATAGCAGTAGCGGCCTAGGCCTCGCAGTCCAAATTTGGTAGAAACTGCCACAGACTGGTAGATAGAGCTGACTCAGCCGAAACCAAGTAGACTCCTGTCATGCGCTGGGCTTCAAACGTGCATTTACTCGGAAAAACATAATCCGATATTCATACCCTTTGTAGAGATTGAGAGGATTTAAGCCCAGCGCTGCCTTTTATCAGCGCTAATTCTGCTGAATATTAGCGTTAGTAATAAAACCATTCCTGGTATTATTACTAACGCTAATATTTATCAGAATTAGCGCTACACTACACTCAGCTACACTACTAGTTAGTAGAAGTAGAAGTTGCACTAGTAGCCTCTGTCTCCTTGAACATGCTTCGACGTCTGATGAATGCAAGTGAGGAGAGATAGTACGGTAGTATCAGCGTAAAAGTCTTCTGTCACTGTAAACTACGTTAGACGGTGTTCCGTGCTGCACCGCAGAAAGCGGTTTACGCCTGATCCGGTTCGGTCGTCTGTCACTTGTTCAAGCAATTTGAGAGTTTATAATGAGTTTGACACCTGCGCGTGTAGTTCACCTAAATCTCCTATCTGAATGCAGTCACCCTCTCTGCTTGTGAGCACATGTTGGACTTCGTCGAAAAGTGCATCCATAATCTGTCCATGGCAACATAACACACATTGACAGCGGTAGGCTTTGACACTGTCCATTCGTACGAGGATCATGAAGACGAGAGACCGGCTAAATGCAGATGAGCAGTCGGGCATAGTTTAGCGAATTCCGTGTCATGCATGTTCGTGTAATTAAACAGACCAAACATAACAACAACATAACAGCTACTTTAGTAAAAAAAAAAACCGGTCGTCAGAGGCGGTGGCTCACCTGCCACCCACAAACTAGAGAAATACAGTGAGTTCAAATTCTCAAATACACGGATACTGACGTGAGTCGGGGGCACAGTACGACCGCGTAAACGTCCATACGCTGTTGCACGCTGATGTTGTGTCTGATTATAAATTCCTGCTTGAGTTCGAATTTTAAATTGATAAAACCTACCATCTTCTTTTAAACAACGGCGTGGGGTGCGCGCATTAATTGCTGTATTTATCTCAATTTATACATTTTTCTCCAAAGCGATGTGGCAACGCACTTTGCACACAAAGCCCCGCGCTTCTGAGCTGGAGATCACTTGAAACATCCCCAGTTTCATCAGACACTGCTTTTGAGGTGCCAGTAGTCACCGTGCTTTTCCATAATTAAGACCTTGTGCTTGCTACCGTAGAAACTAAATGCAAGCATGACTTATATGGCCTCTTAAACCGGGTATGAGAAATAAAACTACCGGCCATACAGAAGTCAAACTCCAGGTAATATGCGGTAGGTGTACGGTAAGGTCAACTTTAGAGTTAGGTTCAAAGTTACGGCTAAGGTCAGTGTTCGTAACAGTCAAGATGACGTTCAGTGTAAAGGTTAGTATTACTTGTGGAGTTAGCATGACAGCCAAGTTTTGGTTCATGCAAGTGCCAGCATTTGGGTTTTGATATGAAAATATATTCCCTTTCTGGAGTTATACGCAGTATTGGCGGGGTGTTTCTATTGTCTTCTTGGCTAAATAAGTTAGCCTTACCAAAACTAACTCATCTGTGCTTATGCTGAGCTCCTCGAGAGGAGGTCCACAGACAGAGGAGCAGAGTTTACTTTTTTGCTCTCAATTTGAAAACTGCATGTCCACTTTGGCTTCTAAATACCTGTCTAAGTTCTGCAGATAATTCAATTTTTAACTTGAAAAGTCTATTTGGCATACACATATTTTCGGCATTTCACCATCAGGCCGGTGAACTTGCATGGACACTGCTAATACAGACACAATAACTTCCATGGCCGCCACCGCCGCCAGCTGGCTATCGCGTTTCGTTCCCACCCCTAGTGATAGTTGTTCACTCAATACACGCCACAGTAATCTTCACTCCGCGTACTCGACTCATGATCAGTACTTGCGGCCTATACAAGCTTAAATGCGGGTCCAAGTAAGTAATAAAGGAAAAGATGACTCGATCACTGGGAAACTACTTTTATTCGCCTGACGTTTCGAGATCCATCGCGGATTCGTCATCAGAGGCAAAATCACAGAAGAGTAGCAGATACAGGAATTGTGTGGACAGGAGTTTGTCGTACAATCTAAACGTGTAGAAAAATCAATAACTGACAGGAGTGAGCGCTGATTCGCCACGTCAGCAATGGCCGTCTGGCCCTGCGGTGTTGGCGTTGGATGATGTGTCAGTTTGTCTGTTTCCCGAGCGGTGACTTACTTTGTCTAAACTTAGTCTAAGCACCGAATATGGATTAGGCAAAGCGTTGCACGTGTTGATGGATTATGGGTCCGTGAACCATGACTAAAGTTATTCTTGGCTCTCCTGATTGGCACCACTTGCGAGAATTTCGGCCTCATCAAAATTGAATTTGTGGCCAGGTCTTGTAGCATGAGCAGCAGCCTGAGAATTGTCATCATTTTGCCTCACTGCTGTCGCGTGTTCGGCAGTTCGAGTCTTGAGACGTCTGCTAGTTTCTCTGATGTAGTTGCTTTGACCGCAACTGCACTAGATCGTGAAGACGACTCCAGATGTTTCCTGCCGCAGCAATGGGTCTTTCGGTTTCATGACCTGACACCGTATGGTAGCTTCTGGCCTGGAGTCGTCTACAGGATCTGGTGCAGTTGTGGGCAAAGCAGCTATATCGGAGAAACTGATAGACTTCTCAAAACACGAATTGCCGAACACGTGGCAGCAATGCGGCGAAATGATGAGAGCGATCGAGTCACTAACGAACTATCCTAGTCCCCCTTTCCCAGCGCAATGACCTTCACATACCAATCGATGAGTTGTAATCATAAGACACTTCTTAACCCTGTCCAATCCTACCATTTCATTATTCATGCAACTATACCAGCCACACGATGCATTGCCATAAACGTATGTTTACCATATATTGTAGAGTCCTTCGTGCCTGCCGAATGAATACTAAGAAACGAAACGCACAAGGCTAGTTGGCTGAACAATTGGCAGCGTTGCTATAAGTCACGACTTAGTGCTTTGATGGGTAAAATAGGAATTACTTTAATAAAAAATAAGCTGCAGTAAGAGCCTACGAATACATGTCAAAAGTGGTTAGCTGGAAAGGAATGTCAACGCTGGGGCCCTTCTACAAAATTCTGATGAATTCAACATAGCAGGATCATCCTATAGATCAATCAATCAGGGAGCTGATAGTTGCGATAATACGTGAATCGTTCAACGGGCGTTGCTGCCGGCATGGCCCTTGCATTGTGGCACAGTAGAACGGCGGCGATCCCAGATTCATGGGAAGGTACGACGACAATGAAAGTTTAAGGAAAAAACTTAGGACACCTTGGGCGTGCGTGTATTCCAGTGGTGCAAGTTAAAAAGGAATACCCTTGCCACTGTAATCTACAGAGGAAAGAAGTCGAATGTCAGGTAGAAGAAATAGTTTAGTCTGTACGGAGGGAGTAGATAATAGTTAGGAGGAAGGTGACTGTTGGACGAGCGTAAGTCTGTTCCCGAGCGGAGCAGGATATGAGGTGTCTGAGCAAGGCAGTCAGTACAGCGGTCAGCGCGGGCTTTGTGTGAATCAGCCATGAAGTTGATCGGCCAACCCGAGACGGCGCACTTGCTAGCAGTCGTGCGAGGCAAGCGTTCGCGTGGATTTGGGCTGTCTCAAAGGAATAACGATAAATGCAATCAAATGACCTCATGTGTTGCGTAAATTTGGTGGTTAAAAACGCTTCAGCGTCACTGCAGCTCCTTATATATAAAGAACAGAAAGTCCCGGTAACAGGAACTAGACTTAGTGGAGTCCAGCAACCGTCTTCTCTTAAAGCAGAGATTGCGTTATTTGTTTCTGTTCTATCGCAAACGCCAACATTTGATCACGTTACCTTTCACTTACGTTCGTTCGGCTAAATTATGGCGTTTTTCAGGCTAACTCCAGAAATCTGCAGTGTAAGCCACCTGAAGTGGTTGTGATGATTCGAACGTCGTTACCAAATATGCCCCGGGGCGCCCTGGGGTGTAGCAGGAACAGGTTCAAAGTATTGATTTCTTTATTATGGCAGTCGTTTTACGCAGCGCCTACCATGCCCTCTTTTACTTCAGCTATCGGACTAAGTCAATAATTCTAAAGGCAGGATGTGGTGTAAGCGGCTGACGTGACGTTTACCCACACCTAATCCTGGCATTTTTTGTGGTTGTAGTTTCCCCCTATGCCTACCGTACTCTACTATGGATCCCTTGTTGATGCAGAGTATTTTCCACGTGGCCTGTTTTCGGAACAAACCAGGCGTTCTTATAGTGGGAGAGGCCATGCAGCCATCGGCACAGGAAAGGCACAGCCAAACGTTTCTAGTTTTGCTGTCGTCGTCAGCCACCCCACTCAACGTTTAGCTGCAGTATCTCGATCGGTCAGGACGTATGCAGCATATTTCAGGAGGTCCTTGTTGGACACAAGAGAGTTCGCAGTTTTGTCAGGCAAAAATATTCCTCGGCTTAAGTGTACGTACAGATATGTCCCAAAGTAATTAAAGCGTACTACTTATCCTCGAGAATAGAGGAGTTAAGAGAGTTTGAGTAGTTCTATAGAAGCGAAAACCAGTCGGATTACTTATTCTGTAATCGCCGAATGCATTAATAAGGGACAAGGACAACCGTAGGATGCCGACAAATGGAAGTTAGCAACTAACGTAAGTAGCAGTGATATTTTGGCTTATACAGTTGTTGTGACCTTCGTCTACCATATCGGAAACAGTTGTTACTTAACCCAAATCGAATGCTGCAAATGAACCGTATCGAGCGAAACGTGTCAGCGCTGGCCCACTTTGGCCTAGTATGTGTATTACGCATTTACTCACCAACAACAAGTAGTAAAAAAAGTTATGGCAGATCCCGGGAATGTCTTCCCTTTGTCGAAATGGCGATGGGGCAGACAAGAGAATGTTTCCCGACTCAGAGGTTAGGGAAGAAATAGAAGGTTGGAGTGTGTCTACTGTGAGAAAGAGCAGTACAAGAGCACCTATTATTCGCAGTCTCCTTAGGCCAGTTGTTCTTGTATGCGTATTTGCCTGTGCGCACGGTATTACAGGTATGTCCCTTTTTGCCTGCAGCCTATTAGGAAATGCAGTTGATCCAAGTGTTATTAAACTCACGGTGTGAAGCGCAACATTCGTAGCTCAAGTAGATAGAGCGTTGGCCTGCCAAACCAACTTATTAGGAAATGGTAGACGCTGATTTCCTCCCAGCTCTCGTGGATGCAACGCGACAAACAAAAGGACAACCTGGGTGCGCAAAGCTTGGAGGGCGACGGCACGATGAGTAAATGCAGTGGTGGTGATCACGGGCTTCTACAGCCTTCCCCGTCCAGTCAATCATTAAATATTAACTGAAGTTGCCTCACAGCCTAGTTGTCTAGACCACTGGCTGTACTTAGGCCTTCCTTTGGCTGTCATTGGTTCGATTCCTCACGAAGCCGTCGAGTTTTTCACAAGTGGGCCAAATGAATTACTCAAATCTGCAAACAGTCAACCCTATAAATTAAATAGAAAAGACGTACAGCCAGCGAGATTGCGTCCTGGAATAAAGTCTAAAAACTGAGCCCCCTAGGTTGCTTCTCCGCACCCTCAGCTATAATAAAGTGTGTCTACCCATTGTATAGTTTGTTCAGCCCCACTGGTAATAACGAAGTGACTGTGCCGGAACTGACGTGACTGACCTTGCAGGAGCCTGCCCCCCCCCCCCCAGCGCTGCCATGATCACTCATTCTGCCTGCTCAGTCAACGTGGCCATTCAATCGATTTTTGGCGCATAGCTGATTACAGGTTCACACTGGACTCGCCTCGCCACTTGTGATGACTGATCTAATTAGTGTGAATTGGCAGTCAAGTCAGTCAATCGATTTTCGCATACCGCCGATTAATGGTATGCGCAGGACTAGTGGTCAGTGCTGGCAGAAACACATTTTACACTAAGCTCACTCAACAGGCAAGGCGGAACTCACTTGGCCTTTCGCCCCGGTGCGGCACTCTCTCTCTCTTGCTCCTCATGGTTGAATCCCACCCCAGGCCGAGTCAACCCTTCGGTTAATTCTTCTCCTACTTATTCTGTACAGAATACAATTTCCTTCTACCTTGGCTTCCACGACATCTATCTTCTTCTAAGGAACCGGGCCTGGAAGATAGCAGTAGTAAGTGTTTAACGGGCTAAGCTTTAACCCCTTTGCGATAACCTCTCATGTACGAAACCTGGAAGGGATCTCTGAACCAGCCCCTCAATGATCCCGATTCCCTGTGTCTTTCCTCGCATCCCCACTCTTAAGCATGTTCTACGACTGGCCATGTGTAACTGTTCGCGTGAATTCAGAGGAAACGTTGGAAGCCAACGATGGATTTGGAAAGCTCATCAATGCTGCCGTCGCAGGCAGTTTTGCCGTTTGTGTGTTGCAAAATGCGTGGAGCGTATCGGGTACAGTGGCCCAGTGCTGCTTTGCGCCTGTTCCCTATGCAGGTAAACCTGCTGTCCTCACTCAGACAGGACTGGACGCAGGCAACATCAGCCATGGCTTCGCCAGTGACCACTGCTGCCGAAGAGTTCTGTGCACAGTGAATCTCTCACACTGGTGACTTTTGTCTTTTCAAACAACTTGGAATAAAGCCTAATGATTGTTGTGATGTAAATACAATCACTACTTAGGCACTACAAAAGTTCCCTTTTCGCCAATTCAAACAGAGACTGGATTCCAGTGTGTGACAGGGGTGCACGATGTCGGAACCAGACTCGATGACCCGGTTTACGCCAGTGCGGCAGAGTCTGTACCAAGTATCCACTGACAGATGCCGGATGGCCTAAACGGTGGTTCCAGAAAGGCTGAATGTTTTTGGAAAAATATTCTAAGATTGATTAAAGGTAGCCATGGGCACTCAGCTGATGATAAATTGAAATCCCCATTTGCATCCGGAAATTAGGTCAAGTCAACACACTGGACTACCTTTTGTACTCATCTCAGTCGGCATGATACTAGAAAACTTATTAACTAGTGTGAATTCTGTGTCATCTTATAATTCGGTCCTAGTCATAACTGCTATATTGGTAAAATAATGACCAAGATGAAATTAACTTTCCGTATTAAATTTGCGAAAATTCCTTTTGAAAATTTCAGAAGAGAAATTGGCGAACATGTGTTTGTTTTCGATTAATCCTCGTCAGGTAAGTTAATGAACTCTGCGAGTTAGTAGAAAACATAGGGCGGTTTTCAGCGGCATTAGACGGAATGAGGGAAATCGGGGTCGACAAATCTGATTAACGTTAGTTGGGATTGGTAGTCGAGTGAGGCGATAAGCTGCTGGCTGTTGGATTAGCGGCTTTTGGCCACGGTAACTGCGGTGGCGTGACAAAGTTCTTCTGGGCGCACAGGAGCGGTTGGCGTAGCCTGATGGCAGCCGCTTCTGCCGTAGCCAAGAGACCCTGTCCAAGGAATGGTAAATAGCTTGAGTGTACCTTGCAGAACATTCGGTAGGCTTCTATGGGATCCAAGCGGTGATCTGAGTGTATCATGGGCAGTAAGGTGGAACTGTTTATGCTCTTTACTTGGTTCTTCCCTAAGCATGTTGAAATGTGTTACCATGGCCAAAAGCCGCTAATCGAACAGCCAACATCTTATTACCTCGTTCGACTACCAATCTTCCTAACGCTGATCAGATTTTTTGATCCCGATGTCCCCAACCTACCCTGAAACTGCACTCTCGTTTTAAATCAATAATTTCTGTTGACCCACCGGAGTAAATAACCTTAAACAATTTCATTAATTTTTCTTGTCTGAACTGTTTGTTTTACCTTGAAGACCACACACCTGCATGTTAGCCGCGACACGGCATTAACTTTTCCGACCTATCGGTTTTACTTACTGCTCATATTGCCGGGGATTCCTAAAATACTGTTGGTTTTTGTGAGGATCTTATTATATCGTCATTTGTGACCGTGCCATCAACTGTACTCGCAAATTCCAAAGGTGGTTGGACTCAGTCATCACCAACCTCCCTAAAATCGAACTTAATTTTCCTGTGTCATCTTATGTGACTACGATATGGGGAACTTTGTAACCGACACCCTGATCAGTAACCACTTAGCCCAGCTTACTCAAGCTATGGTTACCTCCCAATCCAGCAGAGCAGTCCTTCTATGAGTGCAAACGCCCAAACCTTCTTCCCAACATTTGATCCTGTTTCTACTACCAACGATGGCTCTCATCACTCCACTCATCAAACACCGACACGGTATTTAGTATTGCTGTCGACAAAAAACAACAACACCGACCTTCCTCCACCATCCCTTCAACCTAGCTTGCTAATTACAGCGGAACTGCCTCTTCAACTTAACTCATTCATGAATTGAGGCAAAGGTTCGCATTCCAGATATGTGCATAGATTAAGAAGAAGACGCTGTTTCGATCATTGGAATCATAGTTTGATTAGTCTGGGATTTCTAACTCTTGCGGGAGTTTATCTTCAGAGATAAAGCCATCAGAGAAAGCAAACAGCATTTATAGGGGGAAGGGAGCAAGTAACCGTTAACGAAAGCAAACATAATGTACAAAGGAAGGGGCCAATTAACCGTCAAAGAAAGCAAGCAACATAAATAGGGGGAAGAGGGGGGGGGCGCAATTAAGCGTAAACGAACGCAAGTACCATTTATAGGGAGAAGGGGTCAATTAGTCCTCATAGGGGCAAGGAGTGGGAGGGGGAAGGTAGGAGGGAGGGAGGTACAGGACCACTAGTGCCGTGGGTCTGGAGATACCTGCGCAGGGCAACACACGCGGGTGCCAGCTCGATGCATCGGTTAACTGAGTTGTCATCCGATGCTCGGGCTTAAATCAGCTCTCGGCCCGACTTGCTGCTTGCGTGGGAAGTTATCCTCGCAGCTGCGAATTTGAACTCATGACCCGTCTCGTATGTGTGGGCGGCCACTTACGATAATGCGTCACCCCGTCGAACAGCCAAATGATGCTCGTCTATGCGCAAATCCAGCACGCGTCTAGTCTGTCCCGTGAACATTACGAGACAGTTTAGACATGGTATGCAATACACTACGTCTGACTACGCACTGAGATTTAATCGAGAATCATGAGAATCAAGGACAGCCAACTTCCACCAACGTATTTTCTATTTCTTCGTTACACTTCTTATTCTCGTCTTTTCTACGCAATCGATTGCAGAGGCAAGGCCTTGCCTTATGAATCCAAACCACACTAAAATCAACCCTTCGAGTTAGAAGTGGTGGGAAAATTATCTTAGTTTCATTTACTGTTAAGTCTTGGTCAGGGAACGAGTGGCTGAGCAAACCTACCCCTGGAAGGCTGCAGGCTGCCAAATTTTCCGACACCGCTCACATGTTGACATCATCAGCGCCACCCCCCCCATAATGAGCACAATGTATCAGATAGTAATTAGGTCTGGTAAACAGACGAGTACACTGCCGTGCAAACACCCAGCTACATAAAAGGGCTAGTGGAGCAGGTGCACAGAAAGCATCGACAACAGCGAACCATCATGTCAGTACTCAGCAGTCTTGTGCTCTTCCTGCTCATCAGCCAGGCTCTGCTCGGCGCCGAGGCAGACTTTGCTGGACAGCCAGCTGAAGAAGGCCAGACACCTCTGAAACGCTGCAAAGTTTGCCCAGTCTACAGCTCTTGCCCCACGCAATGTTGCCCCTGCAAATGCACCTGCTCGTATGCGCTTGCGGCCAATTCTTATTCCGGTTAGTTGCCTCGCCGCGCCTCAAGGGGTCGCCCCTGAAACTTACCTTGCTTGGCAATAATAAATACATGTCTCACTAATTGCCTGCTTGGTGTGCTTCACTGAATGGGTACCAAGGTGAGTGAGCTTTCTGTGCAGAATCGATTTTGGCCCACGCCACTTAACGGCATTTTCGCAGGTGGTTAAGTGTATATAGTTAAAACCCCCGTGTTTACTAGCTTGAGCCTCGGTTCCTTGTAGAGAGAGAGAGAGATAAAGTGAGACATAAGATGGGGGGAATAGGGAGGAGATTCGACTGTCAGACGGGCGTTTATCCGTTCTTGAGCGGGTCAGCATCTGAAGTGTCTGAGCCTGGCAGTCGTCTTGGCCTCCACATAGTGGCCTTTCTGTGAGTCAACATCGAAAGATGATTGGCCAGCTTTATTGGGGCCGAGCACGAACGTGTTAGTGTTCGCCGTGTGCAGTTTGTGGTACCTGTGATTGACTGTCCCAGAGACAGAGCAAAACTGCATTTACATGAGTTTCCGAGCGGATTGCGGTCACTACAGGCTGACTCGCCTGCCACAGGAGCATCTGAACTTCATGCTATCTACTTCGCACACGCACAAACGGTAAACTGGACAGAATATGATATTTTCATAGGCGTGTATAGGACAGAAGCTTTGCCAAATACCTCAAAAAGAGGAACAGTAGACTGATAGGTTCAAAGAGCAATCTTTAAAAATGTGGCTTCCCAGAGCAGTATCATAGCCATAGAAGCTCTAAAAGATATCTAAATGGTAACTACTGAAATATAAGAAGTAATCAAATTAAATGTATAAGTTACATCGAGTACTACTACATAAACATAAAAGGCGTCTTCTAATACTTTTCGTTACTGACGAACTGTAACCTACAGAAACGTTGTGTCGGTTCGAAAGAAAAGTCTAAGGAGAATAAGTCAGAAGGGGAAAACAGAAAATTACTATTTTAAGGGTGGCCAAAAGAGGCTGCGATGTTCCCGTCTGACTGATGCCACATGTGAGACCCCAGAGAGGAAGAGAGAACACGATAGTTGGCAAGTTAGTATGCTGAGACGTACGCATATCCTGCGTGTGCACTGTGGGTTCGGCCTCCGGAAATGGCAATGAGGATAGGGCTAATTAAGAAGGATAATTGAGCCAGAAGTGAGCGTTTAGTTTTTTCGAGGCAGTTCCCAAATAAAGACATGGGGAATACTCTAAAATGCAAATTGGTATACGAGAGCAATAGGTTGGTGTATAAACGTGAACATTCAAGCCCCATCAAGCAATGAGTATGAAGTAGAACTTTATTTGCCAGTTTTTAAGTCCTTGTTTTTGCCTATGGAACATGAGACTGACGATCGTCTAGCAAGGGTTTGCAGTTTTTAAAAATATATTTATATTGCAACGGGTACATGTTAAAACATGTTCTTCTTTTGAAACAGGAGACGGACGTTGGGGTCAATAAGCGAGGGCTAGTTACGCGGAGAGGGTTTGGTGCAGCCAGCGTAGGAGAGGGGGAGGGGTAGTCAAAGAGAAAACGCGGAAGAATGCATTCAGTTAAACGCCAACAGGCCATGCTAACTTGCACGACAAATACGACTTATTAAACAGGAGCGCGTGAGTTGGTATGAGCTGGCAACTTGTCCTTACCTTCCCCATGCAGGACCAGTTTGCTTGAAGATTATAGGCGAGCTCTCGCTGTTGGAAAGTTTCGTGACATAGCCTGGTCAAGGCATCGTTTTAGGGGCTGCTTGCCGCATCCTCATGAAGGGGGACTTCGAGGAATAGCGTCTCCTCTTCTACCATGGGAGTGGCCGGCATTACTTCTTTCTCCTTCATATTTTTTGCGATGAGTCTTTCAGAATATTCGTCCTCACGAAGCAGGTCCTGCATTTTCTTTAGCTTCAGTAGTGTTTGTCGAGCAAATGTTTCTAGTCCTTCGTGTTAAACAGCGGCCCAAATTACGATTCTGTTGGATGGGTACGAAACACTTAAAGCTTGTATACTGTCCGGGCCAGGTTTTATTTCGATAAACTTTCTTTTGGACGCTACCGTCAGGTCTTTTGCTCAGAAAAGGTAAGGTAAGAAGGTAAGCGAAACTGCCGTTTCCAACTCCAACGGGAATAGACTTGACGGGTATACCATCGTTAGCAAAATGCCAAAAGTATTTTAAGCGGAAAAGATGCCGATGCACGATCAGCAGGGCCCCTCGATAGCGGCATCACAAGTAACAGAGACAGAGGCTTAACAATGATCTCCTCTAATCGCAGAAAGAGAGAGAGAAAGACCAAAGGTGGAATCCATCAGCCTGTAATGCCAAAAATCCTGCTTATGACAGCCAATGGAAAATGGCTGAGAATAGGAATTCACCTGCCGCATCCCCTTGAGAGGGAACTTCGAGGATAAGGATGTAAACATGAGCGAGTAAAGTCCATTCACAGCCTCACAAAAGTGAGGTGCATCGAGAGGTGCAACCGTAAGGAAAGCTGCAATGAGTTGAAAATGGTGAGATAAAAACGAAATAGGTGAGAAGAAGGCGATCACGTAAAAGGAGTGTTGGCGGGAATAGTGCGCGGTAAATGAAGGACAGCAATTTGTGGCGGTAGAAGTGATCATAGAGGCGGGGCGAGTATTGGCGGCAGACGCAGAGGAAGAACCACCAGCAAGCTAACTTGAACAGACTTGGCAAAAATTATTTTTAAAGCCTGCTACAGATATATTCCCCCGCCCAATTGCGTAAATTATTATAGGAGCTAAGGCTACGACGGTTATGGCCTTAACACCTTCCAGACCCTGGTTCCTTAGGAGATTGGAGCGAAGACGGTGGAAAAACGACAGTAGAAGGAACAATGTATTGTTTACAAGGGTTAGGAGGAAGCTGCCGCTGCGTCCGGCACGGTGTCCGGCCGGCAGGGCGTGTGAGCCACCGACTCGCTCAGAGGCGAGTTCCGAGTGTCCGTAAGCGTAGGATTTCAGTGATGACCGAAAAAGGAATCATTGTCCCAGAGCGCTGATTGGACTCAGCGAGCCCCAGTCGGCTAGAGCAAAGGTTACGCGTGCGCTTGTGGCCACCGCGCTGTCGACTGGACGAGACCAAGATTTACCCTGGGAAGACACGTCAGTGGCATCTCGCATTTGGAGGCGATTGGCTGTAAGACCGCCACAGTATTTTGTGGTTTAACATTTTATTCATGGGTAGTGAGCGTAAATTAATGCGTAATTGCGGCAGAAGTGATCAAACAATATTAAATTAAACAGGACTATGTTCGTTTTATTATTCTAAATAGAAGTAAATTCAATCAACATAAATCTCTATTGCGTAGATTACGAAAACTAATCGAGGTAAATTTGACCTTATGTTGGCGGAATTTAACGGACATTGAAATTCGTCCTCCTATTGGTGGAATATAACGAAAAAAATTAAAGTCAGGCTGGCGAACTATGGAAAGTAGTTTTTTATCATAAGTCGACGGTTTTTTTGGCCACTATAATCATACTCGCCGACTGGTCATAGCATTGGCTTATGCCTTTCAATGTTAAGAAATGCAACTTTCGTCAGATACGCAGTTGTAGAGCACCCAGCCCGAAGGTCTATTTCTTTAACAGTACACCACTGCAGCAAGTTGACAGTCAGAAGAACTTGGGTGCGTGGATTAGTTCTTCACTCACACCAACGCTAAACTCTGCAGAGGCAGCAAAGCCGGCCAGATCTATATATCAGCTGATTTGACGAGCCTTGATGAGGTTTGTAAAAGACAGCGTTTTCAAGATATTTGGAAGCTTCGTAAGACCACACCTATAATTCGCTATACAGGCATAGAGACCGTCGACTCTCAAAGACTGTAACGTCTTAGAGAAGGCGAGAGAAAGGTGAGCGACGAAAATGGTCGAAGGCCCGGGAACACTGCCTTAGGAAAGAATTCTGTCAACCCTTGACCAATTTCCTCTTTCTCACATACATTTACAAAGGGACGTCATACTTTCCTTCCGTATTATGCATAACCTGGATAGTTGCTTGGTCCCCGAAGATTTCTTCACTCGGACTAATACGCCAACTTTGCGCGGTCATCCCCTTAAAGTATGCCCCGGCAAAACAAGAATCGATAGACGAAAATATATCTTCAGCAACAGAGTAGTTGCAGCGTGGAACGCCCTTCCCGAAAAGGTTGTCTTCTCCACCTGTGTTCATGCATTTAAGAACAGACTGAACATGCACCAAACACACCATTCCACATCCACAGGCAACTGAATTCACAACATTACTACTCGTGATAAGCTAGTAGACATTTTTATTACTATTTTATAATACCCAGCAACTGCTGTGGCTTCACCCGCAAGATGTAATTGTCGTACTTTTTAAATTTTTTTTATCCATATACTTTTTGCCATCTTGTTACCAAAAGGAAGTTCAAAGCTGTTCGTCTATTCTTCCTTCAATAACCTGACTTTGATACTTAAGGAATAAGCATGATATTGGTAAGGTTGAGACTAAGGGCTTTGAGAGTGGAGAAACAGAAGAAGTGGCAGCGAATGGAAAGTTTGCAGCGGGGGAATAGGTGGTAAATAGAGAGGGAAAGGAGTGGTGAAAGAGGAGAAGAATGAAAGGGGGTGGCAAAAAGCACACTTTTAGGCCCCGAATTAAGTGTGTGTACACGCTGCGCCGATCACACGCCAGACAACCGGTCCACCCATACAGAGTGCATGTGACGACGCGCACGGCGCGTCCGGCGTAGGACTCTTATGCGAAAGCCGCATGTATTATAAGGTCAATGGTGTCGCACCTTACTTGAGGTCCAATCTTGTACGCATTCGCTGGTTTGAATATGATGCATAAGGTTTGTACAAAGACTTCTTATTTTGCGCACTTTTTGTCGTGTTATTCCTTGGGGGCGATATCGCAGCTTTGGTGGCCTTGACAACACACACGAAAGAACAAACGAGAAGACAGAGGAGATAAAAAAGTCTTTTAATGCTTATTTTATGCATAAAACTGCACTTCTCACCGCCTCGCGGTGTAAACTCGAGTCAGAGCTCTAATGGCAACATGGACGGACGAGTGTGTCCTCTACCAGATCGATGTTCGTGTACCTGCTACTGTATATCCCCGATCTAATATCGGCAAGAAAGCAAGCTCTTGGCCTAATTGTTAGGACGTTTGACTCTGATGAGAGAGGTCGCGAGTTCTAAGCTCGGGTGTGACACCACCTGGATCTGGCTTTGACTAGCTATCGAGGGCAAATAAGCAAAAATTGACCATTGTAGTGTCCCAGGTCTTTGTCGGTAATGTCCTTCTGCCTGTGTCCTTGCTGTCCTGCGGTGGACACTCAAGTGAGACCTCTAATAGCAACATAGGTGGACGAGTGTGTCCTCTAACAGATCGGTGTGCACAGATCTGCTACTTAGATCAAATCGCTAGCATTTAATGATAAAGATGATGATGATCTTTTGACCATGGAGTTCGATTAAGTGCGCCACGTGCCCCAAGAAGTTGATTCAGGGAAAGTGACTGGTGGGAAGGGCTAGCAAGCCAGAACTGCCAACTTCAGTCTCCCTTTTCCTCTAGTGGTGTTCTCCTACTGCACGAGGTGCTGGCCACTATGCCAGCACAAATAATATGCTACATTTCAACAGCAATCACTTTATGCGTCACAAACGTGGTTGCGTTCGTTCTTTTTTCCAAAGAGCTGAAACACATTGCAGCATTCCAGCTAATTGAAGGACGGATCAACAATGCCTTCACGAACGCTTCTGAGATAATGGCTATCCGGACTAATTTATCAAAAAAGTAGGCATCGAGTGAACGGACGGTGGCCGCAATCCAAAGTCTGGAGGGCCATTCCTTACATAAATGCAAGGCCATCTCACGACTTCTTCAACCCGCTGGAGTGGGTATAGCCTACCCACAACACGCGACACTACGCCGCCGTGTGATGCAATCTAAAGAACGAGTGCCCTCTACCGACACCTCTGCAGTTGTCTACAAGATACGTTGCAATGATGGAAACTGTAATCATGTTGGAGAAACCGGCTAAACATTACAGATCCGCCTACGTGAACACAAATTAGCTGCTCGGAGCCTAGGCCCAAACTAACAGTTTGCAGCAAACATTAGAGAGAATGGTCAGGACTTGGATATTCAAGAAGCAGCCATTGTATACCGAGAAAACTAAATAGCCGAAAGACTGACGCCTGAGGCATGGTATTCAGATGCCAACTCCATCAACAGGCATTTAGACCTCCTCAGGGCATTCAAAGCCTCACACCATTATGTGAGCAAAGGATTGAACAAGGCCAAAACGAACGTAAGAATTGCAAACGAAGAGAACTCCACCATTAACCAGCCAGAAGCGGCGGCAATACATTACGCTTATTACTTTTTACGACCCAGAACGACCCCCGACTTCTTGGACAGTTAACTAGCGTATGCCACTATAATCGCCCACGCCTACCCCCATAACTTTTGGTTGATGTTTCTTACACCTTGACACCCTGATGACCGATGACAGCTGATTGAGCTATGACCGCAATAATAACCCTCCTCTTGGTTGCTGCTGTATCTCTGAGATGGACTCCTGTAAGAATTCAAAGGCTCAGGACAATAAATCAATTGATCTGCTACTCGACAAGTCTTCTTTCTTATCCACACTCCAAACGTAATTCATTCCACCCTTGCCCGTGCACAATGCATCATCCGACCAGTGACCCTCTTTCATACCGTAAACAAATAATAGCATTGCATCCTCAATTATATGTGCATCTCATTTTCTCAGCTGAGTTCACTTCTAGAAAATCAATATTAACGAACGTACTTATCTTTATACCGAAAGAGGTAGCTTGAGTAGTGCATCCCATATACCTCTAGTGCTAGCATTCGTCCTACGGAAACGGTGGTTATAGGGGGTTTAGGGGGTGAGGAAATGGAATAGCCAGCGCATGAAATGTGTACAAGTAAGTGGAAAGTGGTGAATTTAGTTGAATTTGCTCCCCTTGCGGACACTGGGAGTAAGCCGTTATGCATGTAAATTGAGAGTGAGTTGGACCTCAGGTAAGTATAAGTAGATAACCTCCTAACCAACATTTCTTTTCTTTACAGGAATTTTAAAAAATCTGCATTTTGCTAATCAGGTTTTCCCGCATTACCTTGAATGAAAATACAGATATGGAAAATCTACAGATATGAATAAACAACATTGTTAAATGAGACTAAGGGTATATGAGTTGCACTACTTAAACTACCTTTGCCGAAACAAGGAAACAAAAATTAGGCTGGATGAATATGAGTACTATGCCTACTGGATTGGGCAACGTACGTCACTATCTCAGGGCCTGGTGATTTGGGAAAAGAGCCCATATAAGGAACTATTTCCTGTCTCAATTAGTATATTGATGTGTAAGTTCTTCTTGGATCCAGTCAAAAATATGAACTTTTTATAATTTTTAAAGTCCTTTTCTGTCACGCGATGTACAAACTGTGGCCCATCGCTATAAAATACCACATAGTTTAACAACACTATTGTAGCGGGTCGTGCCTGCCTGACTAGCTCGCGTCGAAGTGCACTTTCCCAAACGCTCACCGATGTGCTTTCTCGACGTCTCGATCAGCCAATCATAGTTCTCGCATCGATGAGGCGATGAATGAGGAGCTTGCACGCGTGCCCGACGCAAGTTGCCTCTCTGCCCAAAATCTCCAGGCCGACCTACCCAATGAAAGATCTCCCTCTATCTGTCCTCTGGCCCGACTACTCGAAGACCTCACTTGGGCCCGGTCAACCAACTGATAGGACGTATCTCTCCCAAATCAATCTGTTCTCCTCTTCCGTTGTGTACACAATAAACTCTTCCATCTACTCTGGCCTTTAAAGACTTCTCCCCTCAGCACTAAGTAACCATGGTCTGAAGATCGCAGTTGCACGGTTAGACACACTTAACCCCCTGCAATATTATTCCTTATTCTACACAACCGGCCTTGCCTGGCATACAATCAGTGTTTAATTATACATCCTCTCATTTTCGTTGGTGGGTTATGTATGGAGATAAGATGGGTCGTCCTCTTGAACTCAACTGTATCTCATTTATCTGCTTTCTAAACTAAATGCTAGATCAGTAGCGAGTGCTTTAGAGCAAAATAAAAAAACTTGTTTTCTCACACTAAGGAAACGCATGAAAGGATGAAATCTGCTACCGTATGTTGATTCCAATTTACTGTTTTATCGCTTTGCTTATTAATGTTTATCGATATTTCATTATTTTAAGTAGAAGATCAGGGTAATATAAACATTGAACCTTATTAAATTTGATGCAAGTAAGAGATTTTTCAGTTTACGTATATTGTAATGAACCCCTAAGTAGTCAGCCGACTAACCCGAGCCAAGTTGACGTTTGCGGTGATTGAAGCTTTGGCATTGCGGAAAGGGATCCCTAACAGCAATGACAGTGCGATTTGAGCCCACATTTCCTCGCTCCAGTAGAGCTTGCAATTGATTGGTTGTTGGTCCTGCGCTAGCGTCAGTAAGTACGCCAACCAATGAGCGCACAGCTGTCCACCTGCTAGTAGCAGTGCGCACTCAGCGGCCGGGCGACGCCGCAAAATCGATTAGAGCTCGATTACCACGTCCTTGCTATTAAGGATGTGGGGCATACTCGACCTAAAATGTGGAATGTACTACAGCGTAATTAGGCGGCATGCGGCATTATGCCAGCAATAAATGGGGTTTACGCCAACCGTGGTTCACTGGGATATTCCACCAAGGCGACACAGACAGGAGCTCGGTGGAATACTATGTTGGAAATGGGAACGCTGTTTCCGTGTCCAGTGATTGGATTCAAGCAGGTATGTTTCCTCTGTCCTTTGTGTAAGACTGTTTGTAAAAATCTGACCATCCGGGTTTCAAAATAATGCATTTAAAATTTTACCTGCATTTTACAATGTTAGAGCCGGGTAAAACTGGCATGCGTGCATTTTATCGAGGGCCCCTGATTCTTAAGCAAATGACAGTGTTCAATTTGAAATGCTATGTACAGGTTGGTCATCGAAAAAGGTATAAATAACTACGCGTAGTCTTGGATAATTTTCATTATGGACATTATTGAGTTTTTATTCTCGGTTTTCTGCTGTAAACGCGCAATTGTATTGATACAATTAAATTTATATGCATATTAGAGGGTTCTGGACCTATCATTAACTGTCAAGCAAAATAACACTTATGTAAGACAAGCGTTTGTCATTGGAATTGCGTAAGATTATGTAGTAAGAACTCATACATACGTTGCCCTTCCCATGTCCTATAGCAAAGCAGCTCACTTTGAAAAGCTTTGCGATTAGTGCATTTTGAACTATTTCGATGGATACACTAGAAGCATGGATATATACCTAATTTAGTGGGGTATGTATGGAGATAAGGCAGGCTAGCGTCTTGATGTCAATCGAATTTCAATTATCTGTGTTCTAAACACAGTAAAAACAAATTATGTTTTTTTTCATTCAGAAAATATATCCGATGATGAAGTCTACTACCGTTAGTTAAGTTACATTTACTGTTAAATCGCTATGATTATAAAATTTACTCGATATCAAATTATTTTTAGTAGAAGGTCAGGGTAAAATAACTAGTGAAATTTATCACATTTGATGTTTGTAAGACAGCTTGCAGTTTACGTTTACTGTAGTGAACCCCTAAGAAGTCAGCCTAATTACCCTACCTGGTGTCTTTTTGTTAGCTATATTATATTTTTCCGAATTTTACGTATTTGCTCTGTAAAGTGGATCGGCGATTTCATTGAATTTTAGCTTAATTAAAGTATGCACGCTGGGAGACAACTGCATTGTCGTTATTCATCACTAAACCACCACTAAGATAAGAATGAATATATGGGTAGTAGACTATATTGCTTAGTATCGCGCAGTGTTATTAGGCTCATTGCTTGTTCGCATGCCGGCTGCCAAGCAAAGCCGTTGCGTTGTAGTGATTATGGCTTGGGGCTTTGGCATTGCGGAGTGGGATCCCTAATAGCAATGACAGTGCAATTCGAGCGCTATGGTTCGCGTTCCATTCAAACTTGCAATTGATTGGTTGTTGGGTCCTGCGCTAGCGTAAGTAAGTGCGCCAACCAATGAGCGCACCGCTGCTCACCTGCTAGCATGCACTGCATGCTCAACGGGCGGGCGACGTCCCTAACTCGATTAGAGCTCGATTTACAAGCCCTTGCTATTAAGGATGCGGGGCGCACTCGGTCTAAAATGTGAGGCGCACTAGAGCGTCATTAGGGCGGTATGCGGCATTATGCGACCACTTAATTGGGTTTAAGCCAGCCACGGTAGACCCGGCGTTTTACCACGTATAAATAGACGAAACCGCATGCGGCAAAAGTTCACATCCCATGTAGGTGCATAGATAAAGAAGGCGTGTTGATCACTGATGAAATGACAGATTATCGCAAGTGGCTACCCCAAACTGCGAGGCTGTCTACTAGTGTAAAGTTGCAGCTGTGAAGATAATCGTCAACGCCGGCAACAAGACACGTCGAGAAGTGATTGGAGCCTGCGCCTCGGATGAAAATCGGACGGTCGATTCATAGATCTGGCGTCAAAATGTATAGCCCTGCGCAGGCATCTCCGCACTTACGGCAATAGTGGTTAATTGCCCCCCTCCACTACCCCTATAACGGTTGATCGGCCCCTGCCCTCTATAATTCTTGCTTGTTTTTTTTGACTTTTCTATCTCTGAAGACGAACTCCAGGAGGAGTCCAAACGCTCAAACGAAGGGCTTTGTTTGGCCGTCTTATATCAATCTGCATTAACCGTTGACAGCATACGCTGACGAATAGCTTCTTAGTTATATGTAATTACCCTGAAGAACAACTTGAAAAACCCCTTTATTTCAATCGAATCATAAAGTATTTCATATGCTTGCGGTAATCACACGAACACCCCTCCTGTCTGCAGTATACTGGTGTCCGGTAGAACAGCTAGAACAACAACCTCATTGGATCTTTATTCATATCTTTACCATACAGCTCATATTAAATAACACCTATTATTGTGTTTTGATAGTTAATTAAAAAAACCACATTTTTCTGTTTGCAGTCTGATTGCTTTCTGTTGCGAAATAAATCATCAGAAGTGCATAAATAAATGTAATTCTCAATTTTTAACATTAGTCTTACGAACTACTTCTTACAGATTTTCCAACGTACAGGCAATGTCTTAGCGACGGAATGTAAGCTCCTTTTTTTGGTCTTTTGCGTCTTCATATGTATGACACAGTAAAAGTCGATGAGGAGTAGGTAACGGAAAGTTTAAAAATATGTGAAAACTTTTGAACTGTTCAGAATTATTGTGATATACCCAATCCAGCCCAGTTAGTTTATAATTAAGGTGAGAAGGTTCATTAAGTACTGCGAAAATTCAAGTTCGGAAAAATGCAAGCTTGACACTTATTTGCTGGCCGGCCAAACTTCAGGTCGGCGACACACATGATAAACCAGGAAGATTATTACGCGAAAAACGTTCAGTGTTCGGGCGAAAAGCCGAAATTTAAGGCTTTTGGGACCCTTAGAACACGGAAGGTATCCGTTGACTGACCAACGAACAGCTAATGGTGGGAGCACTGAACTCAACCTTGATTGCCAACATATCACTCGTGATCGAAATGACAATATGAAATTCAAGGTCATATATATCAGCACTGGAAAGCGTAAGGTCTTTATCGTTAATCTGTATACCTCATAAAAGTCTTGCCTGCCTCTGTGTGGACCTCCATTATCATTGGTCCCAGGGGTCAGATTAAAATGCGTTTTGCGCGCGGGCATGCGAGCCTGTCCGCATGTAAGTCACACGCGACGCGCCACCCGCCTTTCGTGCGCCATTCCGCACGTCGATCACACAGGGGACAGTGCCAGTGTCACTGTGTCTGTCTGCCATTGGTGGCAGGCAGCTGTTTTAGACTCGCGATTGACATCCGACGTGACTGGCGGATGTGAATACGCCACAGGTGGTGAATAGGGGTGGGGTGGAGGAGCAAAAGGGGCGAGGCCGCCAAGATCTCGAGGGCTGGGGAACGCCGTCTACCTCACCATATGCATTTGAAAACTCAAGATGCATTGGTTTACGTTAGACATTTTGGACGCCCGGATCTATTCAATACTTCTACCTGCAACACATCATAGCCTGAAATTTCTGACGAGCTGCTCCCTGGTCAAATGCCAAAGGATCGCCATGATTTGTCCGCGCGGGTATTCCAGCTTAAGTTGAAAACCGTGATAAAACTCATCACAAAATTAAACATTTTCGGGGACGTTCTGTTTCATATGTACACTGTAGTGTGGCAAAAGAGAGGACTGTCCCATGCTCACATTTTGGTCTGGCTAAAGGAAAAACTGCACTCTTCTGATATCGACAAATTCATATGCGCAGATTTGCCTTACCGGTCTACTGACCCTGTTCTGCTTGAAACGATCAAAAATGATATGGTGCATGACCCATGCAGTCAGATAAATCCCAACAGTCCTTGCATGAAGGATGGTAAATGTACCAGGAGATATCACAAGCGATTCCTAGGTGCAACTCAGACTGATGGCGATGGTTACCCTCTCTACAGAAGGCGACAACCTGAGATTGGTGGATTCGAAGCAGTTATCAATTAAAGGCAAACCAATGGGGTCTTAATTGATAACCGTTGGATTGTACCGTATTGCCCCTACTGTCAAAAGTATTCAACGGCCACATCACTGTTGAATTTTGCAACTCAGCGAAGTCCATAAAGTACGTCTGCAAGTACATCAACAAAGGTTCTGCCCCCCCTTAACACAGTTTCATTACAGGCAACGCCACATTTTCTGCATCACAGCTATGTACAAAGAGGGAGTTCAGAGGTATTTACCTATATTTACCTAATAAAACTGAAGTGAACATAGCTATTTTACGAGGTTATCATGGAAGGTTTGCCTACATAAGGGAAAACAACATGTTAGGAAGTCCAAGGCGAAGCCGGGCTTCCGCGCTAGTGAAACATACCGCTTGAAATGCAGATACTTCAATATCATTTTATAATAATGTTTATTCACTTTTAGTGCTCATAAAGATACGCGTAATAATGCCTGATGTTGCATGTCTGCCTGGCTGTTTCCTAAATAATACTTATGCCAGTGGTTTACATTGGTGTAACCACGATTTGCCTCGTTCGCACCCCCACCCAGTTTGGAGGCATAAGTGGGCAGGGACGTTTAGGGCAACTGAGATCAGCAGCGTGATCCTGAAATCGTTGAAGTTAGTATGCAAGCAAATTTAGCCTTCTCAAAATGCAATAAAGCATTTATATTTGAAAATATGAGAACAGTAATAACAGCATTTAAATTCCGGATGGGCGCTTCTCAAATTCAAAAAGGTAAGGGTGCATTATTCATTAGATTTATACAAAGCTGACTAGTCGAGCTTTCAAGTCTGGTTGTATATTGACAGCTGCAGTTACTTAATTATTTACTCAAGTACCGAAACCCTGCCAGCTCACAGTGAAGGAAAGGAGGCTTATCCCCGGCAGTATTAAAGCAAGGTTAGTTGTTACTTTAGAGGTGTGCATACTCCAGCGATAAAAAAAGAAAAGTTAACTTAAATCCTTGATGTGTACGGTGGAGCCCACTGTTGCACCCTCCTCAAAGAGCTTAAGTTTTTTTCAATCCGCGCCCACCTAATTGATACGAACTACCAAGTGAACGCGAGAGAGGCTTTTCGGGTCATACACAACACGCCAACATACCACTCCAAAGGCTTGTGCAAACGGGTGCTTGCCACAACAGAGGCAGTGGCAATCCCTTTAGCTAAACCCACCTTCTGCTGTCAAAAGGCGCTGGTACAAGCAATCTGCCTCTCTCGTCAAACTCCACGCGGAAATCTCACGACTCCTGAAGCCACGCCGTCTGTAACAGACCAAACAAAGCCATAGAGAATAATTAAGTGCACGCTGCGCGGCTGACGTATAGACCTTAACCCGCTGACCGCGAGAACATCCCACCTGTCTTCTCTACGTATCGCAAACAACGTCCTGAACGGGTTGGTGCCTGCATTCAGGAGACAAGGAAAAACCCAGAGGCTTAGTTCCGTCCACTAATCTCTCCTTTTTACCCAACCCGGCGATCAAATAAACGCTGCAATTAACTAATAATTTTATTACAGATGTCACAGTATCGGTCTGATGATGAATGACTGAAAAAATTGTTTGTTAATCAGACTTTTCAATCATAATATGGAAATTTTTACGGGACAATAGAAATTCATCAGACGCTCATCAATTCAAATATACTTCGTCAAAAGCATTCAAAAAACATAATGTCGTGCACGCATATCGTAGATCATCTGATCTCATGCATTACTTATAGTTATAAAAGTTTGCACGTGTTCGCCATACAAGAGGCATTGTCAAAAGAGATGTCATCATTGAAGAGAAAAAATCATGTAATCCACCGAAAAAAGAAAAGAGATGTTCAAATAGTAGGGCAAGTTAGGATAATGTTGAAAAATAAAATGTTTTCATCTGTTCCAATTTAGACACAATAAATCTGAATAAAAAGGCAGAAAAATGTAAGGAAATCAGTTGGACAATTATGTGCAAAATATCAGTTACGCCCGTTAAGGCAGCTCATTTAGCCAATGCGGACCAACTTCCAATGACCACCGTTCGGCCAGCTTATTACGACCTCACGCTGCTCATCTTCCAAATTCATTGTCGGCTGTTGGCAATGGCGGCAGCTCAGAGACGTTTTTCTTCTGTAATGTAAATCATATTCATGTAAAAATTAAATCAGATTGTGAAGCATGTTGAATCTCTACACCTAGAGTATCAATATCAGTTTATTGAAAGAAAGATATACAAACGTCTTTGAACTTTCTATTGGTAAAATATAATAGGAAATAAATGGATACAAAGAAAAATGAAAACGATACGTTAATAACACGTTGCGGGTGAAGACAAAGCTGTATTCAGGTAGTCAAAATAGTACTAAAACGTGACTACTTGCTTATCACGAGAAGTATAGTCTATTGTAGTGTCTTTTTGTATTTTTCATGGCTTTTCTTAATGATTAAAACAGAGACCTGGAAAAATCTTTTTTTCTTAGACAGCAGAACATTAGCCATGCACTACTGTCTCATTTGACTCAACCCATTGCAATAATGATATCGCTCACATGGTTTTGCTGGGGGGTGTAGTGTGCAAGACCTTAAATATCCAAGAAACAGAAAACAAGGGGTAGAGGGAACGGCTGTGAGGGCACAGCCACATTAACACATTTTCAAACCTCTGCCAGCTTTCGCTCTCTCTCGCTGCCTGCGCGCCCCTGGATACCTAAACTCGACGCTCGCTTACATTACTAAAATTGCCCGAATGCTTACACATTATATATTAATAGTCATTATATACTCATTGACGAATATATTTTGTTGCAGGCTTGCACAAAAATAATATTGTATTCATTGCATGGCAATACGCGCCTTTTACTCGATAACGGCATCTTTCTATGACATGTATTTTCACACAGCATCGTATCCGTCAATTTATGAGGCCGACACTTATTGAAAAACTTTCTGAGTAACAGGACGTTTCTTCTAAACAGCATAGACGAATGTGTGCTTGTAATGACCAACTCTACACGAAGTATACTTGTGAACGCTTGTGGTGACTAATTCAAGTCGACGTATTTTGTGGGAACGCTTTCTGCTACTGCACTCGGAACAGCCAATTACAGGCAAACTCACACAGGACTTCATGTAACGACTGCCAACCAGACATCAGAGTTTCCCAGGTGAAAATGTGTAAATTGCAAGAACAGTAGGATTTATTGGATCCATAAATTTCAGGAGCGCTCATCAGCTGCTACCTTTCATTGCATAACATGAATGACGTGGAGTTGGCAGAACCCCTGCAGTTACTCTTCCGGGCCGCCCTAAATACAGGCCAACTGCCATCCGACTGGAGGAAAGCGTGGATCTCATCCATACACAAAAGTGGGAGTCGGGCGTCCGCAAACAACTACTCAGACAACTCACACAGAACCTCATATGACGACTGCCGAGCAGTCATAACTTCTGACGCCATTCGCTGGCTTGCAGTTGTGTGGTCTTCTCGTAGTCAATTCCCTCCTGCCTCCTCTCCCATTCATTCTGTACAGAATATACCCTTCCTTACAATCCGGCTTTCCCATGACGTTTCCTATGTCCTAAGGAATCGGGCCAGGAATATGGCAGTTGTTAGGGTTAAACCTTCTTAGCATTAAACATTCCTCAATATTTTTATTACTGGCAAACGTTAGGACTCTGAGATACGCATACACTCGAGTTTTGAACCCGGGACCAGTGTACTAGAGACGACCGTCCTATCCACTGTAGCGGCAGTTTCTGCGGCTATACTTGAGTCAGGTAACTCTGACCGATGAAGGGTAATGACCCAGAAATACGCGTATCTCAGTGTCCTAACGTTTGCAAGTAATAAAAATTGGTTACTTAAAGTTGGCGAGTAACATAATTGTTTCGTTGAGTAAAAAAGTGGAATTGTCCACAAATTCGCCAGACGAAACAAGCCAGGGTTGGTGAATCCTGGGGGAGATCGGAGTACACCCATGTACTAATTCCTCAATATGCTTTCCCCTATGAGGTAAGTATACACCTCTAAGACTAGAAACCTACATGTAGAGTGAAAGCGGCACGTTAAGTGGAATACCAGGTAGAACACTATTCGGAAATTGGAAAACATTTGCAGAACTTAAAATATACCTATATTGAACAGAAAATGTAAAAAGGGGTCAGTTTTCTATCAAATGACTTCAAAAAAGACTATGCTTGAGCATTCTTTCAATAAAATATAATCAAATTAATTGACAAAGCTCAACTGAACTGCAGAAAATGCATATTACTCAAAGAGTTTATTTTGACTGAGTTCAAAGTTTTCAGGCAGCCGAAGAAAAGTGATTTTAAAATCCTACAGTCTGGTGTGTCAACAGTATCAGAAATTACGCCGCATGGCATTCAGCCTAACAGCCTCATCTAAGGACGCCTTCTTAACCCTAAGATATTCTAGAGGCAAACACAAATTAGGCCAACCCAAACTCCCTCCTGATGTGCCAAAACAATGTACAGGTGACGTCCATTGTATATTAAAAGAACTCTAGATAATTTTTTATTTGAGGCTGCAAATTAAACAAATGAATTATCAAGTAAAGACGTAGAATCACAATTAATTCGAGCACCAAAATTATTCAGACTTTACAATCCGACGGCCTCGTGGTTGGTTTCTCACCAAACTAATATCTTTCATCCATTTAAATATTAATTTCTCCTTACGTGCTGAAATCTTCTCGAGTATTTTTCTAACATTTAAACAAGGTAGATGAGCATTATTCGGTCACAAATCAAATGAAAGCTCTCCTCTATCACATCCCTAAATAGGATTTTTACTGACGTGCTGAAGTTTTTTCCCAAATATGTTCAATTTGTGCGACAAACTACAAAAACGATTTCTTCCTGAGAAATCCAATGGAGCAGCATGAAGGCAAGGTGAACATTTTAACTAATTAAACAAAACAGATGGCAACATTTACGTGCTTCTGGGAGGAGAGGTGAGCAATATATTCCTGCTTCTCTTGGTATCCAGTTCGGTATATAGGGCATATCCATTTGTGTACGGCACTGTTCGCTCGTTGGCGGTCATTGGGTTGCGTAGAGTGTGGCGTCGAATCATCGATGGCACAGCTACCGTTGGATTCTATTTGCGACATAAAAAGAAACAAGAGTTTACCACATTTACCGAAAAGATGCTGGTTAATAAAATGATTCCCTAATATCCAAAAGTTTTTTTTTCAGTATTTGCAATCCGCACAGAGTATGGTTAATAAGTTTTTGGGAAGACGCACTGTAAAGCCAACTCTTAAATGGGGCAACATCATTTCTCCCACGGTAAAAATGTCCCACGACGAGGGGGTGGGGGCATGCGTTCACGTAGGCTGCTGGAAACATTGGGTCGTTCTTTTACTGAATTCCCTGTTGATCCATAGTAACGTTTGGCAGTGGTTTCAAGTGTGTGAGCAACCCTATCTAGGGACGGCAGCGATTACCCCTGCCGAAGGGTAATGGGTTAGAAAAGGTGCTCCAAATAAATGCTGGGTTACGACTTCGGCTAGCGGACGGTGACTGACAGATTGCACAACCTGCAGCCGAAACACTCAAATCACAAATCACTTTCCCACCCTTTTTCAACCCTCTTCCATCTTAGTGGACAGTTCAGGGCACGATGTTGAGTCCAATCACACTAGACACCTGGAATGTCCGTGTTATTTCCGGCTGAACAAGTTTGGAATTCTTCACATCCCTTCTCCAGCGAAACCCCTGCCCGACCTGCAAAATGATTGTTTACCTCTTTCGAAGGCTGCCCCCTTCTATCCTGGAATGCTGACCGCCCATGACTGACTCAAATGCACATGACTGAATGCTACACCCCCCTCCCCAGTCTCGGCCCTTTGGTCTCACTTTCACATTGCAAAACTTCATATTTACATTGCGACCACCCAGACAGGGTACGGCGGTGTTGACCCAGATGTCTGTTCCCTCCTTTTGACTCAGTGCCCGCGGCTAATCCGAGAACCAATCGTCAAGTCACCCCACCACCACTGCCTGTCAAACGCTTGCACCCCCTTCTTTGCCGGCCCGACGTTGTCTCTGTTCCCGTCCGTTCCCCCCCCCCCCCCCCTTTGCCGACACAACATTGTCTCTGTTCGCGTCCGTCTCCCCTCCTCCTCTTTGGACTGGTGCATTCAGACCAATGAGAGCCCCAGGAACTGCCTCCTGGACTCCTATAAAACCAGATCCATGCCCCTTTGACGGACTCCCTTTACTCTTGACTTGGAATATCCATTGTTAAGGTTTGTGTATTTATTGTGTTCTATTTCTCTTAATAGTACCGTACCACCTTGATAGTTGTTATCACTGGTTTTGGCGTACGCATAACTGCTGGATACAGTTGGAGAAGTAAAGGGAAGAAACAGTACTCAACACGGATTGGCCATGCTACCTGAGTATTTGGTCTGACAAACCAGAACTCAACAGCGATACGAATAATTGGCCTGACATGCCAGTGTTCAACAGGTGTCTCGCATTTGTCTGGATTTAAATCACTTGACAGTACTTAAACACAGCTGCGAAACTGCCGGATCGATCGTGCTGAACGAGGGATCGCGCACCTGGCTAGATTGACAGTACTCGACGGTACGGAACTGACAGGTCGTCAGTACTTAACATGGATTGGCCGTGCTACCTGGGTATTTGGTCTGACAAACCAGTACTCAACATCGATACGAGTATTTGGCCGGACAAGCTAGTGCTCAGCAGGAGTCTCGCATTCGTCTGAATTGCCGAACACACGGCAGCAGTGGGGTGAAATAATGCCAAGTCTCGAGTCCGGCTGAACAAGTTTGGAATTCTTCACATCCCTTCTACACCGAAACTCCTGTCTGACCTGAAAAATGATTGTTTACCTCTTTCGAAGGCTGCTACCTTTCCCCCTGGAATGCTGACCGCCCATGACTGACTCAAATGCACATGACTGAATAATCCCCCCCCCTGGCGCCTTCTTTAGATTTTCACTTTTGACGCTTTATTATTGCACATTGTCACCTTTCCCATGGAGATCACTGCGACGTGACATGCCAGCTGTCAGTTCCCCTTTCCTGACCCAGCTGGCCCGAGAACCAATCGTCCAGCGACCCCCCGTCACTGACGCTTTCATATGGCCTTTGTTCATACCCCCCTGTTCGCGCTGCTGTTTCACACCAATCCTGATGTAACGTGAATCATATGAGATCGCAGCCACCCTCCCTTCCACTAACACGCACAAGGTTGCTCAAGACTGATTCCGTCCTGCGTGGCATTATTCTTGAAATTTTGTCGTTCCCTTGTATAGACTCCCTTCGCTCCTGACTTGGTGTATCCATTGTTGAGATTTGTACACAATTTATCCTTTATTATTTTTGCTTGATAGTACCGCAGCACCTTAATGGTTGGTAGCACTGGTTATTGACGTACACGTGGCTGCTGGATACAGTCGGGGAAGTCAAGAGACGAAACAGTCCGCTTCCTTCGAGATAAACAGAAGAGTCACTGACCAGAACGGAGCACAGTGCTCATCGCCCGGGACCTTATCTCTGTCGGTAAAATTGCCATGGGGAAATCCAAACAGTACAGACAATCATGCAGTCGGGAAGAATGTCAGTGAAATCGCAAGTCCTGTATGTAACGAGATAAACAGTGCACGAACGGAGCCTACAAATGACCGAAGTCAAAATGAGCAGTTTTGTTGCATCCCATCGCCGCATTGGAGGAAGCCAGTAGTATCCAACGGATGACGCATCAACTGCAGACTCTCAACGATCGCAAGCAAAACTGTAGTCCCCCCCATCATGCACGCTGTTCTTCATTATGTATTTTCTGGCGGGATCAGCACAGAATGTGGTTCATGGCAGATAAATGATTAGCGATGACTCAGTCGGAAATGGAAACAACGGCAGTCAAAGTGAAGGCAAATGCAATGTAAAATCAGACAGGTATGAACAGACAAACATGACTAGCGTTACTCACAGGCCGTCCGGACTGAAGTTCAGAACTTCTGTTTTCACCTATCGACAGACCATGGGCAGGCCGAGTTAATGTCCGCTTGCATGCCGTAGCCCTGCTTATCCGGAGGAGACGACAAACTGTCAGGGGTCTGAAAGAAGAAATAGATGCGGCATTCATGTTTGTCTACCGAAAGCCGCTAGTCATCTAATTTCACTATTGCTAACACACTGTGATATCGGATTGTTCGATTTTTTGGCACATAGGACCTCCGTAACTGCTCAAAAAGTATCTTACAAAATTGAAATCAATGATCGCAGGTGATTGGTTTGGTAGGAATGGTTACCCACCCCTCTTCGTTCCAGTAACCGGATCTTAGCCTCCTTTAGTCAGTCCAGATATTGTCCGTTAAGAGATGGTGCGCAGAAAGTATGCATGTGTTAAAAATATAAAGTTAACCCGGTTGAGGTAGAAACCACTTTATCAGTGAACGATTCACCTAAACCCACAAACCCAACAACTCTCATAAGGGTGGTACGGTTGGCAGATTATGGCTAATAAGACCAGAAATAGTTAATAACCCCTATCCAACGGTTCTCATATATCTATCCCGACAATTCTTCCGACCCGCTGATGAACTGACGTAAAGTCGTTAATTCAGATTATAATTCTAAGCAAACTATGGCTGCCTCCGGGCGTTCCATACTGCGCCGCAAAGGCATAACGGGATGAAGGCATCCTGCAACCGATCACTGAACAATCACCAACTGCGCTAAATATTCCAGAATGAAAGCCATAACACAGCAAGTCTGGAGCTCAATGGGTAAAGCACTTGAGGTTTACAAAACGGACCGCTGATTCAAATCACAGGGGTTAGAATACATTACGTTGGGTATGTCTGGCTGAATGGCTATTCCCATGTCACTGTATCTATACTATCAATTTCACTATATTTATTAGTGTTTGCGTGGTTAGCGGGTGACAGAAAAAAAGGTGTATGCGAAATCCTGAGGAGCCACATGATCGGAATCTTTCAAACTGCCAGCAGCATGGGCTTTGCAGATCACAGTGCCCGTACTGTGGTGGCAAGAAACATGACTAATTATTATGCAAGTTAACCTTTTTATCCAAAGGTCAGGTTGTTTTTTTCCCTGGTGCCTTCCGTTCAGAAGAGTATTTGCTTTTTGGGTAGGTTTCTTGGTAGACGATTCGTTTACAGATGAGAGCACGAACATTAGCTCGGTAGCTGGATTTGACGATTAAGGATAGTCAACTACCCTTATCTTACCCAGTTTAAATCCGCTCCCATCCTTATCTATCGACTGTATCTAGACTAACAGAGAGGCTTACGTCCGCAAACAACGTCTCGATCGTTCATACAGTCCACAATAAAGTCGTATAGAAAGCGGACAGGCCAATATTCGAAGACTAAATTAAACGTAAAAGTTAAAGATTACGTAAACAGAAGAATTTATTGGAACCATAAATTTCGCGAGTTCTCATCAGCAGCGAGATCGGGGAAAAACGTTAAAGCAAAAATACAGGCAGGGGAATAGGTGAATCAGGGAGCCGGATGTTACCAAGGCAAAGCCAATTTCACAAAATGCTCCAGCTGTCTACATAGTTCGGATATGGACCGTCGTATACAGGCTGCCTACAGGTAGCGCAAGGTACGAGTTATTCGTGCCCGAACAAGTACTCGGAAGGATGTTTCGGGGTCTATCGAATGGCCTGTATCCAATAGGTGTTCATAAATGGAAGAACGGGGAATCCTATTCTTCTGTTGAAATGGCCAACTCGGCAGGTGCTCCTTAGCTCTGGCTACCAATTACCCTTATGCACGCTCTATGTACTTGCACCGGTTAGTACATGTAAATTCGTAAACACAATTTAAATTGGTGTACAATGGCAAGGCATCCTTCGCGATTGGAATCGGAAGGGTCTTTGCCGAATAGCAAAATAAGAGCTCAGCAGCAAATTTAAGGAGCACTTGCCGAGTTGGCCATTAAAAGAGAAGAATAGGATTCCCCGTTCTTCCATGACTGAAAACCTATTGGATACGGGCTTTTCTGTAGACCCCGAAACATCCTTCCGAGTACTTGTTCGGGCACGAACAACTCGTACCTTGCGCTACCTGTAGGTAGCCTGTATACGACGGTCCATATCCGAACTATGTAGATAGCTGGAGGATTTTTGTGAAATTTGCTTTGCCTTGGTAAAATCCGGCTCCCTGATTCACCCATTCACTACCCACAGTATTTCACTTGCTTTCGTTTCTTATTAGCCAAATTTACTAATTGACCTTCCCGAACTCTTTACATGACCTCTTCTGTATGAATTCAATTGTTGTATTCTCTCATTCATTATTAACTTGATGTAGCGAGAGGACACAGCTGATGAGCACTCGCGAAATTTATGGTTCCAATAAATGCCGCTGCATACGCAATCTTCAAATTTGCGCCTGTGACAAGGTGCTTTAAACGTAAAATTGCCATACCTTGCATTGGTCGACACATGTTGTGTCACTTGCCCTACAACCACCACAGCTACTAAATAAAAACCCAGATATATCGAACAAACAGCCAGGGCGATTGTTGTATTCGTTTATATAACGAGAAAAGACGAACCTATAATTTGCTATTGTATTTCATCCTCACGAATATCTTCCGCGATTAGGAAATTCCAGAATTCTTGTGAAAAAAGATAGGGTATTAAAATATGTCCAAAACGAAATCATCATTACAAATAACAGTAGTTTAATGTATATTCAATTCCACCAAACATTGGTCACTCACCTTTAGGTTTTCAATTATTCTCTCGATCTCAGACTTCACCTTATTAAGGTTTTCAGCTGTGGCAACTATAACGTTTACAGATTCGGCGGAATCCTCAGCGTGTTCTACTATGTCATTCCAAAACGCCAGATCATTTTCCACTTTGCTGAGGGTCACTTGTAGCAAGTCTTGTGGTTTCGCCTGAAAATATTATTATCAATGCGCCGTAAAATGACTAGCGAAGAAACCAGGTTCTGAGTGCAAAATTATTTTTTGACATAAAATCCGATACCGCAGGCAGAAATGAGCAAAATTTTGATAAACGCATGATTAGTTCTGCTAAACGAACCCATTTTCTTGGAGATAATCGCATCCACGTGTAAATATCAACAAAAACTTCATTTTGATGTCCACCTTTTGAAATAACAGTTGTTGAATTTTTTAGTGCTGGACCCCACACATCGAAAACATTGACACATATGCAAGCGTGTAAAAGCCACCACTTCTGTTAATCATTGCTGGCTACATTTATGACGCCACCAAGTATCCGGTAAATTAAAATATACAGCACCCGGCCATGTCAAGTTCGCAATTAACAGGAGATTATTATTGTGATTATCATGCTTGATCAAACATTCCCCTGGACCGTTTAATGCAGGTTATCCTTTCTAGCCAATAGGCGGACGCTCAGGAATTACAAATGTCCGCAATTTTTGTTGAGGATCGGCGGAGAAAACTAGGACTGTAAGTTTAATATAAATTACCGTTTTCCGTTGACTGGGTATCTCAAAACACAGCATTTACATAGGCACGAACAACAGATGATTAATTCCTGTGCTAAACAATGAAAGATAATGTCTAATTAGCATTGAACAAAATGGCGGCCTATGAGGGATTCAAATCAGCATCGACAAGAACAAGGCTAGAAGATGGTCGAGACTCTGACTGACGTACATGGGACCACAGGGGACCGTAAATTCAATCACGTTTGGGTCCGTTTACCCGCCTAACGCAAATAGAATGTTATCCACTAATTTATATACATTAAGTTGGCTGACCAAGTAGGATTTTCTGTGAAAGTAATCTATAGCCCACCAGATGATTTCAGGTTTAAAAAAAGAGGAGAAGCGATTACCAACGGTGACAGATTAGAAATGGCATTGCTCGTAGATGAAAGGGAGTAACTACGCACAATGTCGGTGATCATTTTGGCTGTGAGGGTTTTGCGCGACAAGACGTAACTTTTTCGCATAATCACGACTTCAGGATGCGGACACGACATAGGGAGTTGTTATATCGCAGTTGATTTGGCTATAAGCGAAAAACCCCCACCACTGCGATCTTAAGGGCCAGTTGATTTAGGAAGGAGAGGTGAGACCCAAAGCGGACTGAATAGTTTATTCTCAATGATCGAAAATATGCGAGGCTCAGGTAATTGCATAGAAGGCGGAAGAACGTTCTTTGGGACCAGTATTTTATGAGCCCGACGTTACGGACTCTAACTTGAGGGCATTGCCAAGGAATGAAAACGTAATTAAGTCAACTCTGCCGGAGGTGACCTAGAGTTCCCATTGTTCGCTCCGCCCCGAGAGACCTTGAGCCCCCCCATTGCCTGCGCGACGCATGATAGGCAGCTGGGAGATCGATATACCTATTAACATAGTCCGCGTGCGAGTGCCATGTTTCGTGCAGTAGGTCGTCGACTGGCCTAGAATGCGCACGTGTTCGAAGTCGAAGCCATGCCCTGGCGAGGATGCGTGGGCGGTGACCAGGGATGGCTTGTCCTTCCTTCGCACGGTGTCGATCGCATGGAAGGACCTCTCACGAAAGAAGCCAATAAGCGAACAACATGGAGCCTTAAAGTGTCGTGTTGAGTAATTAATAGTTCATCTGTCGATCACCGACAGGAAGTGACAATCTGCAAAGCGTGAAGAAGTTGAAAGCCGATCTGTCTCCATAGTTGATGTGAATGTCGTAAAAAACTTGACTTGTGAGCATTACATGACCTTTTACCTTTGTTCTTTGAAAATGACCCTTAATTTACCTTACCATCTGCCCTCCGTGAATGAGCCATTTTTACTGAAAATTCAGGTTTGTAAAATCTTCAATATAGCATTTTTCTTCTTAAACTCATGCAACCTAAGGACTTAATACCCGTCAATCAGAAATCCAAATTTACCCAATCGACTGTCTTTGCGGTCAAGCCACTTATGATGGCGAAACTGGCAAACGGGTCGCTAAGAGACTGCACGAGCATGAACTCGCCGTGCGAAGGAAGGACTAGCTATCCTTGGTCGTCCCCCATGCATCACGCAGTGATCTGTACGCCCGGGTGCTAGGGGAGCAGGTTCAAAGTTGTCAGCCCAGGAATCGTCACAAGCGTGTACAGCTGTCTTTGAAGAAGGTAAGACGTTCTCTGGGACCAGGAGTTTATTCGTCCGACGTTTCGAAATCTCCCGCAAGCTCCTTTTCAAGGAGTAAAAAGTATACAGAACCAGCATGAACTCGCCGTGCGACGTAAGGACAAGCTTTCCCTAGTGGCCGCCCACGCATCCACGCCAGGGCGCGGCTTCAACTTCGAACGCGTACGAATACTCGGTTGTTGTTGTTGTACTAGCTTACTCCCTTAACCTAATTTGCCAGCAATACATGTTATAAAAATTTAAGAAGATGAAGGGATAGAGATGAAGGAATAAAGAATAAAAAGAAAGGTATAAAATGTTTAAGAAAGATGAAGGAATTCGGCAACTTTGTCTGGGCGAAGCCATAGGTCCTCAGGCGTGAGGTCCGTAGGGTTGGCTGGGCAGTCGAAGAGGTGGCATGTTGTGTGAGAAGGCAGGAGGCAGTCAGGACAGTTGTCTGTGACGTTGTCAAAGCATGAGGTGAGACGGCTTTTGAATGAATTCAGCAGCGTGGAGAAGCCGGAACGCAGCTGGAATAGTCTGGTTCTAGCGTTTCCGGACAGGTTGGCCCTACGTTCTCTGGCCATGACGTCGGAGACCGGCGGAGGAGCGTTGAGGACTCTGTTGGATTTATAGCTGCTGATGGCTTGCTCGACAGTTTCGGTGTGGATCCGCTTAACGAGGTCAGTTATCGGTAGATTAGTGGGGTACTCCGAAGCGTGTGGGCCGTACGTGTCTTTGGTAGACTGCTTCATGCGTCTAGCAGGTGGGGGGCGCGTTAAAAGGTGATTGCCCGGATGTTCTGGGTTATGAGACTGCGCAATGTAGATTTTTGCCTGCATGATGGAGTGAACCTTCAGAGGCAGGACTTGAGTTTCCCGATACAGGTGATCTACATTGGTCATGTTAACACAGCCCGTGGCGATGCGGAGAGCAGCGTTCTCAACGCGTTGGACTTTCGCCCAGCTGGCATCGCTTAACAGTGGGGCAAAGATGGCTGATGCATGCTCAGTCGCTGCTTTGCCTGTTGCCCGGTGTGTCGTGACTAGCGTCTCAATGTCCTGGCCCCAAGAAGAACCTGCCAAGGCTTTTAGGATGTTGAGCTTGGCTTTGGCTTTGCTGGCTTGGATGTCAGCATGGCGGTGTAGAGCCAGCGTCGGGTCGAGAGTGAGGCCCAGGAGTTAAGGATACTGACATAAGGAAATGTCATCGCCCTCCACCTTAATTGGAGGATGGGACTTGTATTCTTTGGGGTCCGGAGTAAACAGAGTTACTGAGGACTTGGTCGCGGATAGCTTCAGTTGCTTATCGTCTAGGTGCCGGACTAAACTGGGGATGTAGTTATTTAAGGCATCGGCAGCCATGCGAAAGTTTGGGTGAGAGGACAGTAGGGTGATGTCATCAGCGTAAGACATTATTTCGACTTCGGGGGGGGGGATTTGGGAGGTCAGCCATGTAGATGTTGAATAGCGATGGCGAAATGACAGAAACTTGAGGAACTCCTGTCCTAGAGTTGCGGGCTTTGGATAGCGTGCCTGAGAATTCGACTCGCGTTTGTCTGCCACGGAGATAGCAGTTCAGCCATCTGCAGAGCTCGTTCGGTAGAGACGAATCCATGAGGGATGTCATCAAGGTGTCAATGTTAACCGAGTCAAAAGCTTTATTAAGGTCAAGGGCGACCATTACTGTTCTGTCAGCAGGGTTCGTTTTGTTGAAACCACATGCAATGCGGTCCGTGACACGTTGTACGGCTGACGTCGTAGAGTGGAAAGCTCTGAAACCGTATTGGTGCTCTTGGAGGTTGGCATGTCTATTGAGCGAGGGGAGAATAGGACGCTCAAGTATTTTCACAGCCGGGCTGAGAAGCGAGATCGGGCGGTAACTGTCAGAGACAGCGGAGTCTTTACCTGCTTTGTGGCTGGGGAGGATATGAGCCATTTTCCAGATAGCTGGTATATGGCACGTGGCTAGAGATAGATTAAACATGGTTAAGAATGCGAAACCTCTGGGGCCTATGTGTTTTAGGTGTACCATCGTAATGTCGTCCGGTCCAAACGCCTTAGAGTTCTTAGCACGCTTAATCGCGGTTGTGGTATCATGAACTGAGAACTGGAGCGGCACTAATAAAGGTTTGCACAACCTGTATTTGACGATCCTCGAATTCTTCGAGGATTTATGGACCGCAACCGTGGTGAATTGCACATTGAATTGATTGGCAATGTCTCTGTCGGTCTTCTTCGGTATACCATTGAATTTGATAACCTGGTTGGAAAGAGCAGGTGCCCCTCTACCGATGGATTTGATTGTTTGCCACAACTTGCTGGTGTTGGTGCGGCTGGAGAAAGTGGCTAGCTTTTCTTGCCATATGGTCCTCTTGTGTTCATTGACCAGTCGGGAGATCTCTAAGGTCATGGCCGGTAACGACGGGTGCTGAGGGTTTTGAGCTCGGGCGATGTCACGCTCTCTTGATAAGGTGGCCGCATCGGTAGGGTATCCTGGGATGGGATCAAAGACCTTGCCCGCGGGAATGTTGTGCTTAGAGGCAGTATGCATGATGTGGTTGAAAATCAACACACCTCGGTGAACATCTGGAGGAAAAGGGGCCTGGTCAAAGAGATTCTCAGTTTCACTAAGGAAACCGGGCCAGTTGGCTTTACGTAGATTCATAAAGCACGTGTGAGCGTTAAAAATCGGGTAAGCATGTGTGCTGATTGTGAAAACTATCGGGAGGTGGTCAGAGCTCAGTTTGCATAGACAGTCACATGAGGAAGATAGAAATAGGTCGCAACTGACGATGGAAATATCCGGGCTAGCGCAAGTACCTGAATGAGGGAGTCGCGTGGACGTTCCATCCGTGTTGATGACCCCAAAGTTGGTGTTGTTGATCTCCTCAGCTAGTGAGGCACCTCTAGTACAGGAAAGGTTAGAGAACCATTAGTCATCGTGGGCATTGAAGTCGCCCAATATGAGTTTCGAATCACCCGTTAGCAAGTGGACTATTGATGGTCTGAAGTTGGCATCACAACTGCTTTGTGGAGGAATGTATACGTTATGGACAGTCAGACTGGACGGTCCAATAGTAACTTTTACCTTGAGTTCTTCCAGCGACGAGTCCGCGGATGTTGCTGCAGAGGTCAGCTCCTGGCATTTGATACTTTGGTGAACGAAAGTGACCAGTCCACCACCGGCATTACGAGCTCTGTCTCTTCGAATGACGGCGAAGCCCGGGAAACGTGGGACCTTCGACTTTGCTGACAGCTTTGACTCCTGGAGAGCAGCTATTTTGATGTCATGATCATGGAGGAGTTTAATGATCTCATCTTTTTTGCCAGAAAGGCCATTACAGTTCAGCTGCAGTATTTTGAGGTCAGAAAGTGGTGAGGCGTCTGGGACGGTCAGCAACATAAGTGGCGGCAGTACTGAGGGTTGTTGTGAGGCAGCCTGAGTCGTGGCGGACCGCGGCATAGGTGGTGGTGGCAGTGAGGGTCCAGGAGTGTGAACCGGCCCATTTCGTGGATGACGACAGGTTATGCACCTGTATGGTGAGCCGCTGTATTGGTGGATGGAAGTGAGATCCGAGCAATTAGTGCCTCTTGCGCGGAAGTGTTGCCAGTTATTGCAAGGCCCACACAAGACACAGGCTTGGTTTGGGTAGATCTGCTTGGCACAGGTGGAACAGAACCATCTGATGGAACCTTGAGCAGGTCCCGGATTGGGCTCGACGCCGGCAATAAGAAGGATTCGGATCAACCTCACCGGATGAGGAAGATTCATTCTCGAAAAAACGATAGAGATATAGAAACATGTATACTGGCAAATTTTGGGATGGGGGGGGGGGGGTAAGGGAAGCGCAGCTCTTTGCTGTAGTCCATCCGGATATAGGTCCATATGGAGATAGGTCCGTCCGGAGGTGAGTCCATCAATAGATGGGTCCATCCGGAGATGGGTACAGTCGGTTCCACCAACGTGAAGGCGTGCTGCTCAAAAACTCGGTCGGTTAGACGGCCGAACTTCACGCCTGCTGAAGGAAGCATAGCATTCACGCGCAGACTCAATTAACAAGCATATCGAGCTTCCTGATGCCTATCTCACGCTCCGAGAGCAGATCGAGGGCAGAGGTTAAGGACAGAGGTCACTCCTGGCAGAACCAAGCTAAATACACTGTGAGTTGTACATTATTTAACTCCTGGACAATTAGTTCACGGGTAGGTTCGAAACGTAGGACAAATAAACCTCTGCTCTCAGACCACGTCTTACCTTTTTTGGTTCAGCTACCTGGACTTCGCATATTCTCGAAAATTCAGAATAGCTGCCTTGATTTGAATCAGCCTTGAAAGGCCATTGGTCAGAGGGATTGGGGTAAAGCGGCGTTAGTATGTTCGCAGTTATTAAGAACCGCGAGACGTTGAGCGTTGGCACAGTTTGCGGCACCAGTTATTGGTTGTCGCATGGGCGGCCAAGACTGCCACCACATGTCCTCACTTATAGCGTGGTCATGATGCGGAAGAAGGAAGGCGCTACACGGTGACTACAATTACCTCAAGGACATTGTTGAACCCTGCTGCAGACTTCAAAAAGCTAATTTTGGTGTGAAAATGAACATTAAATGCATTTTAATACCTATCATAAGTAATGAAACAGAGCTAGCACTCTCGCGAGATACGCATGTGGTGTACAAATTACCTTCGAAAGTCAGGAGCAGAGATAAGGATTGAAAAACAAAACTGAACCACCGCATATTCCCTTCTTCTAAGTCAGTGAAAACATCCTCCACGTGAACAGATAACAGTGCAACGCACGACAGCTCAAAAATCGATTTAGATGGGTTTCAACGTGTGCCCCACGGCTAATTTGCACAGGATCGGTGAAAACTTCGTGGATTAGTTTAACATGGTAGTAAACTAGCGCTGCATCATCTGAACTCTCCCGCCCCCACAGCCTACACCTGGTGTGTAAAAGAAATCTGCAATTAATACCCATCATTCTGGGCCAAATGGCAGTGTCGAAAAGGTAAAACAATTAATTCAATTTATACTACTCGTCATGCAGCCTTGTTGTAGTTGCTGGTGACGTCACTGTACCCCATTTGCGGGCTTTTTGCAAGCACGTGATTCCAAATTACTTTTTAAAGCAAAAAGAAAAAACACAGATGAATGAAGTCAACCTTGGAAAAACAATCGCAAAGAGCGCTTTAGGCAGACTGTAGGAAAAAGCGCAAAAGTGCAAGTTCTCTGCGCGATATTGAATTCATCTCAAGTTGTCTGATGTTCCTAGCGGAAACCTTCACGCATTTTAAGCAGGTTATTCTGATGTTGTCAAACAGGTTGATGGAAGAGTGAGAGCGTTCGCCCTTAAGTTATACGCAGTTATGAGGAGGTAGGGTTGTCGAGCACAAGATCAATTTGTTATCTGTCATGAGATTTCGAAGTCTTACAGGCGTCTAGCGTCAGAGATATGAAACAGCAGCAAAAAGGATGCTATTATAAAGGGTATACAGCAATCAGTTGTCAGAGGTCATCAGATCGTAAGGAAGTTAGACGGAACGACTCCTGACAGCCGATTGGTGCAGGCCCTCTAAAAGTAACCCATTTTTGTTGCTGTTTTCTTTTATCTCTGCGAATGGGCTTCTGTAAAAATTCGAAAGCTCAGAACACTCAACAACTTGATCCGGTGATTGTCAAACCTTTCCTCATCCATACTTATGAAACGTTAGTTTGAACTCCATTGATATTTAAGGTCTACCTAACGGCAAACAGAAACAGCCTCGACCTAGTATGTTTACTCTGTCTTTGCGATACGAGGTGCGATCAGTTTCTACTGATAAAGTGAAATTGGGGTGCGTGAAATGTAGGAAGACTAGTGAGCTCCGGAACCATTCGCTTATTTTTGAAAGCTGTCGAACTCGTGCAAGAGTGTCTCCTCGAAGCCAAAACCAGTAAGAGAAAATGTGGCAGTCATATGCAGAGTTGGCCGATCAAGGATCTGTAGCGTAAGCGTGAAAGTGGCTGCGCAAGGCTCTGCATGCCGGCGCAAAAGCACTATACCAATTGACACCATGGGTTTCAAGCAGTTCCCAGCTTTTCGTGTTTTTGGCGCGGGCAATTATTTTGAAGCTGCGAAGTAAAAGTTGTGAACGCTTTCGAAGGTGCCAGCAGCCACTTGTGATTATAAGTCTTCCGTCGTGCATTGGCTTATGCCATCCTATGCGCGATACGAAAATGAGTTTTGTGTAGCCTGTGTAACTACAAAGGCAGTTTGGGAGTGGAAAACATCAGGCTCGACTGTCCTTGATTTTTTAAGCAGCCATACATGTTCTCTTTCAGGCCTGTATGCAATTTCCAAATCTAACAATACACTCAGAAGAAGAAGAATACGCGACCAATGGAAGAAGAGCTTTACTTTCCTGAAGTTTCGGATTCCGTCGGGAATCCTTACTCATAGATAATGGTCGGTTAGTCTGAGACATGCGCAGATAGACCTTTCCCACTATGCTACAATGCATGGAATCCAGCAATTGTGATATAGTATGCTGGCCGCGCAACCAGAATTTCTAAAGCGATTTTTCTAGAATCCACCGGACGATACTTAGGCACTTAATTAGTAGAGGTTGGGAAGATTTTAGCCAGTCAGTTGATCCAGTTGTATATTGTATTAGTATCGCATACATATTCAGATCTAAAGCCTCTCCCACAATTCATCCTCAATTTCCCAGACGACAAAGCCTATTCCGAGTACAGCTTGGAACATTATGTACACGAATTGCATTTTGATGTGA
>JAYGXS010000006.1:23367704-23393127 GCA_036362985.1 Ligula intestinalis | reverse complement strand
AGGTTGCGTTAAGTCACCTGATAATGACGTAATAGTAATTAATTAATAAGCTACTTGGTCATTATCTGCGTCGATGGAAACTTTTCAGTAGACTTCAATAACATACAGCTTTTGAAACCTCTACAGTGGGTTCCAATTCACCGGTTTAGGAGCATATGCCAAAACCTTATATATAGGCTATAAAACATAAAAGAATAATTTCATTCAAATTTCGATTTGTTGAAAAATCACTGAATTATTTAACTCGCTGTTATAAGGACAACACGGAGCCTGTTAACGCGCGAGTCTCAACATTCCTGACCTAAATTTATGATCCACAGTAAATTTGTGGGCTTTTGTTTCTGGCAAAAGGGATAACGTGTGTGAGTGTCGTATGAAACGTCACTTGTGTCGTGGTATGTCTGACTGATGACGGGCAGTAAGCCGTTGACTTCAATCACTCACCTAAGGAGCTAATGGTTTCAATAACTATGAGTTTATGGCAAACAATTATTTTCAGCAACTCATCATTAGACCACACATTTGCAAGGGAAATTAACGCTGTACATAGCAAGTAAAGTTTAAATGGATATTAAATACAATGAACTTGCATTCTATGGTCGATATGTAGATGATATCTTCTGTTTGAGAGACTATACCGTTGACACTGCCGCCTTGGTCGTGAAGATTAACAGCGCTCACCCATCGCTCAAGATTTCTGCTGAGACTGAAGTGGACGATGAAATTGTGTTCCTTCATGTCCTTCCGCAAACGCAAGAGGATGGATCTATCCTACGCAGGGTTTTCCGAAAGTAAACCTGGACAGGACAATACATTAACTTCCACAGTTTTGTCCCCCTCAATATAAAATGAATTCTGGTCCAGGGATAAGCAGCTAGAATACGACAGATCTGTTCTCCTGAAACTGTCGAAGCAGAACTCCAACAGCTGCAGCATACACTAATTGAAAATGGATACCCGGAAAGGTTCATCCTCAGAAATAATGGTGAACGGGCCAAAAAGTCTGTCACCTCAACTGCAGAAAAGAAAGACGTATTCATAAGACTGCCCTTCTTAGGTGATGCAACCAGCGAGCTGGTCAGACGACGCTTGAGGACTGCAATCACAAACGCTTTCCCAACGGCGAACTTACGGGTGCTCTTCACGAACTCTCCCCTCCTACGATTGGAAGATAAAAGACTCCCTTTAAAGGCCACATTAATGTGCATTTACTCTTTTACTTGCTCCTGTGTAGCGAGATCCATTGGTCATACACCGTGGCGTCTCGAAAAAAGAGGGTACGTGAGCACATACCAACCTGGCTAAGTAAAAGGGAAACTAGATCGATCTCGATTGCTATTCTTGCACATGTAGTCGATACGAACTTTCGAGTCGATACTAACGAAGCCTTTCAGGTGGTCTTCTGGACACCATCTAATTTTTCCAAAGGCCTTCGCCAACGGATGCTTGCAACAGCCGAATCAGTAGCTATAAAGCTAGCAAATCCAGTGCTGTCTTGTCAGAAGACTCTGACACATGCTCTGTAACTTCCATGGCCTAAACCGACACCAGGTGGCGATATGATTTCGCCCCTACCAACAAGCGACAATCCCTCAACCAACTCGCTGACATGACCTACATGCGCAAACTGACATAGTCCGCGTTGGCCAATCAGCGCCCGTGTTAGATAGTTATTGATTTTTTCTATCTATTCAAACTGCAAATGTGTGGTCTGAGGAAGAGTTGCTGAAAACGATTTTTTGCCTTAAACTGACTTCTAATAATAACCATGGGAATATTTTCGGGACTAGGGGTTTGTCTCTGGTCAAAAGATGTCACGTTTATGAGTCTCGTTGCAAACATTAATGGGGTCTGTGTATGGCTGGGTGGCTGAATACGGAGCAGTAAGCAAAAAATGATCATTACCGTCTTTTTCGACTACTAGGTTTTATGACAACGTTAAGCCTGCGTGCAACCCTAACTCCAAGTGGAGAGTGCAGGTGACCGACCACTTCCGATAAATCTTTCAAACATGTAAGCGCTCGCGGAAATTTTGAGTTATTTGGGTGTGGCGAGCATACCTAGCTTTCGATAAATTCCTTTCGGGCCGTCACTATTGTGTTGAAAATACAATTCTTGTACGCAGTTATGCAGACCAGAAGCCAAATGTAAAATTTGGCGCGAGGTGGGCTTGAACTCAAAACCGCTGCTTCACAAGGCCTCGTCTCTAACCATTACGCCACCCACGCACGGCGTAAGACAAGACCAAAACGTCTTACCAATTGGGTCCGACCAACGCAAAGGGTAGACTTTTGCGACGGATATGATGTGCTAGCCTCAAAGTTTGATAAACTTGTCAACTTAGTAAAAAATATGCAGGAGTTTAAGCTAAAGACCCTCGTTTCAAAGGAAAAACTTGAGGAAGAAATGAAAGGCATGAGATATTTTATCCAGCAGACCCTCGTGTCAACAGAAAAATTTACAACTGCCGCGTTTACGTGTAGAAAACCTCAGAAACCTGCAAGTGTGCCTATACCTAAAGTACAGGCCCCCATAGTTGACAATGCAGCCACAGTGGAGGCTAATTCGAACACCCCCGCTGAAGACGACAAAGGGATGGCTAGGCCACCACCAAAACCTAAGGCTCTCAAAAAATTGCAAGATCATGCCAACACCTAGCGTGAAGGTGCCTACAGCTGCCGTGCCTGACCGCGCGAGAACACCCTAGCGACAGCAGCAAAGTCAACACTGGTGAAATATTGACTCCAGCCAGTCCGAACTCGAGGCTCACTACTAGCCCAAGCTCCCAGATTGCAGAGAGGGATACTGTGGCCAACTTAGAGACCGTGTCCAACACTGAAATGACATGCAACAACGAAGAGCTTGGCTTCCCGAATACACATAGCAACATAAATGAAGACCACGCTGGGGAACCATCCACATCGGCCACCCCGAGCTTGAGTCTTACAGAGGCTAATAGGACAAAAACTGTAGAAAAGTCTTCCAACACCCACAGGGACGACAACACTGTGTTATTGTCCAGGGCCTAGAAGAATGTATATCAGTCAGTTCAGACGATAACCTAGAGGGCATATCATCGTTTAATCGTTGTTCTAATTGTTCAAGCCAGGTTTGGTATTTTCAGTTCTGAAATTATTTCGGATCGGAAAAAACCTGAAGAGGCCACAGGTACGCCGCGGCCATGACATGTAAAAATTGTGATGCAAAATGTTGAACACGTTCAACTGATCCTATCAAAAAAAACTGATCTTCGCCAGTCACAAAAAGAAGTTCTTTCAGTCGGAGTACTCTCACGCAGAGTGGCTCAAACGTCGGGAACTTGTGTTAGAATTACTTTCGAGAAGAAACAATGGCGAGACCAGCCTGCTAATCTCGAATGGGAAGATTATTCACAGGAATATAAGGTTTTCGAACCAACCGATAATACTTCGAACAACGGCCTGCGCGTGGCTTACACAGTCGCAGTCAAACGAAGTTCAAATTCCATCAAGATGAAAATTCGCCAAATATATGTCACTTTAATTCTTCTACACCAATGCACAGTGTCTGTTATCCAAGTAAGATGAACTGAAAGTTCACATATATGACCTTTCTCCGGATATTATCACTCTGAAAGAAACCTGGCTGTCTGAAAACGTGGATGACCACGAAGTGTCACAACCTGACTTCAATGTCCCGCTTTTAGATTGGGGTTCAACATACGCACGAGGTCCAGAGCAGGCATTCGACTGGCGTTTACTAGCTCTGACACTTAATGCATCTCTCAGTCAACACGTTATATTCCTCACCAGGGTGTGTGAGGGGCAGCAATATAACTGCCTAGACCTGGTAATTACGAAATCGCTGGTTAGCATCGACGAGGTGCAATCTCTACCTTCTCTAGGTCAACGTGATCACATCGTACTTAATTGGGACTATTCTATATTTTCGGTACCTAAAAAACCCATGAAGGTTAGAAAGAATATTTGGCGTGGTGACTTTCATCAAATGAAGGCTGAAATAAACAATATAAATTAGGATTTCTTTTTTTCGGCAATATAGCTGATGATTGGGGATGGTTCAGTGAGTTATTACAGACTCTCCTGAGAAACAACTGTCCGATTGCACGGAAGAAGCTTAACAACAAACCTTTGTGACTGACTCAAACTCTGAAGAACGAGATAAATAAAAAGGGTAGATAGCTTAGAAATTATAAAGCAGATAGAAAGCCACTATCCCTAAATGCAAACGAAAAGCAGAGGAACCTCGTGAAGTGACTTATCTTTAAAGCTCAACAAGACTTTGAAAAATATTTACTAAACCGGGCAGTTACAAATCCAAAGCTATTTTATGGCTAATTAAGAAAGCCTACACGAAACCGGGACCCAGTTCCCTTTCTGAAGGCAAGAGATGGAACAGAATTGAATGAGGATGAAGCATAGCTAAGCATCTTTCACAATTTTTCAAATCGATCTTAACGACTGAAATTGGATTCATCCCTCCAAACTATGGCTTGGACGACGGTCCAAAGATTGAAATGTGGCCTTTGCCGAAGCGACCGTTCTTCAGGAGTTTATGGCACTAAACGACTCGAAATCATCCGGTCCCGATGACATCTTGCCTAAATTACTGAAAGAACTTGCTTAGGAGCTAGCAAAACCGATTTATATGCTTGACAGTACCTCGTTTAACGCAGGTTGTTTACCCGTAGATTGGAAATCCGCACGTATCACTCCCTTACATAAAGGCGGCAGAAAGGTTTCTGCAAGCAGGTAAAGACTAATCAGCCTCACTTCGATCTGTTGCAAGATTATGGATAAATAAGTAAAGCGAGAGCTGATCCGTTTCTTAGAGCAGCATAACCTTCTATCGGATGCGCAAGAGGGGTTCCGCGGAGGCAGGTCCTGCGTGACGAACCTGCTCTATTGTTTGGAACGATGGACTTGGGCGGTTGAAGGAGGCAAGCCACTTCATGTAATCTACATCGACTTCAAGAAGGCTTTTGATAGCGTCCCACAACAACGACGTCTGCACAAACTCAGCCAAATAGGTATTAGAGTAAATTTGCTGAAGTGCATTCAATGCTTCTTACTTGGCCGCTCCCAAACTGTGCATATTGGAAAAACAGAAATTGGCAGACGTTGCAGTCGAGAGCGTTGTCCCCCAAAGCCCTTCCGTTGGCGCTCTACTGTTCATTATGTACGCAAATGACTCCGTCCGTGAACTGGACTGCGATGTGGCTATTTTTGATGATGACATTAAGATTTGGAACGTCATCAGAAATGCAGCTGATGAAGAACGTTTGCAGATAAACCTAAACCATCTTCAAACTTGCTCCTAAGACTGGCTTTTTCCGTTTAACGAGAAAAAAATGCAGTATCCTACGAGTTGGCCGACCCACCTCTCAGAACCTCATGGTTTACAGCCTAAATGGCATCCAACTGCAAGAAGTGGACGCGCAGAAAGATTTGGGAGTATGGATCTCTACGTCTCTCAAGCCCTCGCTGCACTGCGCAAAAGTAGCCAATTCTGTGATATCCGTCCTGTATCTTGTAAAAAGAGCTTTCTGTGCCTTCGATAAAGACTGCTTTGCTAAGTTCATTAGAACATTCGTGCGGCCAAAGTTGGAAATCGCAATGCGCACATGGAAACCCTGGACCTAGAAAGACCTAAATTCCCTCGAGAAGGTTCAAAGGCGCGCGACCAAACTGGTTAGCGGTCAAAGCTGTTTACCCTATGAAAGACATTTAGCTAATCTCGATCTATTTCCGTTAAGTAACAGACAGCTGCTTGGCGATCTGGTGCAAGCATTTCGTATAATGCGCGGGCAGGACTGTTGTCTTCTACCTGGTGACTTCTTCGAGTTAGCAACAACGACGAACTTAAGAGGGCATCTCTTCAAACTACGCATAACAGGGGCGAGACTATACACATGCGAGTTCTACTTTGGTAATAGAGTAGTTGAGGCTTAGAATACTTTCTCCGAGGATAGTGTTATGTCTCCATCTGTAAATGCATTTAAGGAAAATTTAGATTTGCATACACAAAATACCCACCGAATTTAGACCTGGTGAGCCTGAAATTTCATACATGCCAAAAAATATCCTACTCACTGATTTTCAGTAATATGTTCGTTAAGAATAACAAGAAAAGCAAGCTTCGAGTCCATTACACGTTGTGATCCGAGCCTACGCGGATTTTTAAAACTTTTCTCAATTCAAGCATGAAATGCTCTGCCCGCGGACATTGTCATGTCACCATCTGAGCACACGTTTGCAATTAAGTCAGACCTACCTGTAGACATGTTGAAGACACGATTAAGTTAGACCAAATAGCCACTAAGCCCCCAAAAATAAACTGCCATTTGCCGAAAGCAAATTGCGAAATAATCACATTATAAACCATACTACTTGCTACTTTTCAGTAATATGTTTGTTTAGAAAACAATCGATTACATTTCTTCTGTCAATTAGCAGGCAGACTCGTTAAACCAACAAGGCTGCACGTTGGGCGCATCGTCAACACTCGATGATGTTTGCGTGACCTACGCAAACTTCTCTTCTTGTGGCCCTTCGCAATATGTGAAAACCGCGATGGACTTTCCTTGATATGCTTTAAACATTTTAAGCACAAGCCATCTGCTTCGAATATACTCTGCACCCACCCTCCCCCGGGCGACAGTTTTTCTCCTTAAATCTCTCAAATGGCATTCAAACCCCTAAACTTCTGAACAATGCCTTAGGAGTTTTTTCACTGTCAGCCCTCCCTTATCCAAATTAAAATGACTGGCAACGCCACTGTTCTGAAATGTTCTGCAGATCAAACGCATTGAAAAACTGCCCTGTACCAATAGGGAGTTCAAAGGTATTTACCTGTATTTTCCTCAATAAAACCTGACCTGACCTGACGTGGGGTTGACGGTAATCAGCTGTTTGCTAGTCGATAAGGGGTTGTTGTGGCTGGAAAAGGGATGGTCAGAGGTGGGGGTTTGAAGCGGTAGACAGCGCGAGACGGTGCATGTAGCTATTTAGCCGTTGGCCATGCCGAGCTCGGGGCTTGCAGGATGGTCTTCTGCGTGCACATGTCCAGCTTCCTCAACTGAATCGCGGTTGCTTCCGTTGCTGCTAGTGAACACTGACCCATGGAATTTGGGTAGTTTATCGAGACCTCCATCAAGAAATTCACCTTGGATATTGAGACGGCAGGATCGGTTCCCTTCTTGGATGTCCTCCTTAGTCGAAGACTTATGCCCGTTATTGCGTTCTAACGCAGTTATGTTTGTACTTGATTGGCTTTTTGCTACTGATGTCTAGGAATTGCATAGTGTTGTTTGGTTCCCTGAACATTTTAATTGTTAGGCCTTAATCGTCATTGCGGCAAACGTTGCAATCCGGGACGTCAAGCTGGTTGTTATTTTATTCCTCTATTGTAACGCGCATGTCTGAGATGGCGGTGTCGACAGCAGGAGTGGTCTTGCAACGATTTCATTCGCAGGTTTTAAGACACCAGTGTGAGAGTTGCGCGCAAACCAGAAGCAACCATCAGGTGCCGAGTCATTAGGCCGAAAGATCTACTGCCACAGCAGGATGGCTGGAGTCTATTCCCGCGTCCTCTGCAGTTTTTGATCGAACAAATATTTCACAGAAATCGGCAGATTTTTCCGTACGCCAATGTGCGAGCATGCAGAAGTGGTGAAAACGAAAAAACGCCAACTCAAATATTGCAGCTCACTCGACGGGACGCGGCAACATTTTGAAGTTTAAGAAGGCCGAAGTATTCGCAACAGGTGACAACAGCGTCAGCTGCGAGCAACTCAAGTCATGGTTCTCAGACCCCCAGTCCAACAACAAACGAAACTCGTTGGCATTCCCGTGCTCTGTACTGAGTCATTGCCTGAGCAACATAGTCTGTCATCAGCAACCCTGACGACAGGAAGCATAATTTTCCCGTGATAACCAAGGCTTCATTTGACATGTTTCAGGACATCGCGGCCATTTATAAGTCGAAGGCGAAGTATCAAGCCATCGCCGCACCAATTAAGACCTAAGATTTAACTTCAAGCGCAGCGAATAATTATAGTACGTATAAGGCAGCCCGCTTCGGACTATAAATATTGTGCAATCTGTGGATTTTATAGTTTTATCTGCGCTTGATAGTCTATGCCACCATATACGATGATCAAAAATTATCTGCAGAATCGGGAACGTTAGGCAAAATTAAACCCTAGTGTCAGTGGTTTCGCCGTCATCTTCTTAACTGCCATCTGAATCTCGCATATAACTTTTACTGGCAAACAGCTAGATCATCATAAGCCGATCATCATAGGCTTTGTCGACCCTTATTCCCACAAGCTGTAATAAGCGCTTAGTTGAAGACACCGAACCAAACCGAGAAGTGCTTGCTATTATTCACAAAATGCCTTCTATTGACATTTAAGTAGGTGAGCATTATATACTAAAATGGTAGTATGTGTTCTCAGCCAACCACAAATAGAAGAGTACATAATATGCGCTCGAGGGCAGGCTAAGCTAAATACAATCTGCGTGTTCCAACTGAATACCTAAATCGTTTGCATCGGCGATATGTTTAACCGGAAATATAATCCAAAATAATTAACGCCGTTTATTAGTGGGCTGACGTGCAAAAGGCCTACAAAATTACTAGGCAAAAGTGCCATGCAACGTTCCTAGTCGAAGACCTCATGGCGTATTACTCAAAGCAAGACTGTAAGCATTCTAATCATACAAAACGGGAGCTTTCACGATATTCATAAGTAGTGATGCATTCAAAATTTCGTTGATGATAGTTCACCTGCCAAAATACGAACTTATTTGTCCCGACCTGCCCAAGGCCTCGAGTGAGGCCCTGATAGTCCTAGGAGCTTTTAATATTCAGATTGTATTGCCGGCATTGACCTGAGAGACTGGAATGACCACATCAGTCTTCTCAATCGTGGACAGCCAGTCATACCCTGTTCGAATGGTTATCTAACCAGAGCCTTTAAATCGCGAAATTATCTTTTCCATCCTTAACGCGTTATCCGACGTGGTAGTATCGGGAAAGGCAAGGTAGACTTGAACGGCCATATGTGGCTTGGAAATGGTGATCAACCTCATCTTCTGTTCCATCCGTGCCTAGTTCTCTCTCGCTCTTTTTACCGGAGGGAGACTCCTAACACTTGAGGCAGAAGCCCGTGGTCCCAATGTTTTGCATAAGGCAATATTGATGCTCGTTGAAGAAAATGCAATCGCCTTTTAAGCGAACCTACCTGTCCAGCTTGGCAGTGGGCCTCGATAGAGGCCGTCAAATGCGTAACAGTAAGAAGTATTATGCACATAGTATTGCCTGCAAAGGCTTAAACGAGTGGAATGGCCACTTTTGTGTTATTGACCGTGGTCAGCCAGTCCTGCCTGGACCCTATTTGCGTCCCTCCCGTTCCAGGCAATCCCAACATATTTTATTTAAAATGAATACACTCATTATTGCTCCACGTGCTAATTATCCCACCGGCTACGATAGGAGCTACTGACGTTCATTGATGAAAAATTACTTGACGGCTAGTGGTATTTATCTATCCAGTTCTGCATTGAGTATCGACAGAGACACTCTCGGCAGTAAGCTGCTCTATTTTAGCATTTGGATTGCTTTAGTTGGTCAGTCAACTGCTAATTTCTGAAATATTCATTTTAATCTACTGTGAAACATTCGGCGGCCTCAGTTTGGTTTAAACCCGAGCAAACAAATGACAGCTTGAGTACAGTCTGAGTATAGCCAATGCGCATTTTTCGATTTACCCGTGCATCTTTCTACATAGTATGGATAGTGATACAATAAGCTGAGTGTCAACACACCATTAGGAAGGTGTTTGCCTAAAAAATAATTATTTATGAAATTAGCCAGCACTATGCAAGTTCTGAACTACAATAGCAACCACCAAATCAGGCACAGACGCAGCTATGGAAGATTGCTTTGCGGCCCATTAAGACACATTGTAGCGATGAGATGAACAAAGTTGTTGAATTAAAATAGCTTCCACAGGTACTGAGAGCGAATAGTCACCCGCATAATTTTTTCAACCAATGCATATGCAAAGGGAAAAGAAGCCAAATCCAACCGGCCCGAAATTTTGGCGAGCTCCTCCGTACAGAAAGCATGTATCAAAAGCAATCTGATTTCTGCTAACCCCACTTGGAATTGGAGTTCTGCACAAATCAAAAGCAACAATCGGGCGCCTGGTCATGAGTCCGAAAAAAACCACTGCAATGGCAGGAAATGGTTGGAAATATTTACCGGATCAAGTGCAGCTGTGAAAAAAGTTACAACGTCAACGAAAACGAGAGGTGACTTTGGATGCGAATAGCCAAGTCCGCAGCGGTGGTGAGGAGAAAATCCTCGCAAGGCGAGACAACCGCTTGAGCCATGAAATGGTTGAGTCATGGTTCTCAGGCTCCCACTACATCAGCAAACGCAACGACTTGGTGTTCCAATCTTACGTATTGAGACATTTCCTGATAAGAAAATCAGGCGTAAGATAATCGTTCACGTGGGAAGCGCCAAACCCAGCAACGACAGTTCTGACGACATCGAGCATAATTGCCGCGACAATACCAAGCCCGCAGCAATTACGGACAAGGACATCGTGGCAATTATGAAACCCAACATTACGGAATAGCACCCTGACTGCAACTTGCAACTGCAATCTTATCATAATAAAATGAGCATAGTAGTCAATTCCATGAGTCCTAGATGCTTGCTAACGAAATCATGCCTCGCAGTCAGCTAGCTATAGTCGTACAGGCGGATTTCATATAAGCAGTCAGTTGAACGACCAAATCGATCCAAGCATAATTAGATTCATGGCTCACGGTGAGCCTCACAGCTCAATGCTCAAGCATTGGTCATGCAAAAGCCTTCCCTACGGTGTGAGTTCGGCTCTCACCGAGGCTGCAAATTGTTTACAAGCGGGTAAACGCTAACAATGCATTCTTATATTTTTGTCTCTTAGGGGTGTAATACTCCGATTATATATTGTGCTGATCGTTGACTGGGAGGTGTATGCAGTGTCCGTGACATAGGTTTATGTAGCTGTTTACACTTGTGTCTCGTAGCATCGTCGCTGCGGAAGCAGACATGCGAACATACTCGCACCTGTTGCGCTCTCTCAAAACTCACACAGCAGATGTTGCCGTCGGGACAGAAATCAAGGCATGCTATGACTGAAAAGGTTAAAAATCTTAGGCAGATAGCAGTCCCGGTAAATACAAGAGAAAAATGGCATGTAACTAGCCTACTAGCAACGATGCGACTGCTGGTGGGTCTCGAAAATGAGCCCCAAGGTGACGGTAGTGAGAGCGTATCGTTAGCAGTTAGTTAATATGAATCAATAATATCTAAACAGCTTGCCTCCAGGCACCAGATTTTGATGAAAAGTCAACCTCAAGATCACATAATACGCTCAATGACTGATAAGGTTTAAATCACTTCCCACCTAAAGGTCAGTACCAGACAATCCACAATCACAATCAGCCAATAGGCGTTACGCTTAGTCCTTGCTACAGTCTTCCTATAGACGAAATTATCATCATTACTGTTGGTCTTCTATGACGTCACTTAACATAAGCGTGCAACCAATCACATCACTGGCGTAACGCTAGATCCAGGTGGCGTGTGAAAGACGCGAAGAGTAAGTATTCGGCTTTGGCATTTACTACGCTTAAGTCCTTCTCCAGTTCTCCTAAGACTGTCTTGAGACCGATTTTTATCGCGTGAGGTATAAAAGAATGCGTCAGTTGCCGCTGAAGTCGGCTTTCACTTTACATTAATGCGTACGCAAGTAAGCGTTTACTATCAACGCTGTTATGGTTAACGGGACGAGTGCAATCGTATTTGAAGTCTGATCAGCAGATCCAGCTGTTTCGTCTTTATTTACGCCTCCAACTCTGCATCAAGCTCTCTCGCGTATATCAAACAACCAATACAATAACCGAAAATATAGTATGGTACGCTTAAACAAAAACTTAAGGATAAGTGGAGCTCAAAACACAATAATCGATAGGCGTAGTCAACAACAAGGGAGTTGACCAAAAATCATCTGATTATAGATGCACGGCCAACAGCGTCAGAGGTTGCAATGCGAAGCCGGTTTTGGGAGAGCGTGTGTATGTCAGTGTTAGACCAGGCGACGACTGCTCTTATATGGCTTCACCAGGTGCGCGTAAAGGAGGAGGATTCATGTACAGAGGTCTATAATTGTTATATTAAACAGAGCTGTTCGAATGCTTATCAAAGTAGCCGTGGCAAACTTAGTCAAGACGGGCAGGGAGCAGACAGATAGCAATCTGTGACAATGGCGATTCCCGGGTCTCCATCTCGGTTAATCGAAATAGTTTAATTTGAGGCGGCGAGGCCGACATCATTGTGTGAATAGTGCTTGACAGCAGGGGACCATAACGGCGTCTAGAAACGGAATTCAAGTGTTAAACTGCTGAAAACTGTTTGGTCCCTAGGCATTTGCGTGTAAATGGGTTAGCGAGGAGAGGGCAGCCTCTATTCGAGGAGGCATAGGCATGCCGTTCAGAGAAAGGGTGAAGCTTTCGTAATAAGGAAACAATCGGATATAGGGCGGACAGAATTTTCGCTGGAAAAGTGAGCTTGAGAATTTCAAAATACTTTCGAAATTTTTTTAACGTAAGAAAGAGAATCCAGAATACCTATTTCTGCCTCGTCAGATGCCAGTAGCCAAAAACAACCATCAAAGTCATTAACTGTGGGGTCCCATGCTTTGGACGTCTTGATTTTGAACGGGTTTTTGAGCGTGATGGTTAAAAGCAAGCATAAATGGACACTATCCTGTAAAAAAGTCTTCAATAAATCATGTGACTCTGCTACGAGAAAGCTTTTGGGTTCGAATTCGCGAGCGCTTTCTAAATTGTAGGATATTTAAACTCGTCCTGGGCTGTTAACTCCTGCTTTCAGCATGCATGTGCATCGCAACTGATTTTCTAGTTTTTAGCAGTCTCTTATGATTTATAACTCGATCAACATGTCAATGAGTCCAAAAAGTTTGTTTGGACTCTCCCAGAGCTTTCAATCAAAACACTTAACTCGGAATAATTTCAACATCAGCGTAAATTTGACTATAAATATGAGCTTTTGGATTGTGTTTTAGTGTCTTGTATCACTCCCCTACTGGCCGCCGTTGATTTAATCACACTTTGGTCAGTTTGCCCACCTGCACAACTGCAGCATATTAATACCGAAAAAGTAAGCTTGTTTTCGACGGATGATCGCCTGGGCTATGTATGTAGGATCCATCAGGTGGTTATCAAACACAATTATTGGAAGGAGGTTGGCCGATTTCAATAACTCAACTGAACCTATTGTAAAAAATCGGCCGTAGCATATTCACACTGCTTTTGTCCATGTATATGAAAGATAAATCATGTGAGTAGGTTTTATATTCTCTTAAACAGGAATTAGTTGGTGAGAGCCCCTATTGTTTAAATTTTCAGGAAGTTTAGTACCGACTAACACATGCTTACTTACTTCGGCTGCCTTGATCCTATGAATAAACGGCGCTCGCGTGCATCCGTTAGTTGGGATGTCTTACGTTAATCTCTTATTGCAATGTTTCGTTCACTTGACTCCCGTCGTATATGAAGGCTGTGTTACCTAAGCTTCCAAGACGCATGCGACAATACATCTAAGTAGGCTAGTGGTATGGAACGGGTTTTTTAACGGATTCATTTTTGAGTAATTTTATTTCACCGAAAGTAAATTTTACCCAAAATATGTCAGAGTTTTCTCTGAAAACAGCAATTTTGACGCGTTTTTGTCTTGTTTAGGCCTAATTGCAGAAAATAAAGTAAACAGAGTTTAATCCTGTTTAGGTTACTTGACTACCTGCTCGGATTTCATTAATGAGAGTACGTGTCATAGTGCTTGTGTATAAATTCATTTAATGAAATGTACTGCTTGTCTTTTCAAAACAACCTGCAGAGTTCAGGCATCCCTCATTTATGATTTTGCAGAGGAAAACTGAACGAATAAATAGAGTGTGTCATCGGGTGGAAATAATTTTTAATGCTGTGAATTTACAGTTAAATATAGCCTCATGTCTCGAGCACCTTTCAAGTGTAACGCTTGACAGTCCATTGTTCCACACTTCTTTAACGGTCCTTGCCAATCATCTTCATTTACGAAGCCATCCTCTGTTGAGGCCACAGTTTAATACCCGTTGATACGTAAGAACAGTCATTACAATAACCACTCACTTTTTCCACTACGCCAGCGCGCACATCAACGCAATTGTCCAGTCTTTATTCCTTATCTCCTTTAAAAGCAGTAAAATGCCATTATGCTTCACAGTACACTGCGTTATTATCCATTCCTTACAGAAAACTCCTTCGCATTTACATTCACGTCCATTTCCTGCACCACGAATTGCCTTTCTTATTATACATTACACAAATAGAAAAAATCTTAGCTTCCATATCGAACTGTCACATTCACAGGTGCCGCCACGAATCGCCTTTCTTATTATACAGTACACACATACAAAAAATGTTGCTTCCGTATCGAATTCTCACATTAACTGGTGCCGCCACGAATTGCCTTTCTTATTATAAATTACACACATACAAAAAATCTTAGCTTCCGTATCGAATTCTCGCTTCCCATGATTTGCTGCTGAAAACCTGCGATATCCGCTCCACTTTAAATTTGCAGAGCATCTATGATATGATACAACGATGAAAGTAGGGTAACTATTTCGTAGACGACATCACGCACTTCTACGTCTCCTTCTTCTACACACAAAGGCCACTTCCATAAAAACTATTGGTGCAAGATTCCTAGCATAAACGTCTATCATAAATCAACGCATTCTGCTAACGCAACTTACGTCACCTCAACACACATGCCAAAATGGCATTACCGTAAGACGCACTTCATAATTAACAATCGAGCATTTCCGTTAATTTTGAGAAATTACAGAACACTGTCATATCTTCGAAGCGATTAGTCCGCCCTTACTGCCATATTCTTCGTTTTCGCGTGAAGCACATCGATATTGCCATTTTTTATCGTTCCATCGAAACATTTGGTAATTTTCACACTTCCTGTCGTACCACATAATTAAGTCCGCAATTTCAGATCATTTAAACGCCAAATATGGCGTACACAAACGACTTATTGAAGCACATGTCCACGAAAACAGGAAACAACAAGAAACTTCCTAAAACCACGAAGGGCTATCATGCTTCACGCGAACGACCACAACACGCATCCTTTCAAAAGGCCTTTTACCTACTTTGATAATTTTACGTGATCGGTATATAACCACCGCACTTATTTTTACTACGCCTATTCCTCATCTATTAGTCTCTTTTCTCCTCATAAAACTCCCAATCCCACGGGATGATCATTGATTGCTAGGTGATCGTGGAGGGCAAAACTATGTGGGCCAATGCAGCAGTGGTAATTTAGGGCAGGCAAATTTTCTAGCAATAGTGGCCAGGAGGCAGAGCAGTAATCTCTGATTCGTTTGTATGCAGATAGAATGCACTAGAGGTGTCTTACTCGTAATGAGATGCTATGGAGGGCTACGCATTTAAGGGGTACTACAATCTAGCGCGTAAGAAGATAGGGAACGTAGGTAGCCCTTACAATAATATGTGGCCATGACCTGGTCCTTTGAACTCCAGGTGGTATAAAAAGGCAAGCATGAAAATTTAAGTTAAGGTGGTGACACCACGATAGAAAGGGTGGGTATGTCACCCGTATGAATGCGTGGCATGCAAAGGGTAAAGAAGTAAAAATTAAGAGAATGGGGTGATTTACTTTTATATGCTGGCCAAAAAGATGGCAAAATCGAACGGTGGATAGGGAGCTGTAAGGTATGTAGCACGAGGTAAGGCAAAACTGTCTTACAATGTAAGCGGAGGGGGGGGGGGGGAATGCAAACCAAAAGGAGTGGGAGTAGAAATCTAGCGGTGTGTCCAAGACCTACCTACAACCGCAGGCAACATTACAGTTTGTTTTCAAAAATAATGTCCCAAAGCTTTCAATGAAGCTTCATTTGACAGCAAACTAAAAAAACAGTTAATAGGCGTCAGTGAGTTTATTACGTGAGCCGTTTTGGAGGCTGTTATGTGGCAGATGGGAAAGGAGATAGTAGGTCTGGAGAATAGCATTGACACTGCGGTCATTTGGCACTGTTGTGAAGCGAGATCCTGCAGAAGGTAAGTTAGTCTGAATGTGCTCAATTCAGAATGCCTGTTTTTTTTCAGTGAGGTACTAGGCCTAAGCCCTATGCAACATTGTTCCAGCAAAAGTACGCCGATGGCCGCAATGGACAGCAGAAATGTGATCATGCGCGCGTTAGTAGTGGTAAGCAGGATTAAGTAAACGCGACTAACGAAGCCGCAAAGAGCTAATTTTTGTCACTGAAAGCTGAACAATACAGTGAAAGTAAGAGAACTTAATGTGTTGAGTTGCAGAAACAACTGGTGGAGAGCAAACGTAAATCGTTGGCCCATAACATTACTTTTTTCTCTAAAATTAGTTCCGTCAGATCACTTTTTACGTAAATAATGGCAACGATATGAAAAGGCACAAATAAAACTAAAATAATGGATAACCTTATTAATAAGATTACAGGCGAAACGCCTAGGTATATACTGGACAAGACACTTTGGTTTACAGTCCTGACCGTTAAGATAGTGTTTGGCAACGTACATTTTTTTACAGCCTTTGCCTTTCATGACGCAAATTAAAGTTTTATAGTGTTAAGGTTGCTTTAGTTAAATAAATTCCCTTTTTTACCTAATAAACCATGAAATACTGTGTACTTTAATTTGAGCAACTTTTTCCATCAAAGATCATCACCATGATTTTGTAGTAGGGCGTGTATTCTGTCTCTTGATAATTGTATCTGATTCATTAATCATCATATTTTTAAACGTTGCACACTCGAATTGATGTTAAGGCTGCTTTTGTATTATTGAAAGACTGCTCTCGAGCATAAGGTCTATATCTGAATTTGAATAAGACACTATTTATGAAATGTGGCTGAACATAACATACCCCATACTTACTGTTGCAGTGGTTTGAATGCCGTTGATTCTTTGTAAAGACGGCTTCTTTTGTGAATTCATAGAGGACTTGAATTCAAGTCAGCCCTAGCTAAACCACCTGCTAAATTAATAACTTGAATTAGTTAAAAGCACTACCTAACAATATCATCCAAAGTTTATACCATTTTCAATGTCGTGAACATGGAAAAACATGAGAAGTGCGTCATTATCATTTTACGTTTTTAATGGACGCTGTAACTAGAGTTTACAACGCATTATATTAGCGATTGGGTAGCATGTCAAAAATCGCTCACATTTTATTACGAGATAAGTATAAACAAATCCCACTATAGCACTTGACGAATGCCTGTGTAATAATGCCTAGCCTTTTCATCTTGGCCGTACATAATAGTACAAGGGTAGTACATATTGATCCGCAGGTTTTTTACACTTCTCTGCAGTTATTACCACGCTTAATTTGAAAAGTTAATCTAGGAAAATATGTTTTCAGCAATTCTTTATCAGGCCAGCATCCTCGCAAGGATAGTGAAAAGTTAAAAATTGAATATAGTGAAGGAGTATTTATTGAGTACAACTCATCGCTTTTATCTAGCCCACATGACGAGATAGGCGGGTAGAGGCCCTTGTGCTCAGGAAGGGGAGGATGCAAATAAATTGGACTAGGTTGTGGGCATTGGACAGGCGTCAGTCACATGGAGTGATAATCACTGTGGCGCGAGTTTTTTTTTACAGTAAGGTCAACTAAAGTTCAGTAAATCTGTCGTAAAGAATAGTTTCTGGCCTTGAAACGGACTACGCTTACTAAAATATCACTCATTTTTCTATGCATTTCAGCCATAAACTCCACTGTATTTAATGAAGTCTGGTAGGACTAATGGGGGTAAATAGACGAATTGAGAAATTAATCCATTTCGCACTAGACACTGGTAAACATCGGATGAGCATTTTTAGAAACACAAACTAATGAATTTGCCATACATTAAGACATAAAGATGGAATTCCTACCGACTTAAATCAATTAAAGTGAGTTGTGTTATTAAACAGCTGCTATATGCTTTTCCCTTATCACGTTTAAAGAGCAGACACAAATGCCACGCGTGACTGTGCATAACTATGAGCAGAGGTGATAAGTACCAATCGAAGGTCTGCTACGTAATTCCTTAGCGGTTGTTGATGCGGACAGATCAAAGCAGAGGTTACTAAACCTGTATGTAGGCAAATTATACGGTCCACCTGTTCGCCGTTATTAACCGTATTTTTCAGTTTTGTTTGTTAAGGCCAAACATATGCGTTAGCCAGGGCATTCATCGTCAGCTAGCATATACCATAGTGCTGCAGGAGCGTATGCTTGTTTACATTTAAAAGCACACATTAGTCTGATTTGAATCATTTTTAGAGGCAGTCCGGCTGCGAAGGGTTCGGATTCCCGCCATGGAAACGTTATTGCATAGTTTAATGCATAAAATAAGAATTCATACAAGAAGAATCGGTTTTCAGAGTATCTGGGTTTAAACAATATGAATGTGAGCCAGTCAGCATGGAGGCGATTATGCTCATTGGATTCGCCTCTTCTTAAATGCAAAAGGCGAAAGAGCTGCGGCTTTATATATTGAGATTGTGGGTTTGCCAACGACTCTTATGAAAAACGTAAATTCTTCGTGAAAAATAAGTCTAATTGTAACGCTTTTCTGCAGCACGAGGAAATGAATTAAGACAACGCTTTTATTAAGGAATTTACTAAAACATTATTCCTTATATGAAAGAAAGCAATTATTTAATAAAAAATTGCACGTTTAATTAATACATCCTGCACTTTAGTGTTGCGTTTACTATATATAGGGCACCATTCGGCCAAAAGAATATTGTATATCATGATCTTCTTAGTACTCATTTTCATTTAGCGACTGTTGTGAAAAAATTGGGTATTGTATACATGCATTCGTTCTCGTAGCAATCTTTGCCCAGCATAGCATTCATGGCATTTTTTTCTACCAAATCTTCAGTATTATATCTGCACTTAAACATTTTTCTAGATAACATTGGCTGCAGCTACGACAGGCCCGGACACAATGTTTTCTTGAAGGCAAAGACAAGACAGTCCGGATTGGCACTCTGTGACTATGACTTGTTGCCAGCAAGTAATTTCCGAAACCAATTTGTGCGTCAGCCACGTCTCAAATCTCCTGCCCAATTTAATCAGAATTTCTACGCTACAAGTGTGAAGCCACGATCTCGCTGTCTTGTCAGTTCAGAGCACATGATAATGAAATTCTTTGATGAGCATTCACGATCGCTAACGGAAATTAATAAATTCACTGTTCCATGGGCCCCATTCGATGTCTCCGACGACAGCATAAATACTGAATGGCTCCGTGTACTTGATTAGACAACTATTTCAGCGCCACCGGTAGCTTCACTGTCAATTGGCCAACACTATTTTCCTTGCAGATAAATGTTAAAACATTCACGAGTCTATCGTTAACATGGACCGTTAGTTAAGATAGAGACGCAAATTCAACAATGCTGGAGCAACTATTATGTGCGTAATGAACAAAACGATAGAGAGATCCTCTATATTATCTCACAAATCGGAAAAAAATTTGGAGTTTCAGCATTGAGTAAGTGGCTAAGGAAATTGCTTCTCTTATATCAGGATTTTCTCCGGTGAATTGACGCCAAATGGACATTGATGTTTATCTGTAAATTGCGAAATTTCTCATTCAGCATGTAACTGATCCGCACGCACTGCACTAAGAATAATTGTATACACTATTAAGAACTGAACTCTTATCTGTCTCTGACTAAAGACTTCTCACTTCACTGTCCTTTGACTTCCTACATTACAGCTAATACGCAATTGAGCTTGTAGAAATCCTTCTTATTTAGAAAAAATATCCAAACACAGACTGCACAAGCATTAGTTGTGCGTTAACCAAAATTAACCATTGAGCGCTTGAGCCAAAGGAATTGAGGGGGGCATTTGGAAGTCCCCATATGACATTTTTTCTCCGTTTTTTCATAAGGGCGGGATAACAGTTTATGCTTTGGGTATCGTTAGTTGTTGTGGGTAGTTAAAGAATTTCCTTTGAGTTTCCTTTCCAGAATTTTGACAAAGGCATATATATATATATATTTGATGAGGTTCTGTTTTTCGAGTTTATCTTTGAGTCGCTGACCACATTCGCTTGGCTCACCTCATGTAATTTTCCATAACCCTCCAAGCTGTGTCTGTTAGATATCTTGTGGTTGAAAATTCCGAAGTGAGCGTTAAGGGATGCAAGAACCTCTTAATGATATGCATGATGAAATATGAAATTTAAATAGAATAAAGAAAAAATTGTTAGCATAACAATGTTAGAAAAAACATTTTGAATTCCGTCATCAAAAGTACGTGCTGAGTACGAAAACGCTTTCATAAAAAAATCATATTGCAAAATGATCGATAAGTTCATATGGACGTTAAGTAGAATTGAATTGGTGGCTGCTGAAACCTTACAAGTCAGAAGTGAACCTTCGTATCCTCATTTTTCTGTCTAGGTTATCCCAACGCTGCAGACTCTATGAGCAAGAAGATGAATGCCTTTTAATGCCCTAGATTACAGTCCAGAACACAGCGGGCAGAGGAAGACCAGCAACTGGGTCAACCAAATTGTCTTAAAGCGAAATTAAAGGAAGTTTACAGAAATAACTGTCCACTACGTGTTATTTCTGTGCTCTATCATGTTGATTGTGTTACCCGAGATTATGATTGACTAAGAGTGGATATGGCAACGACTAACCTATTATCTGCTGCTTTAACCTTTGTAAAGAACACGCAATATGTGTATGGTCACTCAATGGCCGTTGAACAGTATTCGTACCAGGAAAAAGCAAGCATTGCATATTTGAACGGCTTTTCCCGCTCATTAATGACAATCGTCTTAGCCATAGCATCCAGCGACAGCCAGTTTATGCGTGGGGTTTGCACGCTAATGTTTGTGTTGACAGTTTCAAACGGGGATTATACTTACAGCGGATAAGCCAAGAATCAAATATGAAGTTCAGGATTCTAGCGCATACAAATTAGAACAAAAGAATAATAACTATTGCATGCAAACACGCAGTTTCTTCTCACCGCAGCAGAAGCCTGTTTTTAGGCAGTTAGCAAGCAGGCTTCTGCTGCGGTGAGAAAAAAACTGCTTTTGTGTAAGGCAGTCAGCAAGCACTCTCTATATCTTGCCCGAATTTACATCCTCTGTTTACAACATAGAATAAAAATGCGCCATTATGTTTTGCATCTGGGATTCGGTCTATTTTAATATATTTACATACTTTTTTTCCTTTTTACAATCTTAGTGAGCCTAAACCATGTAGCAACGTTTATAGTCGATGTTTTTGTTATTCGATATTTTTCATGTACAATCTGTATAACATTATTGCCTAGAACGAGTCAATCAATACCGACAATACGAACTATTCAGAGAACTACTACATGCTTCCAAGTCAATATAATGAATATTTAGAGCATCTTAAGTCGCCGCTTTATTATTGACTGTTAGATAGAGTGCTTCCTGTCGATTAATGCAGGAGAAATAAAACGATAATGTTAGACACGTAGTTTGTTTTGAAAAGCTGTGGGGTAAGTTGGTTTAACGTAGTGGCTGGCAAGTCAGTAGGGGGTCTTGCAATCGAACGGAATGTGCTTAAGCGTGTCTGTCTCTTTCGGCGCTGTAAGTCACCATGAGAATGCTCATGAGCTCTCTGAACAGAGCTCGGTAGGAGGAAGAGCAAATGCAGCAATTTTATGAGGACAGTTTCTTTTTTATGGGCATAATGTGAGTTTTGGTGCGTATGCAAAGGTATACTAAAGCTAAAATGCACCTTCATTCAAGATTTTTTGCACGATTCCCGAAATATGTTTGCCTATGTATCTAGATGAAGGACGAGGATAACCAAGTCATTTCAAAGGGCCTACTTGACGTTTTTAAATTTGAAATACATCCTGTTTTTCATTGTTATCTAGCTGCAAACCCTTCAGCAAATGGTGCGCTGCTATATCGGTGCTTTATTTAGAAGATCTGCCGGGAAGGAAACACATCGGTGTCTCTCATACGAAAACCCACCATCTTACTTTGGGAACTTTGCACGTAATTATTCGATGACTAGTCAAGTTAGCGAACCGTACACCACCCTGTAGAAGGTTCTACGCAATACGCCTTTCTAAGCGGTAATTAATTATACGAAGGGGATTGAACTGGACGTTTGTTGTATAGGTTGATGACGTGGCTAGCAAAAAAAATGCAATAAGCTCCCTTTCTTGCAATTTGGTGCATATATCAACATCTTACTGAAAACATATATTTCTGGGGCTAACTTTTTGACGACCATCATTATTTTTGTTTTAAGGCATTTGTTAAAGTGTCTTGCGTTCGAATTTTTTTTTAATTTTATCTCTGTTTTTCCATTTCTTACTATTTTATGCTAGCTTTTTGGATATCCGATAGGTTCAAAATCATGAACTACATATTGTTTTAGTTCACATAGATACCAGGCAAGCTATATTTAAATAACCGTTCTGCTGCAAAGCTAATGAAGAACTCTACTGCAGGACAATCTTGCAAATATTTCTTGCTAAACTGAACCAGACTGTCCAGGACATTCCACAACGTGTTTCGAGCACGCCTCGTATTTACTAGAAACCACGAATAGTCTACATTATTCTCGTTTTGTTTGCTAGAATTCCATGTTTCCTACTAAGTGTTGAGGATTCACGTCCGCTGACTGTGTATCGCAAGGTCTCATGCACATGGCTACCTTAAACATGCTTTCTAGACATGTCATAAGCTCATTCTGAACTGTCATTTCTAAATCACTATGCTTTACCCATTGATTTTTTTACTAATCTGGAACCTTTTTCTTCATTGTTGCTAAAAGTGGAGACCAGTTGAACACTTCTTCTTTTTCCTCATTTGTCTGTTTTAATCACTCTCTAGCTCACTATTGTTTTTAAAATATTACAAACTGTTTTTTTATGTGTAAAAATTCTTCTTTCATTACAACTCATTATTCCGTATACTCGGCAGATGACAGCATTTGGCCAAATGAATATTCTATACGATAACCTTCTAGAAAATGTTCTTTATTGGCCGATATGACCAATACCGCAAAGTCCCTAGTAGCAATTGCCGACTATTCATCGACTATTCCTAGTCAGTCCCGTCGACATAAAGTCAGCTACTTTGGTAAGAAAATAGTCGACTATTATTTGACTATTTCTAGTCGACTATAAGTTGGCTATTTTTAATCGCCTAGTAGTCAACTATTTCGTGTGGGTTAATAGTCAACTACTTTTAGTCGTTCTAGGCAATCAGCGGTAAATACGGTTAACGCTTGTAAGGGAATCCCTTTAGTTGACGAACGACCCATTTTACACGTTTAATTCCCCTCAAACCGTAGACAGATGAAGTCTGAAGTCTTATTTTTTTTGAAAAACTATATTCAAAACCAAAAAGTGCAAATAATATGTTAAGGCAACATCGTTGTTCATGAAGTTGGAGCTTCATCCGTGGCGCCTAAAAGCCAGCAGTACTTGAAGACGCTGTAAATGTACTTAAAATTATCTTATTTCTTTTCTTCTCCCTCACTACATGCTGCGAATGACCGTCAAACAGAGATTTACGCCTCTATCTTATTGCGTCGTCAAGGTTGGTCCGAATGTAATTTTTTTCTTCATTCCACTTTTCGAAGAGCTCTAAGCAAATACAGCCAAGCAGTTAATAGGAGACAAACCCACTATGACCTCAAAAAAGGGGGAATAAAAGATCGACAGTTTATCATCTCCTCCTCTCCAGTTGATGATGGAGCTTATTTCATCTTCAAAAACTGCCGAAAAGTCCTTTTGACGAAGTCTTCGAGGTTCTCGCCACATATACATTATAGGTATGAAATTCTAATGCAAGTGTATCAGCTTAAAAGCTTACAGCTTAAAACCTGCTGTCGAAAATTACTGGCAAGCAGCATGTTGTTAAGCTGACGAAAATCGGCAGCAGATTTTAATGGCTGCGGCCTCTGCATTGACCGTTGGGGACTGACGAAATAGCCCCTCCAGTTGCCGTAGGTGAGCCAGCCCCCGGCGCTAACATGCCTCGATCTCGCCTAGGTGGTATTCAATGCGGATAGACAACTCCCGCACATCAGCGTTGGTTTCCGCTATGTGGCGGAAAATCCTGAGCAACAGGTTGTCCTTGTCAGGCCTATTCTCAGTCGCCGCAGTTTCATGATAGGATTCTGCTGAATATATTGTGTAAATAAGTAGTACTCACCGTCGTCATCGCCGGCTGGTATAGTGTCTAATGATGGTTCGAAAACCTTATCCGGCAGTGATTCCTAAATGGAAAAGTAAACGCGCTAGTTATGAGGACTTACTGGAGACCGGGAGACTTCAGGTCCCACTAGGAAATTATCCTGATCAATGTCAGGCCTGTGGTCACATTTGGGCAGTTGTCTGCGAGTGTTTTGACTCATCTTTGGAACTAAAATCGCAAAGGAAAACGAGTGGTTATTGAACGAGATATGTGGAAATATGTCTATGACTTTTTTTTCCCCGCAGTGCTCGCGAACCACTCACTATGGTAACTGTGCGTTGAAGGGTCCAGAGCAGTGTTCGGAAGTGCGAAGGGCTAGTAAGTGGCTTGCGTACGGCTATTTATTATCTCAATCAGTAAGTAGCTTTCGTCATCTGGAAAGCAAGCATGTTTACTGAGGGTAGGCTCTAATGGGGCGAACTGAAATCTCTCACTGAGGTCTGCTTTAAATACCATGAGACGCGATGACTTCTTCGGTTTGTCAATCAAGTCAGACATCAGAAAAAAGAGGAGCGTTCACCGGTAGAGGTTTATTATAAGCTTGATGTTTTGGGTAGCAGTCTCGTCTACCCATCTTTAGAGAATGGGAACTCTGGCTCAAAGCCCTCGTCTTTATGCCATCCTTTCTTTTGTGTGCCTGTTCGACCAATCACGTTTGAGCCACTCTGTGTGTCTCTGGCTGTGTCCTCAGTCTTCTTGTCACCTGGTCTTTAAATGATTTTTTGTTGATGACTGATGCATCCCTTATTTTGCATACCTTCGAGCAACGTGTATCTTGCTATGCAAATGCATGCCTATAGTTGAATATAAAGCAGCACCTCCATGCATGTGGACAAAATTTGCGCTAACTGAAAACAAGAATGACTATGATGAATGTCTGCTGATAATCGAGCTGGTTAGGGCCCATATTCCTTCTCAAAACTATCATTTATTAGAATTATAACATACTTGTACACCGATCATATGCAGGGCACACCTGCCCTGGTATTTAATGCCTTTCAGCTG
>JAYGXS010000006.1:23337846-23367694 GCA_036362985.1 Ligula intestinalis | reverse complement strand
ATCATATGCAGGGCACACCTGCCCTGGTATTTAATGCCTTTCAGCTGTCATGCGTGGATGTGAGTCACACAACCATTTGCCACATGAATATGTATACATTGCTAACTATATTTAAGTAACATAGTTGTTTTAGGCATTACCGGCAGAAACATTGGGACTTGCATGATACGTATTTTGATTTCATTAGTTATCATCAGATGCAGATACCCAACTCCAGTGTAGCCGCGGCAATTGCTGCCACACCCGAGATTTGAACCGGCGTCATTCTGGTCAGGGGCGAACACCCTATCATTTATGCCTCCCGTTGCTGCGCTTGAGGCTGCTGGTAAAGGATTCTGACAATCAGAAGAAAAAGGAGCGTTAACCGGGAGAGGTTTATTATAAGCCTTACGTTTCGGGTAGTGGGCTCGTCTACCCATCTTCAGAGAATGGGTATTCTGGTGCAACCAGCGCAAGCTTCATTTCCACGCGGTCAGCCATGTGGTCAGCCGCCACCGCTGCCGCCGACACCGCCACCACCATAGCAACGGCCAACGTGCTTCTGCCGTCGCGGTCAGCTAACACGCAGTCAGCCACACGGTCAGCCACCGCCGCTGCAGCCGCGGCCAACGTGCTTGTCCCGAGCACTAGTCATGGTGTCACAAAGGGCCACGGGACGAACACACAAGAGGGCGACACGCAGACAGGCAGGAGACCAAGTGACGAGGAGACTGAGGACGCAGCCAGAGGCACACAGAGTGGCTCAAACATGATTGGTGGAATAGGCACAAGAAAGGATGGCATGGAGACGAGGACGTTGAGCCAATGTATCTATTCTCTGAAGATACGTATACGAGACTACTACCCGAAAAATCAGGCTTATAATAAACCTCTCCCAGTGCAAGCTCCTCCTTTGTCTGATTTAGCACCCAGGAAACGAATTTTTAGCACTATCAAGTCAGACATATTAACAAATTCAGCGAAAGGTAGTCCTTCTTGGCTGCCTCGCCTGAAGAATGTGTTTTAAAAATATACGATCTTATTATCAAAGACAATACATATATTGGCTGTGTAATATCTATCCAAAAGTTTCTGACAACAATTTTATGCACTGTTGGCTACCTTCTTGTTTAACTGCTATTGGTACAATGCTGTGTGGATGAAGAAACTTAGTGGGAGAGGTTCGTCAGGGCCGAGTCCGTATCTCCCTCTCAGAACGTCGATTGGCTACCCGCCGCAGACACCGTGGAGCACATATTATATCTCTCTTAAGCGTGCCTAGATAACTCTCAAGAGGAAATTATGAAAAACGTTCTAAGGCTCCGTGACGTTCTACGACGTCTGCAATGTGCATAATACTGTGCACATTATACACCATATGTTCTCCACCGACGACAAGACAAACACTACGAGGTACCAACTTCAGCAATCATCGACAATTCCTACGTTCGCATAGCAAGTTAATGGATTAGCTAGTAAACATAACGACGTTAATAACATAAGAAACAAGTTAGAGTGATTCTCTGGCAGAATATCTGAGTGAGCAAAAATGCCGATATGCATTAGAAATGGCCAGAATTCCGTTCCCTTCCACAACTCGAAGTCACTTAACACCCTTTCACGCTGAGAGAACTCCGTAGCATATCCCTCGCATTTGCTCGTCTACGGCTGCTTCCTCCGGTGGCTTCAGTATGGGCAGAGTGCAGCAACTGCGATTTATCTCAGTGTGCCAACTGCTTTGTTTAGGTTTAAAGCCCTTAACCCGGTAAAAAAACAACTTTAGCCTTATGTTTACCTTCCACGTTACATCTTTTGCACCCGTAGTAGGCATTTACATTATTGATGGGCTTCACGAGAGCCTTCACAGGCGCGTCGCATATTACCGCCTTCACGCGAACATGAGTGGTATGCATCGTCTCCTGGTTAACTATTCCACTATCTTGCAGGGAAGCTATATCAACTACTACTAAGCTACAATAGTCATTAACATTGGAGTGCTAATTGCCTCCATATTAAATACCTACTGGAAACACATCGGTGAGCTAGGGTCGCACTACTCTGCATAACTTTGGCAACATTTGGGTGTTGGTTTTCTTACTCACGGGCAGACTATCTATCGATAACTGAATATCGACTTTGTCGGCTAACGGATTTGCCTTATTGCTTAAAACTCGGCCCATTTGACGTTCCGAACCCATGAGAATGTACTCACTGGCACCCACTTGGACAACCTTAATGTTGAAAAATGTCTTTACTTCCGGTTTTGAGTCGGTTGTTAATTCAGGCAACAGCGGCTTAGTGATGTCAGGTCAAGTAACGTCTGGTTTATTAAAGGAAATATAAGCAAACGCCTTTTAAGTCCATTTTTTCGCGCAAATGACTGTGCGGTATAGGGTTTCAAACTGCCCATTCGCGTATTAACATAACGTAGTCCATAGGCGCTGATTGAGGGCTATTTTCCCTACTCGTTTCCTCGATTCCTCTTCCTCATCACCTGTAAGAACCCAATCAGCGTCACTTAAGGTTGACGATGACTCACAATAATAATCACTCGATTCAGGAGGCGCTGCGCTCTCATTTCTTAAATGTTTTAGGGCACTCACGGCCTCCTCTACAGCCTGCCATTCCTCATCCACATACTTTTTAAGCCGGCGTCTTCGTGTTCTCTCAGAATCCTCCTTAAACTTTGGCAAATATTATAATGGCAAATACTTTAAAACATATTGTAGGCAAAACAAATTTTAAAAAAATATTTTATCACAGCAGGTAGGTAGATTGGTAGATAGACTGATTGATAATTCGCGTGATTGACAACTTGCACGCGCATGCCGTTCACGTCAACAAATAGTGCGTATAGGCGCGCTTACGCACTTAAAGAGCGCAAACCAGACTTCAGATTGCAACATTTGAGTAACTAATTAGATCACACTATTGCGAACGACTAGACATATGTCACTTATAGTCGACTAATAGTCGACTTGTTGCTACTACGGGTACACATGTTATTGTGCAATGGGCCTTCCTAGCTGTCGATTAGTGTGTTAATTTTCCCTGCTACAGAGTTCCTGATAGCCCACAGCTTCTTAGGATGCTGTATTCAGCTTCAAGACACAGTGCAGACACAAATCCTACAATCTGATGGGAAAGGTTGTCCGAAAAAGAGAGTCAGGGGATTTTAAAGGCAATGCAAATGAAAGCCGAAATGCATTTTAAGTTAAGATTCCTGGAATATAGACAGCACACCTGTTCATCCATATATGTAAGTTAGCTACTTAATAGGCTAGCCTTTCCAAATGCCCGCTTGACCGCCTTGGAGTAGCAGACAACCCTTCTCCTATTTTAGCTCTCATTGAAGGTGCCCAGCCAAAGTGTTTCAATTTGAAAAACATCAGTCTTTTTCTACGCTCGTCAAGGTAAACCCACTTCAACGCACCTTGCGCACGTACTTCTGAATCTACCCTAATCGCGGATTCAGACCGTAGGAGTGAAGGTCTGCCAAATGGGCCTAACCACGGGGTACCTCACCAAAAGTAATGCTCTACTACGTGAAATGTACCGATGACTTGAAGCGCCAATTATGTAGATATGAGTATGTTTGGTATTTGATGGGTGGAAAATCCTAAAGTACACATTTACTTGCAAAATGCTTTAACATCCTACCCAGAAAGAATTTAATAATATAACCCCTTGTGGATTATGAAAAAACATTTGATGCGTTAACTGCCACGTTCTTATGAAACTGTATATTAAAATGATGGGATTTATTCATGTATATTAAATAGAGTTGGCTGCTGACCAAGCACAGGTAAGGAATAACACTTACAATCTTCACTTTTCTTTGTGGGTGATCCATTCGTTACAGAGCCTATCGGCCATGATGGTTAGGCTTTTTGGATAAAGGTTAGTCGCCAAAAACAGCGGGGAGCGATCACCAGCAACCTAAACAACTGCATTGCATTAGAGTTAGAGTTCAGGTCCTTGGGAGATCTTCAGTGCACACTGAAGATTTATGCGTGTTTGGTTAAGAAAACTGATGCTGTTAAACAGGTGGAAAAACTGAAGGCTAATAACTTAACCCGCCTTTGTTGGCCCCAGAAGTTAGAAAGCTTGGAAAGTCCGAGAGCTACTCCACAAGTGGTAAGTAGGAGTTATTCGTTGTCCATTATTAACTTATGAGTAATGAAAACAGTGCGCCATGTCCACAGAATTTTCTACAAATAAGCTTCTTTAATTTCTGAACAACTCGGTAGATTAGAAGTAGGCTGGAGGCTGGATTGGAAGGGACAATGGGGTCTAGGACTGCAAAAATGCACTGCTGTCGTTGTAAACCCGTTTGTTGGGCAACCTGCAGTATGCAGTTGCCACCAGTTATTAAGCCCACCTCGGGCCCAGACCAAATTGTGCTTAATAAGCAGCGGGTGCAATAACCGGAGAGTCATAGTTCTTGATTATCAAACGCAGGATAGGCGCTATACATTACATACGTACTGTTTTATGTGAAAATCCTGGTTATGCACAAAAAACAATGCTGTTTGTCTGTATTTTACACAATAACGAAAAAAATATTTGCGATGCATTTGAAAAAAAGTGGTCTAGTGTCAGTTGCTTTGGAAGAAATGTCACTCTCAAGTGCTCTTTGATGTCCTTTTTCAGGCCCCAGAAATCGTCCAAATATGTGAAATCTGATGTCTATAGACCGCGTTGCGCACGCAGAGAGATGAGAATCTCACTCTTTACTGTTGGAAAACTAGGCTTTGTAGCCGGTGACTGGGCTTATTAGCCGGTAGATTTTGCTATGTAAAATTCCGTCCAAGTTGACTTGGGATTAATACGCGGTTGGGCGTATAAGCCGTGGGCTCAATAACCGGCGACTACCGTATTATTTTTCGGGCGTCGATTCCAATGGAGTTTGCCATGAGCCCCACGGCATTGTGCATTAATGTATATTCACTGTATATTTGCGCTGTATTAATCGAAGTCTTACTTTTCCAACAACCTTCGTCTGATGTTAAAAATTGTTCAGTAAGGCTACACGTCAGCGGTTGTAATAGGTTTGCTTAAAAGCCATATCAAGCGTGCCACTGCAACATAATGATGTGTCAAGCACTTTTTTATTGATGAATATTTTAATTACACCTAAGCAATTTTCTTAGTCTGTACATAGTTATAAGGTAAGATGCCTGCCAATGTGGTACAACGTAGTACATATGAGCGTTCTTTGCCTATATATAACGCAAATTCAACTGCAATCAACGCTTATTTTCCGATGTCACTCTCCCAGGCATACTCCTTTATCTTACGATCATGTCATATGCACATAATTGGTAACTGCTGCCTCTGACTGTGAGTTTGCTTTCTTTAAAAGAGCATTATGTGCTTATGCTCTCTGCCTATGTTTCCGATGACGAATCTGTGACGGATCTCGAAACGTCAGGTTAGCAAAAGTATTGTCAAAATGATTGACTCGTGTTCTTCTCATAATTATTATCATTATTATGGCAAAACCGTGGTGTATTCGTGCAATTCTTTTTTTTTATAGATTATTAGTATTATGTATGTTTAAAAATCAGACAGAAAATTATGAATAGCGTCATTATAGTCTCTATAACACTGTTACCTAAATCCCATTACCGTTTTCCCTTTCTGCAATCAGTCTTTATATTTTACTTATTGCACTGATGCGCGTTTGAGAGAAAAAGACCATACATTTTGTGTTCTTCTGTCACTATGAAATCGCCGGTAACCGAGGTCACATCAACCTAGTCTTTTTCCCTTCACTTTGTGTAAAATATAGGTGGGAAACCTAGTATTTTATTTGAGGTTGCTAAAGCTACCTGCCGCAAAGCATCCCCCTAACTAAGTGCATTTTACAGTCATCATCTTATCAAAGCTTATACGCAGCCAAACAAAGCCTGCACCTGCAATCATTTATCTTGTAAGTGCCGCATTTAAGATGTAGAAAACTCTTCAAACAACCCCGGTACATCCATTTTTCTCAAACGTGCTGTCGCTTTACCTACGTGTTATGGCCAGACAAACCCATCAAAAATATCCTCGCTTTTTTGATAAATAAAATAATTCGGTTATTCCAGACAAGTGTATTTTTTGCTGCACCCAGACAGGGCTATTGTATATGCTGAGCGCTAATGCAGAAGGAACAGGAGAACCAGATTGCCGACAATAATTGCAGCAGAGTTCGATGCCCATACGGCTGCCGAACATACCTTGTATGTTCCGATTAACTTCTTTGTTTTTTCTGCATTTTCCAGCGTCAAGATCACGTCCTCGTTTCCCATGTCGGCCTGCAGTTGGAGATGTGAGAGGCCTGAAAGTTTATTGGAGTGAAAAAAAACGAACGAGTTGATATGATGTGCAGGAAACTTTTGCAAATATACAGACAGGAAAACTTCCATCTTACCAGTCTGAATAGTAAGACATGTAGTTGCCTTTTCTGCTGTGCACTCGGAAGCAGGTTTTGGAGGGAAGACATCAGCAGAACCTGATCTAACTGATTGTTTTTCTACCAGAATCATTCCCTAAATGAAACAGCAGAATAAAAATACAGTTGCTCTGAGTAAAATGTATAAAAATGTATCTGTCGCCGAACATAGTTTGAAATTGTGGTATTTTTATACAAGAAAATGAAACGGTTGGCTTACAGTTGGGTAAACTGCAAGTTGAATATTCTCTGCAAAGAACGCTTTGCCCGTTGGTATGACTATCTGGTTTGCCACAGCAGTGCCTGTTAAAATGACTTCAAGGGTCTGTTTGTACCCATTCTCGCCAGTAAACTCTAGTTTTTCGAGGTTGTCCACTTTTGCTTGTTCAATGCCTATGGACACCGTAGACGTAGCTGAAATACAGACATAGCGAAGTGGTTGGGTTATCATTAAAACCTACTAAGATTTTGCACCGTGCTTAATTACTGACAGCATTTAGAAATATGAGCGTTGTAAATTGCGCTTCTACTGAATTTACCGTTGTCCGTATAACACGGTGGAGCAGGTGTTGCCTCGCAGACTTTGACCTCCGCCTTGCCAAATGTGCCCGGTGGCTGAATGGAATAGGAAAATCAAAAGAGGTTGCCTACCTGGACCTTGAATCCTGGATCAATCAATGTTGTGAACGGTTTGTTTGCTGGCATAAAGGACTCAAATTTTACTTCATCGGCTTGAGAGTATCCTGCATGGCAGACAAAAACTGCTTGATTAAAGTGAACGTGTATGGGTGCAGCAATCGCATATAGTCGCAATTATCAACAAGGAACGCTTACCTAGAACCAATATCAAGAGAAGTAACTGCGGAGTCACCATTGCCTGTGTGGATGACAGAACAGTTAGGGTGACTGCAACAGCAATAATATTTGACACAGCTAGCAAGTAAATGTGTGACGGTGATAATTGTCTTATTCATTTGCATTTATTGTTAACAGCGGAAAACTGACTGCCATGAAAGATGAAGAAGATGCACATATATATCACAATAGTAGCAAAAAGGTTAAAGCTATGCATTTTAAAACATTTAAATTAGTCTCACCTCGAGCCGAGAATCTCCTTTACGTAAGAGGATGGACTGTAACTGCTGGCTGAATAAATGCGCAATCACAGACTGCTTTTATAGCCTAGCATATGTTGCCTTGGGACGTCAGACATCCGACCAATGAGACACTTTGCAATGTTGTTAACTTCAGTATGACTCAGAACTAATTCGTTGTGTTATCACTATGAGCATTTACGTGCGTGCCGCACAAAAAAAAACGCTCGGTAACATTTCGAACAATATTAAATGACATAACGCGATATGTTTATCCCACTTATACTTCATATCTAACTTATGTTATTACCACTACACATTTTTGAATGCATGGCTCTATTTGTGGAAATAATAATAAGCAATAAAGCGATAATATAATTAAATCATGGTAACTTAAACATACTGAACATTAGAAGGTGGAAATAACCTATCTCAGTATGTATTCCATGAAGTACGCCCATGGAGTACTTTTTTGTCAGAAACTTGTAATATCCTTCTCAATCTTTTTTTAATTTTTTGTAAAAGAAGAAGTACATTGCAGGACCTTAACTATGAGTTATTCGCTATAAGCATGCATGCAGAGGACTTGACTAGAGTCGAAAATAACTTAATCCTGTGATGCGTTCGTTCATGTTTATATGACTGCCCGAAAACAAAGCGTTCACCTTGCCGTATTCCGAAACCTAGCTGTAGGAATTTGTTGCCTAACCAGACTGCCAAAAGAAAGGCTTCTTAACAGGAGCGGCGATCCTACTGAAATTAAAAAAAGTAAGAGCTAGCCGACAAGAAGTGTAATAGGAAAGTTCGTTTTAATTCCTGAAAATATTTTCATGGTAAATATTAAAATTCAATTGATTGCAAATAATTTTTTTAAGCAAATCGTCATCAGGCCAAACGTTTGCAAGGGAAATGAACACTGTACATAACAAAGCGTAGTCCACGGTGGCCAATTAGCGCCCGTGTTAAACTGTTATTGATTATTCGGAATATTTAAACGTTAATTTTCATGTTCGGCGTTCACTTCCGTTGCAAACGTTTGACTTGATGGCGAGTTGCCGAAAAAATTGTTTGCTCTGAACTGACTTTGAATACTTTTAATTGTTTAAAAATCGATAAACTCTGACAGAATATATTAAAGCTATTTTACCCAACATTTTTGTCTAGTATTTTTTCAATTTTTGCTCTTTTCGCTAGAATGTTTTAAAAAGTAGCGTTGTAAAATGTTAAAGTAGAAATCTAAGCATATTTTAGCGACATTTGGCATTTTTTTTATAAGGTATGGATATTGGGCAACATAAGACACACTCGGACAAGCAACTTCCATCTAATAATTGAATATTTTCAATGGTTTCTAATCGTGGTCCGCTTACTGCGATATCTATGAAGCCAAGCATCACCTACTTCACCACTAAGTCTTGCTTTGCGTTGTGCGCCCAAAGGTGCTTTCTCTGCGCTTACTTTTCGATAAGAACAACGACAATCAGTTAAAAAACCGTTTTTTTAAATTATGCATTCCGTTGGAATTCCATATATTACTAAATTGCAATCTGCAATATTATGTTCTGTCATACAGTAAGCAAACAAAAAAATATCGCCTACACAGGAAGATGCAAACGCACATGAAAATAGTAAGAACAACGACAATTTTCGTTTTAAAGGAGCTAATTAATGAACAATGCCATGACCAGCTAAGGCCTTTGTTGACTAGGCGACTTCCTCTAATCCACAAAACGCGCATTTTTATTTGAAATATGACGATTATTTGGCGTTTAACCTAATGCAATATAAAATCTATACTAAAAATATTTTGTCCACAAATTGCAGCATTTGATCACAAATTTTGGAACGCATGCTATTTCCTATAAAGTGAGTGCGTGCCTTTTTGTGACCAATAGGCCCTTGTTGTTAGTCAAGGAAGCCAGAAGCTGCAAACCGGTTCTTTCTTATTTCGCGCTGATACCAAATGAGGACAACTTTTCCAGCTCATTGTACCCCTTCGTATTATATTCAAGGACCAAACATTCGTGCATTTAAACAAACTGACGATTTCAATACTTGCTTTTTAAAATACAGCAAGGCATTTGCGAAAGGCCATTTCAACGGTTTGGGTGGCGTAGACGGTAATCGATATGCATGGTGTTAATGTATTGAGTTCATTAATGCAAATTACACTCGTAAAGGGAAGCTATGGTACTGAATAAATAGTTAGGCATCTAGTGACCAGCATTCCGTTTGCAATTATCGTCTGCCTATTTGCCTTTCCCTATTGACCCAAACGTTATTGGGAGGAGTCTGCAGGTGTGTCACAAAAGCCCACTTAACGCAAACAATTCATTATATTAACAGGGTGAGTTTGGCCAAAGAATATTTAACGAGTTCTGTTTCGAATCTAGCATAATACGTCTGACGGGAACACATAAATGAGTTAATTTTCGCTGTATTTGTTTTTAGATCTATACTTGGCAATGAAGTGTAGAGTAATATTGCAAAATTAACAAAAGCTACCGACAATAAACGAATAGAAAATTAAGAAGCAAAAGCATAGTAAAACAGCATTGTTAATTTTATCATGCGAAAGTTTTAGTCAACGCACCGAAGACTTATTCACATAGCTGTGAAATAATTAGTAAAACCAGAGCAGGTTACGCCTTTTGAACACACCGAGCTTTCAGAAACTGCCTTTATCGGGCAATTAATAAGATGTCTGCGGTACCTGGTGTCCCTTTGTGCATCATACCTACAGAAACATATATGTGACTGAAAAAGACGGGCGACTATAGGTAAAGCCTCTTTCTCTGACTTTGGGACTCGAAGCTGAGGCGGCCGTAGAGCAGCTAGAGTCACTGGTCTTCCAACAGCATACACCAGAGTTCTGGGCACGGTATGTGGATAACACATTCGTCATCATCAAATAGGATCAGATGCTCACGCTTACGAAGCATATTAAACGACACTTTCTGGACATGCACGTCACGATGGCGAAGGCAGAGAAAAATCAGTTGCTGAAATATTGAAGCACTGAAAATTTACTCATTTTTACATAAAACAAAACTATCCAAATCCACCTTCCGAACATTACATCATTTCGGTAACACTGTGGCCCGTAAGGCCGCATATTCCCTATGTGCAACCGATTGCCTAGTTAAGTGTCATCCAGCCGTATAAGCACTCAGCCACGTTGTTTAACATATATCGTGTACTTGTTGTCTTTGTTTTTAAGCTGGCCACATAGGCTCACGCCTCGATACTCGTATCGAGAAAAAAAAGTTAGCTGACCGTCAATGGTTCGACTAACCACTCATAGTTGAGGCGGCATCGAGTTAATTATGATAGCTAATACGAGATAAGGCGATAACTGGTCAAGGCATATCACTCGAAGCAAAACCGCATTAATGGACACAAGAATGTAAATTCACAGCAATAAGGCTTGATTACACGTCACTTAAGTCAATCGCTTATCAATACTCGACCGTGTGGGAATGCACTAAGCCGACCCCCCGACACGTGAAAACCTGGTGACGTTCGAACACGTTCCACTTACATTTACCCCCAGCACTAACAATGTCATACTCACCATCATATCCTTTGTAAACGTTGCTCTCCTTGACTTACATGAGTATTCATTTATAGAGACCCCTGTATTTATATAGACGCCTGTATTTATTTATATGGACCCCTGTATGCATTAATATAGACCCTTTTTGATTGAAAGCAGGATAAAAAAATGAAACACTTTTTTCGAATACATTTAACTTTCAAAAGAACAATTCACCAGTTATTGCCTTCTCTACCCATTTTTTCATCTTTCTGAACAAATTTGTGTCGATGAGGTCTTCAGTTGTGAGTAAACCTAGATCAGCGCACTCTCTTATTTGTGAGAAAGTGCTTAAAGGTGATCGTTTAGAATGAAACCTTGCTTTGACAAAAGAAAAAATTGCTCAATTGGATTCAGCTGCGGGGAATATGCAGGAAAGTATTTGATGAGAATTATTTTCTTTTGACAAAACTCTTTGATTTCCGGACTGTGTTGAAACTTAACGTTATCCATCACTAGTGTTGGCTGAGGTTCTCCCAATGGTGTGATAGTACGATTGTTTTCGAGGAATTCAGCTAAGAGAGTACGATTAACCGCTCCTTCGTACATTCTTTGTGCAACTTCACCACTCTCCTTGATTATTGCTAGGAGGCTCTTATTCTGGCCTTGACTACCTTGTGCAAACTCCCCAACTTTTACATTCACTAAGGAATAGCCATAGTGTATTTGTGTGGGCCACGAAAATATAGCCTCATCCAGAAATCTAATATTTTCGTCGGTCACCAAGGCAATTGCATTTGCATAAATTCCCCGGATGTTATGAGTATGGGTGTATTTCTTTCTACAGGCACCAATGACAACCGCTTTATCGAGTTATTGATTTTTTTCATGATTTTTGAAACGGTGGACTGCGACGTCGGCACCTGCAGGATTCCCAATTCCCGAACGAGTTCTCTCTCGGTCACAATATTTTGAACATTGACTATATCAGCAACAAGCTGCTTTGTTGTTTTTGATGTTCTTTTGGCCTTATCTTCTCATAAGCGGTTTTGAAATCTCGCTCGTAATTTCCATTGTTGCTCAGGTTTTTTGCAATTCTTTTGACTGTCGAATAAAACACATTGAGTGTCTCGCCTTTTCTCTTCAGAGGTATTTCCTGCTCAATTTTCCCCCTCACCTGAGTAATCAGGTTTTTTGTTATCATATTCCATTGTGCTCGTGGCATTTCTAAGGATAAGAGCGTTATATTTAGCAAATCACAAGGACAGTGGGGTTTGCGGGCTTTTTTAGCTTCTCGAGTCCAGCGTATACATAAGGCTGAGCTTTTCCAGAATGCTCCTGGCGTATGGTGCCCGAGTGGCCCTTCTGGAAGCTCCTGGCTTGCGGCCACCACCCTGGCTTTGTTTGCGGACCCCAGATTTGCTCGAAACACGACGTGGGCCGCTTGAATACGGGCGTGAACCAGCGGGGGCGGCTTGACTACGTGTATCGCCTAGGTGGCCTGTACTTTTCACCATCTATCTTGACTGTATGGAGGTTCCACCGCCGTAACAGTATTTATGCATACAGGGGTCTATATCAATGAATATAGGGGTCTGTATAAATGAATACCCCTGTATTCCGCCAAATGCTGCAGTGCACTTTTCTCACTCCTCCCTTATCATTTCGCGTGATGACGAGCCAGTGTAAACTGTTTGGAGATTCACGAGTAAAAATGCAGGTTCTAAGGACCTCTATATTTTTCGTATAGCGTACGTTTGAAAATGTCACCTAAGATTAGAATACATTGAACAAATATGGTAAGTGCAAGGCCAACAATAAGAAACAAAATTCTTCAAACAAAATTCTCTGAAAACTGAGACAACATTTGCTAGTGGCTTAATGTACTCAACCTAGGCTGCCAAACCAATCATCAATACAAAGGGAATGCGCTCATTCTTAGAAGCAGCACTTCGAACATAACAGTCACTGTCAACTGTTGACTTAAAATAGCAGACTTCAAATTCAATATACTTTAACTTGAACCCATTAAGAAGCGTGCTAAATGTGTTCACGCATAAGCTATAAATGAGCAAGCCCCGCTTCTCAATAGATATGTAAGCCGTTTGTTTTTGGGACATACATAATAAAACGGGAACACGTTTAGTTGTGGCGTTTTAATATATGTTCGAATGCTTGCCCGTTTTAAAATAAAAGGCTCTGATTTTTTAATCAATTCTGCATTCTTAAGTCTTTAAGCAACCAGATAAACGTATTTAAAGCATTTAATATATATAAATGATCAAAATTTAAAATAAGTAAGTTATCAAATCCGTGGAAGCTGCCTGCCATAACCATTCATTATGTCATCATTACTTGAAGCTCACTTTCCATGATTTGGCCGAAGATATGGCCTTTGCGGACGGGAACGCACCATGTCCGTAATAAACCGTGATAACGATTGGTGTCTCCTTTTTTGAACATATGCTTGGTTTTCCTTGCAAAAATCATCATTTGTCTGAGAATATCTGACTTTATACATAAAAACTGTTTTTTAAACGACTCCACTATCAAGTTGCTGGCTGTTAATTACTAGATCTGCTCATAGACATGAGTGTCTACATCATCTTGAACTTAAACATAACGGACATATGCAACAGCATTTTGCACTAACCCTAACACCGTACACAAATTAAGGTTTCGGCACAGTTGAACAGTAGATGGTTGTACAAATCGGAACTTTTACAGCTCACTACATCCTTTCTTTCTGCGAAATACCTGTCTTACCATAAATTTCTTCGCATGGGTTTCATAGGTGAAACTATTTAATTGATCCTGACAATCTTTTTCTGCATCTCCACATATACCTCTACATTTTTCTTTGATGCTATCTTCAGTAAATGACGATTTAAGTACCACGCCTTTTTAATGGCCTCAGCCGTTGCGTATCCCATTCCCTCTTATATTGTGACCACGATGTATGCCCAGTTGTGACAATTAATGGTTCCTATTGGATAGTTCGACCAACGCATATACAGCGGACTCGAACTTAAAAATTAAAGATGAAATATGAGTTGAGGAAAAAAATTAGGTCAATAAAGAGGCGACTGTATTAATGGCGCTTTGGCCAATTTATCACTCTGAGCATTCTCGTGTAGATATTTAGGTTAGGCATTGCAGCATAAACTCCAACGCAACGTGGAAATGGTTGCGCTCAATTTCTGGAAATGAATTATACCGTCAGTTCTTTCACTTGCCATCATATAAAACTTGACGCAAAGCTCACTTCAAATGTAATCCACATGAAACCTGTATTTCTAGAACCTTGTAAATCCGTGTATCGAAATCGTTCGGTTTACCAGACATCGCTAAAGTTCGCACAATTTTAAGGTTATATCTTAGCAATATGTTGTGTAGGGACCCCTGGTGTTGGGTCTTCTACGCAGACCTCTATGTGCGCAGCCTAAAATCGTGACAAAGGCCCATTCAAAAGGATGTACACAGGGTGCGTTGGAGGGCGTTGAGCGTGGAACAAAACGTGTTGCTGGAAACTTAGAAAGACAGCTGAAGGTAAAACCCGGGTAAGTTCTAGTTGAGACGTGGCAAGCGGTCCCGTCAAATGGCCAGCTTACTCCCCTTCCTGGCCTCCAGATGTGGGCTTATAGGTTTGCGAAACGTTTCCGGACATTTTTAGTTTAAGAGCACTTTGTCTTCAATTTGCATTGCATATTCTAAAACAGCACTGAAACCCTTTTATATGTAACTGTTCCTATAGGTTGAGAGGACTGTGTCTTTGAGTTCACTCCAGATTCCTTTATAAGCTGTCGGCTATTATGACCTCTTGAGAAGGGAGCAGCGATGCAAAAGAGGGGCACTTTAAAGCTTCATTTGTGGCTCATTCGATGCCACCAGTTAGCCCTAGTTAACCTTCCAACGCTATTGAATAGGTATATTGTAATGAGTATAAATGGGTGTTATTTAAAACGGGCTATGCTTATGCTTCTGGTCTTCCCTTCACGATAAGGCACATATGGATTGAGCGACGCTGCTTTTGCTGGCATTTTAAACTCTGGCGTGCAACTTATTGAATTTTTATCAACTTTTATCAATCCCCAAGGAAGAACATAATAAAATGGGTGTAGCTTTAGAATCCACCCACAGTTGCTTTCTCGGTTCGTTGTTGCTGGTGGTTGATCTGCAGTGCGTGGTTAATCCCACCTCGGAAAAAGGCCCCGGCAATCGGCAGCGGACTGACGATGTCCTCGAATTCTGTGTTGCAACTCACTGCCAGAAAGGTGACATTGTATAGCGCTTTCGTTTGTGGCATCATTGGCCGAATTTGGATAATCTCACGCGACTAGTTGGCCCTTGAGGGGCTAAGACTCGTTGGGTGCGCGCCTTGACGCGAGTGCTTGTGTCCGTTTTAAAGTAATAACGTGTGCACTGGCATTGCGTCGGCATAACCACCGTAAAGGCATATGACCTTGAAGGCAGTAATCATATTGAACAGTAATCGGTGTTGTACTCGGTGTTAGGCACCAACCCTCAGGAGAGCATGCAAGGTTGCTAGACTTTGGTCACGCTACCCTCCTAACAGAAATTGCCGCAAAAAACTTAGACATGTTTCACTTGGACGCACCTGCCTCCGTTTAGGCTAATAAACGCCATTTATAAGGGCATTTTACAATGTACGAACCAAGTAGCTTGATTTATACAGTTATACGGCACGTTATACGTGCGTTGGAAAACCTGTCCGACAGCTTGAATCAGTCAGCTGAAAGCTGTCACCGTGAACGAAGATGTCCTTGTCATGTCTATACTGTTTACGCAACACGCCAGGTATCTGTGTCTTTATATAATTGCGGTGACAGATGTTTTGCGATATGGCTCAGTTCTTCAGTGCAGCATGCACAAATTACGTTTTTTTAGACTATGCATTTGCACTGGCAGAGCACTAGCTTTAAGAATTTGATCACACTTCCTACCCCGTAGCCCAACAGAGGTGTCACCGCGTCAAACTCTATGGTTTGGACATGTTCCCTATATAGTCTTCCTTTCCGATTGGTTTCTCAACGCCCATAACTGTTTCCGCTTGCTTATGGCTCATTGGCTTTGCACTATGTTTAACCTCAACCTCATTCTAATTGCTTTTTGTTCCTGGGAATGAATACTGGGAAACGTTGATTTTGCCAACTTGACGTCTTGAACTCAGCATTGTCTAGATGTGAATTTAGGGAACATGTTGGTTAAGTGTCCTAATAAAGGGAATAAAGGGGATGATTGTAGAAGTAAACTATTTGAGCAGAAATAATTTCTACGAATTGGAGGTAAGCACACACTTCGGTTTCAGACCACATCTTTGTGCGTCTAGGTTTTCGCCTGTTCCCGTGAAGCTGAATATAGTAGCCGAACAATGCGACGTGTGGAGAAAAGAATGCGCAAGTTGATACTAGCATGGCTCAGGAAAGTGGAGAATATACCAATCTCTCAAGCTCCTCGTGCAGGAAATTTAAAGAGGAACTGTCAATTTATTTGCTCCTTAGAAGCAATAAGTGCACCGTTTTACACCCATACATACAACTATAAAACTGCCTTATATGTTTTTTCAGAGAGTGGCTAGTTACGTACTAGGTTTTTTAATGACATCACTCAATGTGTGTTCTAGTTACTCGTATGTTGAGAATAAAAGCTTTTGGCATTTGCATCAGTTCATTTTAGGTTAATGATATTCCAACCACCGCATAGCAAATGGACTCGAATCGAATAGCTATAAACGAACCATAAATCAGAAGAAGACACTGAGGCCAACAAAAACGCATCTGTACCGACTGTGGACATACTGATGCACGGCAAAATTAAAGGACCAGAAACAGAAGCGTCTCCGTAAGATGGGCATGTTTCTGCAATATTTCTGGAACGGAATTTTATAGCCATTTCGAACGCTAACCATAGCAGCAACCCATACGCAAAACCTCACCTTCAATACAGTCCGTAAAAAAATTTACCACAAGGAAAATTGCATTACGGAAACCCTTTAGGGCCTTGTCTCGAAATTCTTTGCTATACCAGCCATCGCTTAATTTTGCGTAATTTTCACGTATTACGTTAGGATTTTTTTGTGTCGGGATTTCGCGGTTGGGCATACTTGGCCGACCTGTAAGTGCGATGTTTGACTTAGCGACAAAGGCACATTTAGAAGCGTGTGCACTGGGTGTGTCGAAGGGTGTTGAACTTGAAGAACGTGGCAAATTGTGGGTCTTTTTAACCTCCAGTACCTCAGCTGAGCATTTGAAATGACAGCAAGTGCAAGCAAGACAGCACGGTTCTACTTGATTGACGTCAAGCGGGCACGTCAAGTGGCCAGCTTTCTCATTTTCCTGGCCTGCATACATGGGTGTACACTTTTGAAACGTTTTTCGACATGTCTTAGCTTAAAGAGCATTGCAACTATACTTTTTTGACCCTAACTCATTCTTTTCGGTCGTTACGAAGCAACTTTTCCTATCTGATTTCGCAATAAGCTTTTTTCCTCTGCGTCTTGGGCTTGATGCATGGTCTTCATAAGCTGTTGGCTTTAAGGACCTCTTGAGAAGGGAATAACGACGATTGGAAGTTTCAGTTTCGGCTTCATAACTGCTGGCAGGTAACCCTAGTCAACCTCGGAACGTCGGCTGTTAGTATTATGGTTTTGCATCCAAATGTAGTTCGATATTTTAAAAACCTATGAATTTCAATTATCTTGGTCTAGGCGGTTTTTTCTGGTATTTAAAGGTTCTGGCATGCAGTATAGTTGTGTTTAAGCATTTAAAATTTTATCAAAAAAGTAATTTCGCTTCTGTCACATTAAGTTAATTATTATCAACGTGTTCCTTGAAGGGATGTATCAAATTGCAGACATCTGGGGTCGTATTTCTGGCCCCCAAGATGCTATCAGCTTCTTGCATTCTCTGTGGAAATTTTATTTCATACTTAAATTGGCTGGCACGTGTTTGTGCAAAATATATGCCCATAGGGTTTTGTTGGTATAAGACTTTCGGTCTTTTTTACATTTCTGATCTAATGAAGTTCCGTTTGGCCTCATGAATTTACCTCATTAGAGTATTTGGGCTTAATAAAGATAAACCAACAAAAAAGTAAATTGCAATACACTATAGGCATTCTGTGAGGTAACTTGTTTCATATTTTCACTGAACTCTGAGGCACTTTTGAGAGTACTTCTATAGTCACAACGTAAATACTGTGTACTTTTCACATTTCTTGCGATTATTTTCGTAAAAATATACATGTTCACTCGCATTTTCTTTTTCAGCCAAGCCTTTTCCTTTATCGATGCCTTCGGCGGATTGGAGAATTGTACAGTTGAACTTCATGTCTAACTTATTCACTTAAAATGGGTGTACGCGTTTGCAGAGTTTTTGACAAGTTTTAACTTAAAGTGCATTTCGTTTTTAACTTTTTCTACCTTTCAGCATATTTTTACTGTCGCTGAAAAGCATATATCCCCCTCAAGTTGTGAAATATTCTCTTTTCAATTTTTTGTTGCTCCAGCCAGGGTCGCTGTGACCTGTCTGTTAATAAGCTGCCATTAAAGTAGGCATACTCTATTTCTGAATTCCGGAGTTTGTTTTCAAAATCATGAGAAAACCGCTTTGTAGTAGTTTGCTGTCCCGGGTTGACTTTTTAAAAATCGTATTGTCCCTCTCTTTTATAATTTAGTAAATCCACGCACTTTATCTGAAGCCTCAACAACTTGGCTGTTGAGTAGCATGAAATACTGAAATTTTAAACTTCTCCCCTAAAACTGTTCTGCTAAGTTGATTGATTTTCTGTACACGTGTACAGAATATTTCTCCAGAGATGATCAAATGGTATTGAATGTAACTGGCTTCAAAAACACAAACATTTTTCTCTATGTTGTCCTTTATTCGTTTAGCCCAAGTAACCCGAAACAGAACTGTATTTAATATTTTTCCTAGTGACTGATTTTTAGCAGGCTGTCCCCTAGATTTAGCCAATACAAAACAAGTCAAATGTTTATTTGTTTGAGCTTGATAGATTTTCTGTTCCATCTGCTTATTATATTTTAGACATGGATTAATTTTGGTTAAGATTTATTAATTTGCGTCATCTTATTGCGTTTTTTTTAATAGTTAATGTTCAACGGTATTTCGTATTCAGCATTAGTCTCAGTTTAGTAATAGAAACGTACACTTCCGCCTTTGAGCACCCTATCGGTATTTTATTTTTTTTGAATTTTAAAAACTTCCAGAGCAAAACACAATAGTAATGGATATACAGTCGAAAATATGAGAAAGATGCAAAATCAGAAAAATGCAGAAAAACCCACTTGAAGGGGCCTTTTAAATCATTCATCTGTGCGTGTTTTATCCAGCACAAATGCTCGCGATAATTTCATTCTTTAAAAGATAATAAATCAAGCTGTATGCCCAAATATTGTTTTGCACCTACTTCTTTGAATTTTTTTCTAAGCGGAAATATTTCTTAAGCTACTTTTGCCATCCTTAAAACAATATGTTTACTTCGCGTTTGTACGATCATGTAAAATGTTCTGGGCAATGTTCTGTTCGACATAAAAAAATAAACTTTCGCATACTTCAAATACATGAAGATAGAAAAATCAAGCTGTGTTTAAAACCACGCTCGTCACGACAAAATAAACCACCGTTATATTTCTACGACGGAAAAATTGAGACGTGGCATTGATCTGCAAGAATATTTTTTTTGGAAATTCAATGATTTTTCCGTCGCTGGTGATGCAAAAGGCATAATCGCTACGGACCGGGAAGCATACAGTAATATTCCTTTTGGACAGGCCTGCTAAGAGTACCAAAAACATACCCGAATGGTGAACGTCCATCAGCCGGTTTTAAAATTTATCGATCTTAACCAAAAATATTACTAGACCTCGGCCCAATGGGAATTGCATTAGGTTTCTGATCAATATAATTGTGATTCCCAACCTCAGGTGCTGCACCACATGGGTTTTAATAAGATTGGCTGATGACACCTAATAAGCCATAAAATGACCATTGCTAAGTGCATTTCTTTTCTGGCAGTATTATTACGCACATGTATTTGAAAAAGCGAATGGACTTAATATATTAGTATATTTAAAAATTTTCAATAGTGGCTGGTTTGTGTAAGTCTTTAGTCCACATTTGAATGCTTTAATGTTAAGTCAGTTGAACAAAGGGAAGACAACCAGGAGTTTTCTTTCAAGTGAGTGCGTTCCCTTTCACGATTGTTTATTTAACTTTAAAAACAAAGGGGACATTTTGAAGACAAAATGATATAGGCACTTCTTGTGCGTACATGTGTATTGGTTGAAGTACAACGATAATGCGTAATTAGAATCGGTCCCAGTTTATCGAGCGAAAGAGCGGTGGACGAATATGAACACTCTATTGTTCTTGTTATATTTTACGCAAAACCTCCCCTTACTTAAGGAGAACACGCTATCTTTTGTTATATATCCTATACTTGCATAACATTGAGAAGTCAGGCATCTTCTGCTAGGCAGAGGTCTGGGGACGTAAATTAATATTCATTCTCAGTCGTTCTCTGTAGCGCGGCTTGCGAGTTCGAGCCGCCCATTTTTTTGCTGTAAATTCACGTGGGAATTTAATATTCTATATTATCCTTTACATTTTTCTGCTTTGTTTGTGTGCATTTATGATAATGAGGTCATGTCTACAGTACACTGTTACATTTTCAAATGCACTAAAACAAGTTTTTTTACCTACAATATTTCCTGATAAAAATACATGTCAGTTACATCCAATATACCGCATATGCAATTCACCAAAAATACCAGCATCAACAACTCTCCATAGGTGACAACACGAAGAAGAAAGCAAAGATTACGTTGGCAGGAGGAAACAAACGTTAGCCTTTTAATGAAATGACACTTCCCGACAAATTACAGATCTCTGTTAACAAGAGTGTCGAGGTAACGGCACTCATGTTAAAAAGAGAACAAGAGAAATCTGCGATCATCTGTCTGCAAAAAAACTTGGCTTAATAGCGACATTGAGTCGGAACTCATCACTCCCCAACATTTTTCCACATTTTTGGTTGGACAGAAAAATCATTAACCAGCAGCAGTGGTGGTGGAGTGGCTGTCTTTTTAAACAAGCAGCGGTGCAGAAATTGTAAGTTCTTAATCTCTTATTCGGACGATTTAATATACGTCATTGCTGTAGTATGCAAGCCTAGATTTTTTATGTTATTCTAAAGGCGGCATTTATATCAGCATTTACATTCCACCCTCTACATGCCAACGTGCTTTACGCAATTTTTTTGTTTTTTTTTCCCAAAAACTTGCTGTACTGTCTTGCTAGCATGTCATTATTTTAAGCGGTGGCTCCAACCGTTAAAGTTTTTGCTCACTTACATTGTTAGGTTTTGATGACTAAGCTCCCTTCAACACTCGTGCTGATGCCCCTCTGGATCAAATATTGAACAACCATCCCAAACTTTTGCAGTCAAAATCGAGCTCCGTTGGCAGGCTCAGATCTTTCTGTGTTATTGGGCTTGCCGCCCATCTATTTAAGCTCTAACAAAGGGCTGTTAGCAATATCCGAGAGGAAACTAAGGGTTGGAGACTCGCCCCGCATAATATTTCTTTGCTCCAGACCATCATATCTGACAAGCTTTCTACTCTTCCAGAGTACTCAAATGTCGACTCATGCTGCAGTCATCTCACGACTTTTTTAAACGAAATTTTTACTGTCTGCGGTCCTCTTGACACTGTAATGGATATATCTGATAGAATTTCTTCTACCCAAATAAAAAAAATTTGGGACGCCAAAAGGAATTGTTCTCAAAAATAGGTCTGCAAGATAGTTTAAAGGATGTGAACGTCCAAATAAAGCGTGAAATGTCCAGGCTGAACGACTTTCAGCTTTTTATTTCTTCTACATCTTTCGCTCTCCTCTTCTCGGATGAAATTTGGAAGAGACTAAAGTGTCTCACTGGTCAACGCAATGCACTAGCACTTGTAGATGCTGACTTAGATTTAGATGCTTAAAATGCAAATTTTTTCCACATTCCCACTGCCTCTTATCTTCCGAAAGACGTCATTTCCTTATTACCAAGTGTCCTTGTTGCTTTGTCTGTGGAATCAGTGATGAAACATATTTAAACGGTTTGAGGTTCAACAGCTGCAGGATCAGGTGGGATCTCACCATTTCTCTTGAATTCCTGCTCGTTTCATTTAGCATCTGCATTGACACACCTCATCAACTTGTCTTTCATGGAGTCTAAGATTCCCGATGAGTGGAGACCAGTGAAAATCCCTCCAATCCCGAAAAAACCTTTCTTCACTGGTCCAAAAACATTTCGTCTAATTGCCTGCTCTTCTGCACAATTTAAACTTGCAGAAAGAGTCATAATGAACATAATCTTGCCGTTTCCCTCTAATTTTTCCGATCCCTTCCCATTTGCGTATAAGGCTAGGCGTAGTACACTAGACGATGTTGCCCTGGTAGCCCATTCTGCTCTTAGAGCTTTAGATAAGGGCTGCAGTGCATACGGGTGTGCTTTTCTCGACTACTCCCCAGCCTTCAATACGATCCCTCGACATCTATCTCTTAAAAAAACTTCTGCATGCGGCTCTTCCTGCTGGGCTGTCTTTTGGCTTGGGGACTATTTCACTTCCGCACTCAATTCGTTCAGTGCGGAGAGTGAAAATCCATGGTCCTTCCCAACAACTGTGGAGTTCTTCAGGGGGCCATACCCTCCCCTCATCTCTTCTCTCTCCACATTGACAACCTACGATCGACAAAATAGTGCTTGTTTGTTAAATATGCTGATGCTATGGTTGTTGGCCATCCGCTTAAAAGTCAGTCACATCTCCAAATACTGAAGGATGGTCTAGACCATGTCTCAACATGGTCGCCAGCAAATGGCCTTCTACTTAACGAAAGAAATTCAGTCCAGTGTATTTTTCGACTGCAACCCTCTCCCAGTCCCGAACGTATCGACCTTGTGCCCACCGAAGTATCCTCTTTCCGATACCTTGGTATTACACCAGCATTCAACCTTACATTTTCTCTTCATATAGAAGGCCTTTTTATCAAAATCCGTAAACCTTTATACTGTATCCGCCGCTTGCGTTGATATCACAAACCACAAGCCCTTATCTGGTCTTTTGTAGATGCCTGTATTCTCCCCCTCTTTCTTTACTGCTCTCCAATTATTTTTCCAGCCTTACTTAAAATAAACCTTGTCATTTTGAAACGTAGCCTCAAAATGCTCTCTTCAGTGCCGATGTTTCGTTTGTTTTTTAACTGACCTTATAGTAAAACACCACTTTGAAACGTTCAAACAATTTGCCGACCGTATTTTAATTGAGGTCACCCACCCACTCCTCTCTGAACTAATGAATGCGAAGTCTTTCCGTCCCATGCGTCGAGGTTTCCGTCATATGTCTTGCTGCACATCAGCATATCAGCACTCGGTAATCGTATTCCTAGCACGCTACCTCACGTGTAAAGAAGCGGAAATTGAGAAGTTGAAATATGATCTGTCTCTATCGTAGGCGTGGATACCGTGTAAAGCTTGACTTTTGAGTATGACATTAACTTTTGCCTCTTAATATGACTCATTACTTAACTTTCGTGAATGGAGCCATTTTTTTCGCTGAAAATTTATGATGTTTATTCGTAGATAAAGCAATATTCTCTTCTTCTTCCTCGATTTTCTTCCGCGACACGATATGCGTGTAAGAGTTTGACCCAAAAAAGAAAAAAACGCCGGCAACTGCAGGAATTGGACACACAACAAACTAATACGACGTAGTTTACATCATAATTTCCTAAATCTTTGTAAACATGTATAGCTTAGCATCATATGATATTCCACATTGGAAGCAGCAACAACGGAAGACTAAAAAAGAAAATATCATTGGTAGAAAACCACATTTTTAAAACAATAGTTTTACAGTCAAAACAGAATCACCTATGCTCCGTAGTCATCTAGTTTCCAAAACATATTCTTTTCCATGGAATGTTAGCGGTAAATGTAGGGAAACAAAAATATTTTGCTATGTGAGCGTGGTTGCGTACGAGGAACTAAAGTACTATGCATTCACTGATGATAAATACAGAGAGAAGACCAGCCGGAATATCGTGTTTAACTCGCTCATGGTAAAGCACGCAACACTTGTCCGTCGTCAGACTAACTGAACATTGAGGACTGGGATCCACCATGCCAGAGGTTACATAGAACGTGGGTGAGAATGCGGGGTTTTGCTGACGCCAGTCCTTCCTAGTTAGGAACTGCAGGTGAGAGGTCCCAACACTGTGGGCAACGTGTCCCGTTGGAGTCCAGAATATATAAAGTTCTCGTTGGTCTAGCGCCAATACACTATTGTTGTTTCACGCTGATCGAATGTAAGTAAATTATATGAGCAAACCAGTTTAATGTGATTCAAGACCCACTTGCCTGTTAAACCCGTAGGTGCCGGAGTGCCAAGCGTCAAAACTTGTTGGTGCCTCTTTTGTGTAAACATAACGCAATTTAAATGGCGCGCACAATAAATGGCATGTTAGAGTAGATAACGCCGTAGGGTGGTCCGCTTATTGTAATCCATGTGGGTGCCAAAATTTCGACATGGATGAACTTTGTAGACAGTAGCGTTATTACCATTAGTTTGGTGCTTATTCCGTATGTGTTTAGAATGTGCGATAGAGTAGCCCTTGCCGAGGACCCGGGCTTGCGAGCAGTGCTGTTGCCATGGCGATTTAACTTTCGGCTAAAGTCTCACTCAGAGGGGGCTCTTACACCTAACACCAAGCGTTGCAGCGAAAGGACATTGACAAGGACTAAATGTCTGACCTACAACAACAGACAATTCTTAACATATTTTATTAGCAAGATTATTATATTTGTAGTGGTGACAGAGATGAGGTTATTGCAACAAATGATAATTCAATCAAGAGGCGAAAAGAAACGGAGAGGTTATTGTTACTGTGCCTTTACCGTGCCTTGTGGTCGATGGTGTGAACATATACTCTGAGTAGTTATCTGGCCAGGACAGTCCGAGTATCTGTAGAAAAGTTTTCTGATCGCGCAAAATTGGGTTAATTGGCTAAATGGTGACCGCCAGATTGCAGATGAATCGAAAAAGCGTGTCCGACAAATTGTAACACTAAGCTGAAAGCTTTCACCGTCAATGGAGCATTCTCCACCTTTTTAAAAGTGCCAACGAAACACTGTATGTGTCCGTGGAAAATTGTGAGGGATGAATTTATGCCATATTTCTATTAAACGCAGTGTTGCGTCTATACAGGCCTTTCATCTTCCTTTGCTGATGACTACCTTAGGGGTGTCCTCACATCTTATGTCTTGTTGCGTTACACAGTTGTCGCTGCAGCCAGAGGTAAGAGTTGGATATGTTTTCTCTATCGCCTTTATCCCTTAGTCGTGGAACGCCCCGAACTCTTTCCACGTTCTTACTGCTTATTACAGTTTCAGAAGCTTTCATTTCAAACACAATTTTATTGTTTTTATTTCCTAGGGATGAATGATCGGAAATGCAAATTCGCCAAACTTTCGTCTTTAAATTATCACTGACTAGATGTTTATTTTAAAATCATTTTGGTCTATTGTCATAACGTGGAGGAGAGGAGTTGACTGTATAAGTCAATATTTTTACAGAAATAACATTTGATAAGATTTAATTTGTATAAAATGACAAATTAATTACGTTTTTGCCGATATGATTTTTAACTATTGTTACCTTCAATTTGTTTATAATGCCGAAGGGGTGATGTGATGAATGCGTTTGCCCAAAGTGTTGAAGAAAACGTGTCCCGACTCTTAACGGATGTCTGTGCCACTGCTTTCAGCTACATGTGTACACTTTGCAAATGCGCGTATTTATAAGAAGTATTGCTTCGCTAAAGTTTCCAAATTTTAAGCCTGCAGGGAACCAGAAAATTTGTGTAGAATAGTTAAGACATCTTTGAGATCAACCATTCAATAAGTTCAGCATAAAATCCTTCGTAATTTCCTTCTTGTTTAATTTTGGGATAATTATGCGCACATCAGATCCCGTATTTGGGGTTTGAATGTGGCCTTAGGGCACCATATACGAAAATGTTCCTAACGGACGATGAATAAGGGTTTCAACTCGTTTGCTTGTACAAACGTGGGGCTCTCCCTGCAAAGACCAGCAATAGTCCGAGAGATGGTGCCTTAATGACCACTGACGGTTTTATGTAAGGATACCCACAGCAGTTCCGCAGTTTGTCGTTTTGTAAGTGGCCCACAAGCAACAGCAGATACAACGGGACATAGCGTCATGATATTAAACGTTACGGCAATGAGCAATTAACTAATTAAGAAACCTCTCATGCTGTAAACGAATGAAGGTCTGTGCCCCGTTGGTCCATGAATACTTATAACAGAATAGATAAAGAAGAAGACCTGTCAAACAGCGGATCACATGTTTTATTGTCCTGAGCTTTCGAACTTTTACAGAGGTCCAGCCTCAGAGGTAAAAAGCAGCAACCAACAGGAGTGGTATTAAATATAGCCAAAGGCCGACCAACTGCCAGTAGTAATCAAAGCGTCTAGGCATAGGAAAGAGTCCACTTTTTTACAAAGTATCCTATAGATATCTGCGGAGTTTACGGTAGAAAACAGTCTGATTTTAGGTTGCATTAATTGGGCCGCATTGTCGCCTAGGTGAAGAGCAAATTAAAGGTGACTTCAGAATGTGGCAATTAACGCATAACCAAATTTGCGCCATATTATCTCCTCTATTGTTTGGACATTTTAATTTCACTTCGTTTTACGTTCACGTTATTTCAACCAGCGCATAGCAAATACAGTCAAATTGAAAAACTTGAAGTTAAAATTATAGATGAAAACAAATGTGATAGAAGACAATGAGGCCAACAATGATGCATGCCTGCCCACTAAGTCAACATTTACGGCATAGAAACAGATAGTTTTCTGTAAGATGGATAGGTCTGCGCTGATCCTTTGGACTAGAAAATTCTGGTTAATTATAGCGATAGCTAGAGCACTACCCCCTAGCAAAAACCGCACCTTGAATGAACTGTGTATTGAATATAAAACCATGAAAACTTGTTTTTGGGGACCTTGGAAGGCCTCGTCTCAAAGTCCTTCGCTTTTCCTGATATTGTGCTATTTCTTGCAAGTTTCACGCTGTAAGTTAAGAATATTTTGTGTTGCGAGTCCTGAAAATGGGCCCTCTTTGGCAGATCCATATGGGTGTGGTCTCACTTCGCGACAAAGGGCCATTCAGAAACACGTGGGCTGGGTGTATTTCAGGTTGTTGAGCTTGAAGTGCGTGCAGACCCTCGGCTGAAAACTTCAAAGGACAGCTAAAGAAAACTAGACGGGTTGCTCTACATGAAAAAGACGTCAAGCGGCTCCTTGAAGTGACTTGCTTACCCACTTCTTGGCCTACAGAAATGGGTTTTAATGCTTGCGAAAGTTTTTTTTGACAATTTCTAACTAAAAGTGCATTTTGGTTTAACTTTGTTCTGCCCTAAAGCATCATTCTTAATCGTTAGAAATCAACTTTCCCTTCAGGTTTCGGGATCCGTTCCTTCCACTGCCTCTCCAGGCTCAATTTGTAGTCCTTCATAGTCCTGTTGTTTTATGAGCTGCCATCAGGTAGCCCTAGTCGGAAACCGAACGCCGGCTTATGTTGCTGAGTACGAATTGGTGTACCATCATTAAGGAATGGTTATTCCAGTCTTTATTGTCGAATGTGAGTGTATTATGTGAGCAAGATGGCCTAATGTGAACCGACATCCTGTTGATGCTGTGTGTACTAGAGTGCCAACATTGAACTATGTGTCATGCCGTGTTTGCGTTAACTATGTCGACCACTGTAACTGCCTCGCAACTGAAATCACGGGCCAAAAAAAATAGCGTTAAAAAGTGGTAGGATGGCCAGCTTATTTTACTTCATGTGTGTCCCGAAATATGGCCATGGGCGACCTATCTAATATGGAGCTGAAAGCATTTGTTCGCTGCTTCATCCGTATGTGCTTAAAATTCGCGGTTGAGTAGCCCTCAACACGGATTCCAGCTTTTGAGTGATGCTGTTGCCGAGACAATTTAATTGTCAGCCGAAGACAAACTCAGAGGGGGCTTTCACACCTACCATATCTCGTCGCAGCGAAGCGGCATTGACAAGAACTAAATGCCTTACCTTTAAGATCAGCCATTGCTTATTCCACTTTATAAGCAAGATTATGGTATACTAAGATGCGACAGATTTAGAAGAAGTGCATTACATGATGATCCCATCAAGGAGCAGAAGAAGAGGAGACGGGAAAAGCCTACGACACTTAGTTATTGCCAGTGTGTATTCACCTTGACATATGGTCGATGGTCTGAATATATGCTTTGAGCTGGTATTCGGCCAAGGCAGTCTTACTATCTATATAAACGTCTTCTGCGCGCGCAAAATTTAGTAAGTTGGTGGAATGGTGACCGCCTTTACCTTCAGTAGATTACATATGAATTGGAAAGCGTGTCCGACAATTTGCTTCACATAGCTTATAAGTGTCACCGAGAGCGGAGCGTTCCCTTTCATTTCTAAAGTGCAGATGAAAATTTTATGTGTCCATGGGTAATTGCGACGGCAGACGTCGTGCGATATTTCTCGAAAGCTCAGTGTTACATATGCACAAGCTCTATATCTGCCTTGGCTGAAGATAAGCTCAGAGGTGTCCTCACACCTCCTGCCACGTAGCGTAAACAAAGTTGTCGCAGCGGCAAAAACTAAGGTGTGGAAATGTTCCCTCCATCTTCTCCAGTTCCTTACTATGTCAGCGCCCCCAACTATTACCGCTTACTTACAGCTTATTGGATTTTAACAATTGTTTAACCTAAAGACCATTTTATTGCTTTTACTATCTGGAAATGAATAATCGGAAATGTGAATTCGCCAAACTGTACGTCTTTTAATTATCACTGACTACGTGTTTATTTTACAATCATTTTAGTCACGTTTTCTGACGTGGAAAAGGGGAGGGATGGTGACTGCGTATTTGCATATTTCTAAAATAAATAGCATTGGTTAAGTTTTTGATTTGTACAAAATACCAAATGGATCACGTGTTTGCAAATATGACTTTTCAATTTTTGTTTATATGTACCCAAAGTGTATAAAGAAACGTGTTCTGACACTAAACAGATGTCTGTGCCACTGCTTTTTGCGATGAACGTACACATTTTGGTGAAGTGATTTGTTAACCAAATGCAAATTCACGTAGTAATGGATATTGAGTCTAACATATCAGTAAGATAGGGAATCATAAAAATGCAGCAAGATGCACTGAAAGGGCCTTTTTAAACATTCATCTCAGCATTTTTCATCCAGCACATATGCTCTTGGTATATATCCTTCTTCGTAAGATAAGAAAGTAAGCTGTATGCCTCTTTTGAGCCCACCTCTGTGAGTTTATTTCCCAACCGAATATTTCTTGAAGCTACTTTCGCCATCCTGAAAAACATATATGTTTTTTTCGCGTTTAAAGGATTATGTTAAGTGTTCTTTTCAATGTTTTGTTCGCCATAAAAAATTAACCTACACCTGCTTCAAATTCTTGAAGATGAAAAAATCAAGCTCTGCTTAAAAACACGCTTGCCACGTCCTTATAAGCCACCGTTTATGTGTTAACGACGGAAACAATGAGACGTGACATTGATCTGCAAGAATTATTCTTTTGAAAATTCAACGATTATTCCGTCGCTGGTTATTCAAAAGTCATAATCGCTAACGACTAGGAAGCATAGGGTTATATTCCT
>JAYGXS010000006.1:23320899-23337746 GCA_036362985.1 Ligula intestinalis | reverse complement strand
GGACAGAATTCATACATCAACCAGTCTTCTCGTATTCTAATTCATTTGAGTGATTAGCTGACATACACAATCGGAAGAGTTAAGATATGCTCTGGCGTCGTTAAAAATGGAGCAGACTAGACCACGACCACTAAAGATCGTCCTAACCAGCGACACAGAAGCAAAACTTCTACTGTCCAGGCGTTTTCGATTGAAGTACTCCAGAAAGGATGTGTTTTTTCAGCCGGATTACTCTCCTGCCGAGAGGCTGAAACGCCGCACGCTAGTTCTAGAATTGAGGGAGCGCAGAATCAAAGGAGAACCGAATCTCGTGATCTTCAAGGACCAGATAGTCGAAAGACATTCTGCCCCCTCATGGACTAAACCAATTCGCATGACCGCGCAGCTTCTCCAGTAGCCTGCGTTGGGGCTACAAATGGACCACGCAAGAATTCAAAATTGACATTTATGTATACCAATGCGCAAAGCTTACTTTCAAAAATGGATGAACTAAGGATCAGCGTATCCCATAACAGAAACATGGTTGTCGGGCCAGATTGACAATCGCGAAATTGGAATCCCCGGCTTCCAACTGTTCCGGAAAGACAGAGAAAACCGAAGAGGCGGAGGCGTAGCAACCTTCGTGAAGAACGGTTTGTATGTTTCTGAAAAAACGGCGAATCTGTCTTGCCAAGAAGCGGAATGGTTAACTGTAAGAGCAACGGGTTCCCAAAGCCTTGATATCTTAACTGTCTACCGACCACCAAGGAACAATCCTGCGGCCGATGCCCTATTGCTGGATGAGCTAAAAACCCTCGCTACGCGACCAAATACCCTTATTGTTGGGGACTTCAACGCTCCTACCATCAACTGGAGCTCCTCCTCAGCTGATTGCCCTGAATCGGCATTCGACCACCAGCTCCTGAATATAACCCAATCCCTACTTCTCACCCAGCACGTCACATATCCCACAAGAATTTGTGAAGGCCAGCGGATGAACTGCCTCGACCTTGTGCTCACTAAGTCGCTCGACAGTATCGACATTGTGGATTGCTTTCTCCCACTAAGCCAAAGTGACCATGTAGTTCTCATGTGGGAATACAGTTTATTTTATTTGCCTGCCGAACAACAAGACCTCCGTCCTAATATCTGGCGTGGTGATTTCGAGCAAATGAAACATGATCTCTGTTTCATAGACTGGGCATCCACACTCTCCGACAACGAAAAGAGGAAGCTTGGGAACAGTTCAAAGAGATAGTCCATAATCTCATCTCTAGCCACTGCCCTATAACTCGCCGAAAACTTACGAACAGGCCTCGCTGGCTGAATCCATCCTTAAAAACCGAAGTTAACAAGAAGGGAAAACTCTTTAAAAAGTACCGAATTGATAGGTCATCTGAATCTCTTAATAGGTACAAAATGCAGAGGAACCGGGTCAAACGTCTTATTGTCAGAGCTCGACAGCAGTTCGAAGAGGATCTGTTAAACCGAGCCATGGTTAACCCCAAAGTCCTGTACAGTTATATAAGACAGAGCACGCGGAATAAGGATCCTATCCCCCTACTGCGAACTGCCGAAGGTGCCGAAATCTCAGAGGACAAGGATAAAGCTGACTATCTTTCTCAGTTCTTCCGGTCCGTCGAAGTGACTGAACCCGGTTTTCTCTCCCACACTTATGAAGACAATTCAATCCCATCTATTGATACAGTCCTCTTCACCGTTATGTAGTTAAGAATGAGCTTCGTAAATTGAAAGAATCGACCTCCCCAGGCCCCGATGCAATCCCGGCCAAGCTGTTGAAGGAGCTAGCTTCTGAAATGGCCAAGACGTTAGCCCTAATCTTCCAGGCGTCATTTCTTACGGGCTGCCTACCATCTGATTGGAAGACAGCTACGATCATCCCACTTTTCAAGAGTGGCAGCCGAGCGTCCGCAAAAAATTACAGGCCGGTGAGCCTTACCTCCATTTGTTGCAAAATCATGGAAAAAATCATTAAGAAGGCGTTGATGCAGTTCCTCGAGCAGAATCACCTCCTTTCCGATGCACAACACGGTTTTCGCAGTGGTAGGTCCTGTCTTACCAATCTGCTATTCTCACTTGATAGCTGGACCAAAGCACGTGACGAGGGCAAAACGGTGCATGTGATCTACATTGACTTCAAAAAGGCGTTCGATACCGTCCCTTCTCAACGCCTGCTGCTTAAGCTGCGCAGCGCAGGTGTTCGCGGGAACCTCCTCCGATGGATCCAACACTTTTTTACAGGACGGTCACAAAGAGTCCAAGTCGGTCGCCAGCAGTCCTCCGGTTTACCTGTGGTGAGTGGAGTCCCACAGGGCTCAGTTTTAGGTCCCATATTGTTCCTCGTTTTCATCAACGACTGTGTCAGGGATCTAGACTGTGAAGTCACCTTGTTCGCCGATGACATCAAATTATGGAAAGTTGTCCAAAGTACGGCAGACGAAAACCATCTACAAGCCAACTTAAACAGATTGGAGGACTGGTCAAAGCTTTGGCTTATGCCTTTCAATGTTAGCAAATGTAACTTTCTTCAAATCGGCAGTTGTAGAGCATCCTGCACGAAAGTCTATTCTTTAAATGGTACTCCGTTGCAACAAGTTGAGAGTCAGAAGAACTTGGGTGTGTGGATAACTTCTTCACTCAAACACACGCTGAACTGTACGAAAACAGCGAAGTCGGCCAGATCTATGTTACAGCTGATTAGACGAGCCTTTATGGGGTTTGAAAAAAACAGCTTTTCCAAAATCTTTGGAAGCTTCATTCGGCCGCACTTTGAGTTCGCTATACAGGCATGGAGACCTTGGACTTTCAAAGACTGTTTTGTCTTAGAGAAGGTCCAGAGGCGAGCGACATAGATGGTCAAAGGTCTAGGAACATTGCCCTATGAAAGCAGACTGTCAATCCTCGACCAATTTCCCCTTACCAACAGACAACTCCGGGGGGACCTCATATTAACGTTTATTATGAATAACCTGCATTGTTGTTTCGTTACTGATGATTTCTTTGCCCAGGCTAACACGCCAACTTTGCGCGGGCATTCCCTTAAACTACGCCCGGGCAAAGCAAGAATCGACGAAAGAAAATTTTTCTTTACCAACAGAATAGTTTCAGCGTGGAACGCTCTTCCAGAAGAGGTTGTCCTCTCCCCTAGTGTCTATGCATTTAAGAGTAGACTGGACATGTATCAAGTGCAAACGCAATGAAGGTGAAAACTCCTTCATCAGATTCCAATGAATCACTTACAAATGAATCACATTGTTTATCACATCCAGTGCATCAAATTATACTACTCGCAATTTGCGAGTAGTCATATATTTTTCTGTATTTTTCTGTCATATTTTTGTTAAGACTGTCTTCCCGGAACATGTAACTGTCGTAAATTTTAAATTTTTCTTTGTATCAACTTATTTCATATCATCCTGTTACCAACAGGGAGTTCAAAGGCATTCGCCTATCTTTCCCTTAATAACCTGATACTGATACTGAATTACAGTGTGGTCCACGACAGCGCCTTGTTTTCTTCTTCGCCTTCTTTGGGGGATTATGATCGGGATAATTTATCTGGACCTCGTATTTTCACCTATGTTAATTCATATCATGGGCGCACAGCCCTCCGATTAGCACGAAGATGGGAGACTTTTGCCAAACGAGAGTCATCCACCTACGCCCAGCTTAAGTTCCTGCATCGTTACCTTGATGAGGATGTCCTGCCGAAATGCCTCCACTACAGCCTCCCAGTTAAGACCGAACTCTGCCGACGGACAATAGCAGAATTTAAAAAAAGATGATCAGGGTCTTGATACGAGACTGCCATTCTCTGATCCATAAATACGAAGGAGAATTACAACAGCTTTCCTCCACAATACTCAATATCGCACAGAGTCACCGACGGCTACGCGACAGCCAACTGCTTCAGAAGTTCGCCAGAATAGGTCCAACAAATCAGTCACCTGCTGATGGTGCCCTGGTCCATTACCTTTCATCACGTCCTCTCACTCAACAACAGTTGGCAGTCTTATCCTACGACACTAAGTTCAACGCGAGAGATATTCACCCCGTAGACTTTGTCGCATCTTTCGAATCAGCGCTCCAGAAGTGTGAAGCAAACGAAGAGAGTAAGAACGCCATGCAACAGCGAGTGTCAACTCTCCTCCTCCAGCACAAACCTTTGAAGACGATCTCCGAGGCAGAAGTCCGAGAACTTATGCGAATCCGAAAGATGTGGGATATCGTCACCTTGCTAGCCGGCAAGGGACGCTCAACGGTTGTCATGGATAAGACTGAGTACACGGCGAAGCTACAAGGTCTGTTGGAGGACAAAAATGCCTATCAGCTTTTGGGATTCGAAGAGTTCAAGAAACATGTGAACAGCGTTAACAGGGCGATTGAAAAAGCTGAAGAAGTCCAGGGCCCTCAAAAAAAGAGAAGCACTGACCGCAAAAGCCACAGACGCCGCGATGGCGCATTTCTGCGGTCTGCCGAAAGTGCATAAACCTTGAGTGCCCCTTTCACCCCATCATCTCCTTTCGTGGTACTCCGGCCTTTGGACTTTCGAAGTGGCTCTACAAGCGGTTCCGCTTCCTCACCAAGGATTCCTTATCTTCAATTAAGTCGGCTGAACAAACGTCGGATTTTCACGTAAGGAGATGATCATCTTCTTGGTTAATTCTCTCATTGTCCGTCGGCAGAGTTCAGTCTTATTTGGGAGGCTGTAACGGAGGCATTTCGGCAGGATATCCTCATCAAGACAATGGTGCAGGCGATTGAAAAGCGTCTTGGTATAAATGAAATCGATCATAATGTAAACTATGATATGAATGTTAGCAGAAGTTTTGAGGCTAGTCTATTTGCAAACAAAATTGTACAAATAGCTTCCAAGTGAATTAAAATTATTCACCTCATCGAAAGAATGCATAGTCTTGTGTGCGCACCATGCTGATTATTTGCACTGTGATTCTTATGTATGCAGCGACTTGAAAAAACATGGGTATAATAATTGCACAGCTATTCAGCATTGTTTTTCGTATAACTAACACTTATTCAATACACTTACGCCTAGCAAAACTAAAGTTCTTCGAAAATATTCTCGAAATTAAAAATTGTGTTTGAGTAGGGATAAAACTGAATCTGATTATATAGTGAAAAGTTTTTGATTTCCTAGATATGGCCGTATGAACTCAGTCTGTTTTATCATACAATGTTTTAAAAATATTGCATTATTAACTCCAGTTTGTGGATATTCACGGTCAACAACTGATAAAAATCAGAGGTTCATAAACTGTCGTTTATTTTATCCTGTTCTATCTTAATAATTTTTTTTGCAGATAACATTCACAACTCAGGTAAATAAATTAACAATTCATCGATATGGAATAGCTGATTGCATGCAGTTGACATGCTTGCAAGCAACGTTTTTTAGTGGAAAGCATATTTTTAAGAATCGTGGACGCCAATTTGGAAAGTGCTTCTTACCCTGATAAAGTTTATTTTTGTGAGTCATCTACACATGTGCAAAGTTTCTATCGTTAACAAGGCTGTAGAGTACGGACAATTTCTATCATGCGTATGATACTCAAAATACACTGAATAAATATATTTTCCTACTAATAAGAAAAAAAGATAAAAATAAGATACTAATATGCCGAATGAATGAGAAGGTTCGTGATCCAAGTATTTGCATTGTTGCAAAAAAGCATGTCAAGCACCAGATCAATTTATTTATTGTCCAGGAGTTCCTTTGAAGAATTTTGAAAAATCAATAAGTCTGATGCTCGACAAGCTCTCTCCTCCGTTCAATATTTTTATGGACTTTTGGTTAATATTTTCTTCGCTCAATTACACATTTATCTAAAGGAGGTAGTCGAAGTATGTCTATCCTCCTATGACTATTGAGAAATGTCACATAATATTTTAATGAATCTAGCCTCATCGTGTAGCATGTTCAATTACACACGAAAGACGCTAAACATGGCATCAAAAATACCCTTTTTGTAAGTTAAAGTTATATTAGACTTCTCAAAGAGATTAAACAGTTGTGCACTTGTAATATCTTTTGTTTCCGGAAGCAGTCAAATAATTGCACCATGATTTCAATGGAGGCACATTTATTAATGTAAAGACTGTTTTGATCTCCGTAAAAACGTTTGCATTACTATCTATTAACCCCATATTACTAAAGTTTTCCTGAGTAAACATTAATTGAAAACAACCTTTTTGGATATCATTTGAGTAAAAAATACGTATACTAATTATATACAAAAATGAGATAAATTATTAAGATTTGAGAAAGATTGTGAAAGCAAATCAAAGCCTTACTTTATTAGGAGTACAAAAATGTTTCGTGCAATAGTCTTTGCAATTGATGAGGAATGTGACTATAATTGTTTAGCTAAATTTGGCCTGGTTGAATGTTTACTAAATACAATTTGTTTCTTTAGAATACTTCCACATTAAGGTCATTGTCGCGAAAGTTATGGATCTGGTGTTCACTGCATTCACCGAGAAAGGAAAAATTTAATGAATATATTTTTCCCCGGTATTGCATATTCTTGTTGAACTTAAAAATTTACTTGGCATTTTATGAACCTATATTTTTTGGCAGAGGTTTTCAGTCAGCTAATAAAATGAAAGATTTTAATCAATTTATTGCATGAAATTAAAAACATTGAAATGTGGTGTTGCCTGTTGCTGTTTCGTGCAAGCACTATTTCCTGGTTGCCTCATTTGGAATGTTTGGCAAATTATCAAAAAGTACGCGTTAATTCTTAAAAAAACAGATTTCTTTATTATTTTCGGTTTAAGAAAACGTAAACGTGCGGTGCTAAGTGCCGGAAATACAGGCCAGATATTCTTCCTAAGAACAAGAAATGGTACAACATCACTCGTTTTAGGTGACCGTGCTCAGAAATGCAAGAAGATTTAGGGCAACGGATAAAGGTCAACAGTATGGCTTGTCAAAAGAGGAACCTGATAATTATATAGAATTGCCTACAGGTTGTCCTAAAAAGGAGAGCAACGTTTGCTTGACTATGGGCACTACTTCAGATTGCGTTGTTTTTCTGTTAAAGGGAAAATGATTTAAAATGTATGCCAATTTTAATTTGCCGTCATACAACATCAAAATACTAATAAGCGTTTAACAGCGCGTAAATTTACAAACATTTTCTACGAGTAATAGGATGGCCAACGGCTATTCGCCTGACGTTAAATCTTTGTAGAAAGTTTTGATGAAGACAAAAAACTGCAAAGCATATTTTAATGCATGCTTGCAGTACAAAGAAATCTCCGGATTCGTTTCAAAATGTAGAGACACAGTCAAAAACGTTGGTGGTGACATCAAAGCCTGGGTCAATAAAACAAATTTATTGACACTTTATTTAATAAGCTTTAGTTTAACACCTTTTTACATATAGATCAAGGAAATCTAAGCCTGCATGCATATAATAGGCTGCAACGTTAGCATTTCCAAGGAGTCTTTTTTAGCTTCATAAAGGGTCAGGTGTTACAAAACTTTTGACATTATAAGTTTAGTTACACACAAAGATTTTCCTACTCCAAAGTCTTAGTGCTCTGGTTAATGTTGGTTGCATAAGTTTAATCTGAGTAAAAGATAATTGTTAAGTTCATCATTAAGTTTATTAAAATTAAATTCAGCTTCAGTTAAGCTTTTAGTTTCAATAACACTTTGAAATTAAATAATTTAGTAAGCACTGCATACCAAAGCAAACTAAACAAATCAAGCTTAACTTTAAAAACAAACTAAACTTCAGCAAAACGGCTGAAATCAATAAAAAGCTCAATCTCAAATAAACGATTGCCAACAATCAAAAAAGGCAGAACTCTAGGTAATGGGCAAACTAATATGGACGACTGTGTTAACATTCACTTTATTGTTTTGGTCAAGTCCAGTTTAATTTCAAGCGCCAGAAATACTTGTTAAATGTAAAGCTAAAATAAAAGTGTCATGTGGCCATGTTAACGCTCTAAAAAGTATTAAGTTATGGACAAACAAATTCGTCTTCAACTAGTTTATAAAACACGATAATTGAAGAGCTCTGCAAAGGTTTGCTTCTGGTGGATTTAAACAGCTAATTCTTTAACCACATAAGCGATGGAACTTTAAATAGGCGGACGCCTTCAAGCAGTTTTCCTTAGGTGGCACTGATTAAAAATTTCAGGGTAATATTATATATTTTTGCTTTTCCAAATGCATAGAAACCTAACCTAGACATTGCAGTTAATGCGTGTGAAAGTTTGAACAGGTCTATGATGCACTACAGTGAAGTGAGACAACAGTTTTAAATAGACATGATTCACAGATGCATGTAAAAATTATGCTCCATATAAAAGAGAGCATTGCCGTTAAAAAATTGAATTTTTACCATGCTAAAGTATAACCACTTAGACTATGTGCATAATTTTTGAAAAACAACATTCAATCAATTGGATACGTTGAACCACGACGTGCTCAATATGCCTTATAATTTATTAATCGAATAAAAAACAGCTAAACAGCACCAACAATTAACCGGATTGACACGTTTTTCGTGTTTTTCTATGAAAGCTTTGTTTGCTGGGATAAAATAAATATGTTTTGTAGATAATACTACCAGCCAACAAAAGAAAGATTGAAATACACATTTTGTGGCTTATTAGTTAGCGCCGGGCGAGCACACCCAAACCGATATGGTGTTTTAATCCAAGGATATAATTCGCAATCAATATCAGCCCATTGTCTTTTACGGTTTAGATAGGGAAATATGACAATCGCTGATGAATTTTCGGCATCTCTGTCTGTCGTTGGTTTCATTCGTGGGCCTATTCAACTCAAAAATTACCGTATGATTCTTGGCCGTTAACGACTATGATTTTTGTATCACCAGCGACCGATTACTTGCGAAATGCTCAAAACTATTATTCGTGCAGATCAATGCAACGTCAAACTGTTAATAAATTGCAGATAGCACGGTAATCAACGTCTACGGGACAAAGGTGTTTAGAGGCAGAGCTTAACTGTTAATCTTCAACAATTTTTACGCAGGAAGAGCTATCATTTTTGTACCAAACAAAATGTTGTACAGCAAAGATTAAGAAATCGAACGAACCCGAAAAAAGCTGTTGTTTTACGTTGGCAATAGCTGAATTGATAGATAAGGAACGCCCCCTGAAATGTGCCTATCTGAAGTATTCTGACATCCTAACTGACTGCTTGTTAAGGGCGTATATTTATTTATCACGTCCACTCTTCTGATAGAAGAAAAGTTTCGCGTACGCAGTAATAAGTACACAAATTTGGCCTAATGGGTTAGTCTATGGTTTTCGTGACCAACTGTGACCGATGATGATTAAAAAAAACTCATCGAGCATTAATAGTTTTTCGAAAGAGCAGTATAATTATACAAAATAAAATATCTTAACCAAACTAATTCTATTTTTTAATAGTAAATAGTCAGAAAAGAAAACGTAACTTTTTCAAGCAAAAAGCAATGAGCTTATTCCCGCTGTCTAACTCACTAAAACTTAAAGCGTGCAAATGCACAGTAGGGCCTGGCAATAATTGGTAACTTTCAAAAATTATTAAACAGACTTCTGTATCGCCTTAATTGGACTAATCGAATAAAAGAGCATCATACAGATAAAAGTTCGTCTTTTTGAATCCAGTTGAAAAAACACCATGGATGCTCTCTGGAGAAAATTTTTTTATAAGTTAAAGGAAAATAAATTAAGTTGACAGAACTGTTAAAGGTAGAATGTTGACGTGTCCGTTAGTGCATACTACTCAAGAGCTAATCTTATGAGGTTATCGAAAAAGGATGTAGCTTTACCAAGTAAGAAAAAAGGACAGATAACGCATTTTTTGCAAGAGTCAACACTGGACAGAAAGCTACTACAAAACAGCTGCCCCATGACTTTTAAAATGCTCTTAACTCTGGCTGGGGAGAGTCTTAATCTAGTAAACATAAACGAAGTGCAAATCGGAAGTGTTTAATGCGAAAAGATCACCCGAAACAATTAAGACGCGCTTATAGTGGAATAAATACAATAAGGATTGAAATAACCATTCCTTAAAGATGAAACAACAATTCATACTGATCAACATATATCATTAAGCCAGCGTTCGGTGTCCGACTGGGGCTAGCTGACGCCTGTTAAATAAACAACAGGACTATGAAGAACTAAAGATTGAGCCTGAAGACGCAATGGAATGAGTGCATCCCGCAACTTGAAGGGCAAAAGTGATGTCTTACGATAGGGAATGATGCTTAAAAGCAGAACAAAGTAAAATCAAAATGCACTTTTAGTTAAAAATTGTAAAACAATTTTGCAAGCATTAACACCCATTTCTGTAGGCCAAGAAATGAGTAAGCAAGTCACTTCAAAGGGCCGCTTGACGTCTTTCATGTAGAACAACCCGTCTAGTTTTCTTTAGCTGTCCTTTGAAGTTTTTCAGCCGGGGGTCTCCAAGTTGAAACAACCCGTGTTTTTTCCACGCTCTCCAAGCTCATCATCTTAAAACACACCCAACCTACGTGCTTCTGAATGGCCTTTTGTCGCAAAGTGAGACCACACCCATACGGATCTGCCAAAAAGGGCCCAACTTCGGGACTCCCAACACAAAATATTCCTAACTTACTGCGTGAAACATGCAAGAAATATCGCAATATCAGTAAAGGCGAAGAACTTTGAGACGAGGCCTTTAAAGGTCCCCATAACACAAGTTTCCTTGGTGTTATATTCCATACACAGTTCATTTTAGGTGCGGTTTTTGCTTGGGGTTAGTGCTCTAACTATCGTTATAATTAACCAGAATTTTCCTTTTCAAAGGATCACCGCAGACCTATCCATCTTACAGAAAACTGTCTGGTTCTGGGCCGCAAAATGTTTTTTTAACTATATTAACAATGGGTAGACATGCTTCATCCTTGGCCATATGGTCTGCCCTCATTTTTATTTCCATCCATAATTATTCAATTAAAGTTGTTTAATTTGGCTATATTTGCTATGCGGTGGTTGCAATGACTTCGATATTCAACGCGCAACCATCATAGGCCAAGGAAACTCAAATGCCGAAAGGCTAAAGCTTGCAGTATGGTACTAAGATGCCACTTTCGTCAACAGTCATGTAGAGCTCACCACGGCTTTTAAAGTCTTTCGTCATTTTGTAAACAAAGGGCGGATCAAGGCCAATTCAGACGTACATATTGCAAACAAAGAGGTCACAACATAGAACGGGCAATAATAGGAGGCAGGATAACTGGAACCCTCTACGTGGGGCAAGGCATAACACGAATTACTGATTATGACCCCGAACGACTGACAACTCTATTGACAGTTAATAACCATATACCATTACAATTGCTCACTTTTTTCTCTTTTCTATGCCCGGACGCTCTGATGACCACTGACAAGTGGTTGGCCAATGGCTATTATAATTACCCTCCTTTTGGTTGCTGCTTTTTTCTTCTGAGGATGGACCACTGTAAGAGTTCGAAAGGTCAGAACAATAAAAAATGTGATCCGGTGGTGGACAAGTCTTCTTCTGCATCTATTCTGTTATAAGTATTTATAATCTTACGGGGGCACAAACCCCGATTCGTTTGCAGCATTAGAGGTTTCTGCATTAGGTTATTGCTCATTGCCGTAACGTTCAATATAATGATGCTATATCCCGTTGTATCTGCTGTTGCTCGTGGGCCACTTATAAAATGACAAACTGGCAAACTCCTGCGGGTATCCTTTCATAAAACCGTCGGTAGTCATAAAGGCACCATCTATCGGACTATTGCTGGCCTTCACAGGGAGAGCCCCACGTTTGTACAAGAAAACGAGATGAGACCCTCATTCATCGGCCATTAGGAACATTTTTGTATATGGTGCCTTAAGGCCACATTCAGACCCCAAAGGCAGGATCTGAAGGCAAATAGCTATCCCAAATTTAAAAAAAGAAGGAAATTATGAAAAATGTAATGCAAAAAATATTGAATTTTTGATTTCAAAGATAACTTAACTCTTCTTCACGAATTTTTCTGGTTCCCTGTTGGCTTAAAATGTGGAAAATTTAACGAAGCAATATTCTTATAAATACGCGAATTCGCAAAGTGTACGTACGTCACTGAAAGCAGTGGCACAGACATCCTTTAAGAGTCAGGACACGTTCCCTTCTACACTTTGGGTAAACACATTCAATACGTGATCCCTATGGCATTACATACACACTGAAAGAAGTCAAACGTGAAAAGTCGTATTGGCAAGCGCCTGATCCATTTGGCATTTTATACAAATACATCCTAATCAAGTGTAATTGCTGTTAAATATATTCACTTCCACTCTCAACACTTCTCCTCCAAGTTATGACACTTTGCCAAAAGGATTATAAAATAAACATCTAGTCAGAGCTAATTTGAAGAATTAAAATTTGGTGAATTTACATTTTCGATTATTCATCTCCAGGAACTGAAATCAAAACAAGTCTGTTTGAAGTGAAAATTCTGAAAATTCAGTAAGCAGTAAGAACGCGCAATGAGTTCGGGGCATTGAAAGACGAAGGGATGGAAAAGTTAGAGAAAACGTGTCCAAACCTTAGTTCTTGCCTGCTGTGACAACTTTGTAACTCCACATGTAATGAGATGTGAAGAGACCTCAACGCTAGTCTTCAGCCAAGGCAGATGCAGAGCCTGTATGGACGCAAAACTGCACTTGTAAGAACTATGGCACAAAATCAGCCGTCACAATTTTCCATGGACACAGAAAATGTTTCGTGTGCATTTTTGCAAAGGTAAAGAACGCTCCACTGACGGTGACAACTTTCATCTGATTAAGGCTAATTGTCCAATTCATCTGTAATTTACCGAAGGTAGAGGAGGTCACCATTCAGCCAACTTACCAAATTTTGCGGGCGCAGAAGGCTTTTATACAAATATTAGGACTGATCTGGCCAAAAAACAACTCAGAGTATATATTACCACCATCAACAACATGGCACGGTAAAGACACAGTGACAATAACCCAGTGTCGTTTACCTTGCCATCTCCCTTTGCCTGTTGATGGAATTTTCATGTCGTGCATTTATCTTTAGTCTGTCGCCACTTAGTGCATACAATTTTGCTAATAAAATGGAGTAAGAATTGTCTGTTGTTGTAAGTCAGACATTTAGTTAGTGCCAATGTTCCGCGCAGCTACTCCAATAGCCTGCGTTGGGGCCACAAATGGACCAAGCGAAAATTCAAAATTGACATTTACGTATACCAATGCACAGAGCTTACTGTCAAAAATGGATGAACTAATAATCAACGTATCCGATCTCCTTCCCGATGTTATTTCGATAAAAGAAACATTGTTGTCGGACCAGATTGACAATCGCGAGAAGGGAACCCCCAGCTTTAAACTGTTCCGGAAAGACAAAGAAAACCGAAGAGGCGGAGGCGTAGAAACCTTCGTGAAGAACGGTTTGTATGTTTCTCGAAAAAAATCGGCGAATATGTCTTGCCAAGAAGCGGTAAGAACAACGGATTCCTAAAGTCTTAATATCTTAACTGTCTACCGACCACTGAAGTACAATCCGGAGGCGGATGCCCTATTGTTGGATGAACTTTAAGCCCTCGCTACGTGACGAAATACCCTGATTGTTGGGGACTTCAACGCTCCTACCATCAACCGGAGCTCCTCCTCAGCTGATTGCACTGAATTGGCATGCCACCACCAGCTCCTGAATATAACCCAATCCCTACTTCTCACCCAGCACGTCACATTTCCCACAAGAATTTGTGAAGGCCAGCGGATGAACTGCCTCGACCTTGTGCTCACATAGTCGCTTGAAAAAATTGACATTGTGAATTGCTTACCCCCACTAGGCCAGAGTGACAATGTTGTTCTCATGTGGGAATACAGTTTATTTTCTTTGCCTGCCAAACCACAAGACCTCCGTCCTAATATTTAGCGTGGTGATTTCAAGCAAATGAAACAGGATGTCTGTTTCATAGACCAGGCATCCACACTCTCCGGCAACGCTGAAGAAGCTTAGGAACAGTTCAAATAGATAATCCATAACCTCATCTCTAGCCACTACCCTACGACTCGCCGAAAACTTACGAGTAGGCCTCACTGGCTGAATTCATCCTTAAAAGGCAAAGTTAACGAGAAGGGAAAACTGCTTAAAAAGTACCAAATTGAAAGGTCACCTGAATCTCCTAATAGGTACAACATGCAGAGAAACCGGGTCAAACGTCGCATTGTCAGAGCTCGACAGCAGTTCTAAGTGGATCTGTTAAACCGAGCCATGGGTAACCCTAAAGTCCTGTACAGTTATATTAGAGAGAGCACGCGGAATATGGATCCTATTCCCCTACTGCTAACGGCCGAATGTGCCAAAATCTCAGAGGACAAGGAAAAAGCTGACCATCTCTCTCAGTTATTCCGGTCCGTCGAAGTGACTGAACCCGGTTTTCTCTCCTACACTTATGAAGACAATTCGATCCCATCTATTGATACAGTCCTCTTTACCGAAGATGTAGTTGAAATGAGCTTCTTAATTTGAAAGAATTGAACTCCCCAGGCCCTGATGCAATCCCGGCCAAGCTGTTGAAGGAGCTAGCTTCTGAAATGGCCAAGCCGCTAGTCCTTATTTTCCAGACTTCATTATTTACGCGCTACCTACCATCTGATTGGAAGATAGTGAAGATAATCCCACTTTTCAAGAGTGGGAGCCGAGCGTCCGCAAATAACTACAGACCGGTGAGCCTAACCTCCATTTGTTGCAAAACCATCGAAAAAACCATTAAGAAGGCGTTGATGCAGTTTCTCGAGCAGATTCACCTCTTTTCCGATGCCCAACATGGTTTCCGCAGTAGTAGGTCCTGCCTTACCAATCTGCTATTCTCACTTGATAGCTGGACCAAAGCACGTGACGAGGGCAAAACAGTGCATGCGATTTACATTGACTTCAAAAAGGCGTTTGATACCGGCCCTCATCAACGCCTGCTGCTTAAGCTGCGCAGTGCAGGCGTTCGTGGGAACCTCCTCCGATGGATCCAACACTTTTTTACAGGACGGTCACAAAGAATCCAAGTCGGTCGCCAGCAGTCCTCGGGTTAACCTGTGATGAATGGCGGGCCACAGGGCTCAGTTTTAGTTCCCATATTGTTCCTCATTTTCATCAACGACAGTGTCAGGGATGTTAAATGTGAAGTCACCTTGTTCGCTGATGACATCAAATTACGGAAAGTTGTCAAAAGTACGGCAGACGAAAACCATCTACAAGCCAACTTAAACAGATTGGAGGACAAGTCAAAGCTTTGGCTTATGCCTTTCAATGTTAGCAATTGTAACCTTCTGTAAATCGGCCGTTGTAGAGCATCCTGCACGGAAGTCTATTCTTTAAATGGTCTTCGCTGCAACAAGTTGAGAGTCAAAAGGACTTGGGTGTGTGGATAACTCAAACCAACACTGAACTGTACGAAGTCGGCGAAGTCAACTTTGCACGGACATTCCCTTAAACTACGCCCGGGCAGACAAGGATCGACGGAAGAAACTTTTTCTTTACCAACAGAGTAGTTTCAGCGTGGAACCCTCGTCCAGAAGACGTTGTCCTCTCCACTTGTGTCAATGCATTTAAGAGAAGAATGGACATGTATCAAGCTTTAACGCAATGAAGGTGAAAACCCCTTCATCAGATTACAATGAATCACTTTACAATCAATCACTTTGCTTATCACATGCAATAGATCAAATAATACTACGCGCGATTTGCAGGTAGCCATATATTTTTTTGTCATGTTTTGTGAAGATTGTCTTCCTGGAACATGTAACTGTCGTACATTTTAACTTTTTCTTTGTATCAAAATAATTCCTATCATCCTGTTACCAACAGGGAGTTCAAAGGCATTCGCATATTTTTCCCTCAATAAACTGATGCTGATACTGATACTGCAAAGCTATGTGGTAGGTATGCAAGACCCCACTAAGTGCGTCATTGTCCGGCAAGTAAATTGTCTCGGCAACAGCATCACTCACTAGCCGGGGTCTGCGGTGAGGGCTACTATATCACACATTAAAAAAACGCATGCGGAAGAAGCAGCAAACGAATGGTAATGACGCTAGTGTGTACATAGGTCATCCATGTCGACATGTCGGCATCCACATGGATTACAATAAGCGGACCATTTTACGGCGTTATCGACTGTAACATGCCATTTATTTTGCGCGCCATTTTAATTGCGTTAGGCTTACACAGAACAGGCACGAAAATGTTTCGATGCTTGGTACTCCGGCACAAATGGCATCAACAGGCAAGTGGATCTTGAATCACATTATACTGGTTTGCTCACAGAATCCACTTGCATTCGATCTGCGTGAAACAACAATCGTGTATTGGTGCTTGAACAGCCAGAACTTCACTGAATCTGGACCCCAATGGGACACATTGCCCACAATATTCACACCTCTCACGTACAACACGTACTACGAAGGTTTTAGCGTCAGCACAAACCCTGCATTCTCAAAATATTTGGTGTAACCTCCGGATAGATCAATCCCATTCAATAAGCCCTTTCGAATGCACGTGCGTAATAATACTGCTAGCAAAAAAGGCAGACGGTAATGAGCAGTTTGTCAGCCGATCATATCCAAATCCATATAGTGCAACACCTGAGGCTGGAATTCACATTCATATTGATCAGAAACCGAACGCACTTCGCATTGGACCGAGGTCTCGTTATGTTACTGGTTTAGATGGATAAACTTTAAAACTGGCTGATGGACGTTCACCATTTCGGTCTGTTTTAGGTACCATTCGCGGATCTGGTCAATAGGAATATAACCCTATGCTTCCTAGTCGTTAGCGATTATGACTTTTG
>JAYGXS010000006.1:23293762-23320799 GCA_036362985.1 Ligula intestinalis | reverse complement strand
AGGAATATAACCCTATGCTTCCTAGTCGTTAGCGATTATGACTTTTGCATAACCAGCGACGGAATAATCGTTGAATTTTCAAAAGAATTATTCTTGCAGATCAATGTCACGTCTCATTGTTTCCGTCGTTAACACATAAACGGTGGCTTATAAGGACGTGGCAAGCGTGTTTTTAAGCAGAGCTTGATTTCTTCATCTTCAAGAATTTGAAGCAGGTGTAGGTTAATTTTTTATGGCGAACAAAACATTGAACAGAACACTTAACATAATCCTTTAAACGCGAAAAAAACATATATGTTTTTCAGGATGGCGAAAGTAGCTTCAAGAAATATTTCCGTTGGGAAATATACTCACAGAGGTGGGCTCAAAAGAGGCATACAGCTTACTTTCTTATCTTACGAAGAAGGATATATACCAAGAGCATATGTGCTGGATGAAAAATGCTCAGATGAATGTTTAAAAAGGCCCTTCCAAGTGCATCTTGCTGCATTTTTATGATTCCCTATCTTACTGATATGTTAGACTCAATATCCATTACTACGTGAATTTGCATTTGGTTAACAAATCACTTCACCAAAATGTGTACGTTCATCGCAAAAAGCAGTGGCACAGACATCTGTTTAGTGTCAGAACACGTTTCTTTATACACTTTGGGTACATATAAACAAGAATTGAAAAGTCATATTTGCAAACACGTGATCCATTTGGTATTTTGTACAAACCAAAAACTTAACCAATGCTATTTATTTTAGAAATATGCAAATACGCAGTCACCATCCCTCCCCTTTTCCACGTCAGAATACGTGATTAAAATGATTGTAAAATAAACACGTAGTCAGTGATAATTAAAAGACGCACAGTTTGGCGAGTTCACATTTCCGATTATTCATTTCCAGATAGTAAAAGCAATAAAATGGTCTTTAGGTTAAACAATTGTTAAAATCCAGTAAGCTGTAAGTAAGCGGAAATAGTTGGGGGCGCTGACATAGTAAGGAACTGGAGAAGATGGAGGGAACATTTCCACACCTTAGTTTTTGCCGCTGCGACAACTTTGTTTACGCTACGTGGCAGGAGGTGTGAGGACACCTCTGAGCTTATCTTCAGCTAAGGCAGATATAGAGCTTGTGCATATGTAACACTGAGCTTTCGAGAAAAATCGCACGACGTCTGCCGTCGCAATTACCCATGGACACATAAAATTTTCATCTGCACTTTAGAAATGAAAGGGAACGCTCCGCTCTCGGTGACACTTATAAGCTATGTGAAGCAAATTGTCGGACACGCTTTCCAATTCAAATGTAATCTACTGAAGGTAAAGGTGGTCACCATTCCACCAACTTACTAAATTTTGCGCGCGCAGAAGACGTTTATATAGATAGAAGGACTGCCTTGGCCGAATACCAGCTCAAAGCATATATTCAGACCATCGACCATATGTCAAGGTGAATACACACTGGCAATAACTAAGTGTCGTAGGCTTTTCCCGTCTCTTCTTCTGCTCCTTGATGGGATCATCATGTAATGCACTTCTCCTAAATCTGTCGCATCTTAGTATATAATAATCTTGCTTATAAAGTGGAATAAGCAATGGCTGATCTTAAAGGTAAGGCATTTAGTTCTTGTCAATGCCGCTTCGCTGCGACGAGATATGGTAGGTGTGAAAGCCCCCTCTGAGTTTGTCTTCGGCTGACAATTAAATTGTCTCGGCAACAGCATCACTCAAAAGCTGGAGTCCGTGTTGAGGGCTACTCTACCGCACATTTTAAGCACATACGGAAGAAGCAGCGAACAAATGCTTACAGCTCCATATTAGATAGGTCGCCCATGCCGATATTTCGGGACACACATGAAATAAAATAAGCTGGCCATCCTACCACTGTTAAACGCTATTTATTTGGCCCGTGATTTCAGTTGCGAGGCAGTTACAGTGGTCGACATGGTTAATCCAAACACGGTATGACACAAAGTTCAATGTTGGCACTCTAGTACACACAGCATCAACAGGATGTCGGTTTACATTAAGCCATCTTGCTCACATAATACACTCACATTCGACAATAAGGACTGGAATAACCATTCCTTTAATATGCTACACCGATTCACACTCAGCAACATAAGCCGGCGTTCGGTTTCCGACTAGGGCTACCTGGTGGCAGCTAATAAAACAACAGGACTATGAAGGACTACAGATTGAGCCTGGAGAGGCAGTGGAAGGAACGGATCCCGCAACCTGAAGGGAAAGTTGATTTCTAACGATAAAGAATGATGCTTAAGGGCAGAACAAAGTTAAACCAAAATGCACTTTTAGTTAGAAATGTCAAAAAAAACTTTCGCAAGCATTAAAACCCATTTCTGTAGGCCAAGAAGTGGGTAAGCAAGTCACTTCAAGGAGCCGCTTGACGTCTTTTTCATGTAGAACAACCCGTCTAGTTTTCTCTAGCTGTCCTTTGAAGTTTTCAGCCGAGGGTCTGCACGCACTTCAAGCTCAACAACCTAAAATGCACCCAGCCCACGTGTTTCTGAATGGCCCTTTGTCGCGAAGTGAGACCACACCCATATGGATCTGCCAAAGAGGGCCCAACTTCAGGACTCGCAACACAAAATATTCTTAACTTACAGCATTAAACTTGCAAGAAATATCACAATATCAGTAAAAGCGAAGGACATTGAGACGAGGCCTTCCAAGGTCCCCATAAAACAAGTTTTCATGGTGTTATATTCAATACACAGTTCATTCAAGGTGCGGTTTTTTGCTAGGGGTTAGTGCCCTAGCTATCGCTATAATTAACCAGAATTTTTCTTTCCAAAGGATCAGCGCAGACCTATCCATCTTACAGAAAACTGTCTGTTTCTATGCCGTAAATGTTGACTTAATATGTTCACAGTGGGCAGGCATGCATCATAGTTGGCCTCATTGTCTTCTATCACATTTGTTTTCATCTATAATTTTAACTTCAAGTTTTTCAATTTGACTGTATTTGCTATGCGCTGGTTGAAATAACGTGAACTTAAAACGAAGTGAAATTAAAATGTCCAAACAATAGAGGAGATAATACGGCGCAAATTTGGTTATGCGTAAATTGCCACATTCTGAAGACACCTTTAATTTGCTCTTCACCTAGGTGACAATGCGGCCCAATTAATGTAACCTAAAATCAGACTGTTTTTTACCGTAAACTCCGCAGATATCGATAGGATACTTTGTAAAAAAGTGGACTTTAATTATCTAGAAGAATAAAACCGTACATTGCAAACCGGCCTACACAACCAAAAACCGACGGCTCGGAGAATATACCCAACCTCACAACTTGCAGCATGCATTGCACAGTCTACCCATGACTTCCATATTCAACGCGCAACCAGCATAGACCAAGGAACCGCAACAGCCACAAATCTGTAGCTTGCGGCATGCTACTACGGTGCTTATTCCGTCAACCGTCATCAATAACTCCCACGCCCTTCAAAGTCTAACATCATTTTGTCAACAAGGGGCGGCAAAACGCCAAATCAGATGTACCTCTTGCAAACAAAGAGGAGCACACCGTGAATGGACCAGAAGAAAAGGCAGGAGCACCGACACCCTCTACCGTATGACAAAGCAGATAAAATATTCCTCATATCATCCCCGGAAGAGAAAGAAGAGGAGACGACTTCTGAGACCAAAATATATTCTGGCTACTTTTTAAAAGCTATCTTGCTTCCATCGTCAAAGCAAGGTATCTGCATTCCTGTGTGCGTCAGATTGATGTAAACGACCATTCACCAATGCGGCAGTTGATTGCGCTGATCAGTTTTCTTGGCTGTTTGAATTGCTCGCGTCGTCCTGAGCTATGCCAAGTCTGGTCGAGGTAGCTTGCGAAACTTAATTTCGAGTGCTGCCTCCCGCTTCGCTTTGTGGTCCCGGGCTCGTTCGGTCACCCTCTGCTGGAGCAGTTTGGTACCATTCTCGCCCATAAACTCAAAGCACTTCTCCCTCTCTTCGCTGATCCTCTGACAGTACTTGCGAAGCCTCGCGTGACAGTCTTAAAGGATCACTCGGATCATATCTCTGCCGTGCTTAAATTCTTTGCGTCTCGCCAACTCTGTATTAACCGGAGGTCTGTATGAAACACACTTCGGTAGCACATTATTGTCGAGACAGCTGTACAAGAATCGGATCTGCGCATCAGTAGACGACTCCCGAAGGGCAAATGTTTCCCAACGTCGAGCCGATCGGAGCGCATCGCGCCCAAATAGATTGCCAATAGTAGCGAATATTCGAGTCCCAGGAAGCAGTTCAGAAGACGAAGATGCGATCACTGGAACAAGGCAAATAAAACTCTTGTTCCAGGCAAATAAAACTCTTGTTCCAGTGATCGCGTCTTCGTCTTCTATGCCAAGTCGTTTTTGTGACTCGTGAGGGTTTTGACCCTCTTCACTCGCGGCTACCGTCTGTCGGCTCTGCTTCTCTCTCTCTCCGCCGAACCGACTGCTTCCTTTTGAGACGATGTTAGCCTTTTGCTGAGCGTTAGGTAGGCGGAATGCAAATCAATGGCTCTGTTTAGTGTGCCAGTCCAGGAACAACATTATAACAACAATCTTGCCATCTTGTCGTTGGCTCGGCTTATTGATTTTGCTTTTTCAAAAGCAAATTTGTGTTTGTTCTGCTTTACGTGGTCATAGATCAAAGAACACCTCATGACTTGCTGCCTTATGGTTAATCCCGTCCTATGAGACACACCGATCCCGAATGGTTTCAGGATTCTTGCATCCGCCTCTGATCCATTCTTCAAATAAGGGATTTAATGCCACAACTTAAAATGATCTCCTTTCGACCGCTCATGGTGGGGCGTCGTAGGCCAATTGCGTACTGCAGTGTGTCTGAACGTGTTGGTAGAGGGTTCTTACACAAAAACGTTTGTGACCTCACTTTATCCATGACGATCATTTAGCATCCTTTTTCAGAGGGCAGGGGGACGCTATCGTTCATTTTTCGTATCTTCAGAGGTTCTCGTTCTTCTGCTTTAGATATCGTATTTTGGCGTTTGTTTTGCAGGTTTGAAGTCGTAACTTTTTGCTACATAGCGTTTTTACACTCCGCACATGTCTCGCATTTTTGCAGCGCCGATTCAAATGATGCAATGAAATCTCTTGGGCAAGCATCGCTGGTGCCTAATTATGTGTCGTAGGATAACACTGCCAGTTGTTATGGAGAAATAGGATGGGTGGCCAAGTTGTGAACCAGAACCCCATCAGAAGAGGGATGCTTCGGCGGGTTAATTGAATAGAACTTAACCGACAAATGGTCATCACGTAACTCGTAGTGATGCCATGCAATGTTTCCGATGGTAGCCTAGAGGGTTCCCTGCTCAAAATATACGTTGGTCTCAGAAGTCTTCTTTTCTTCTACCCCTTCTGATGATGATGTAGGGAATTTTTTATTTAGACCTCTAATTTTCCCGCATATATATTTATGCTGCGGGCACACAGACCTCCACTCAGCAGCGGATGGGAGACTTTTGTGAAACGAGAGTCATCCACCTAAGCTCAGCTGAAATTCCTAAATCAGTGACTTGATGAAAATATCCTACCAATAAGCCTCAGATATAGACCGCCCCTATAAGCAGACCTGTGCAAACGTATATTGGCAGATTTCATGCGAAAAATGGTCAGATTAATGATCAGAGATTGCCATGAGCGTATTCACAACTACCGACAAGTGGTTGAGCAACACTCTTCAAGGTGTCAGTCTATCCTTACGGCCATGACGCTCTGATGACCACTGGCAGTTAGTCGACCTATGGTTGTTATAATAAGCATCATTTTGGTTGCTGCTTTTTATCCCTGAAAATAGACATCCGTAAGATTTTGAAAGCTCAGGGCAATAAACCAATTGATCTGATTCTCGACAAGTCTTCTTTTTTACATTCTCTTATAACTGCACTGTTCAACTGAGCACAAACCCTTATTAGTTTACAGCAAAAGAGTTTCCCGCAAAGACAAATCTTAGTCAATCAGACGGATAGCTTATCGCCTGTCGCCCAAAATGTCCACGAATGTAAATACCTAGCATGTAACGTCACCAATTTATATACACGCAAGGAACGGCGTTTTCACTGTGACTGGAATTTTGCGTGATTGGTGTTAAGCTCACTTCATAGACAGTTGCTATTTGGCTTAGTTACACATTTTTGCACGCTGTCATGTGGGAATAAAAACTAAGATAATAACTTCACAACTTCTTACACGAGTTCCACTGAGGACAAAGCGACAAAAACCAACTGTCAGCTACATTTTCTATCACATATTGGCTTTATTGAACTATCATTAGACGTCGTTATCACATCTTTTTTCTCATTTAATTAATACTCACTGGATTTTTAAAAAAAATTAACGCTAGCATGTGACTTATTGCCTGAATTACCCTAGGAAAAATATGTACAAGGATATGTTGGCTTAAACGTTGTTTTTGAATGCCCAGTTATATATCATCGCTGAAATTAGGTTATTCTACCGCATTAACCATGAATAATCACTTTGTAGGATTCTGTTTCAAGTTGATTGTAAATGTTGAAAAATTGTATTATGATGATGCGAATATTTCCAACATGTTGTGGAATATATGGCTACAAAACATACTATTAAGCTTGCGCAGTTTTTAACTCTGCGTTAATGGTTTAAACTGTTATTCGTAAAAAACAATAATTTTTATAGTATGTCTCAATTTGTGTTCACATGGGCATGATAAACAGTCAATACGTTTGAGATGATGCCTTTCGGAATTTCAGTGCATTTCCCGATGGCTCTAATTGCCCATGATCTTCGCTGCTTTCAGAAATTACACCTAAATAGTTTGGAAAAGTCGAATCCCTTTACTGGCATTAAAAAAGATAGTGCAAGCATCTATCTGGAACGCAGATGAATCTTGTATAGTGTATAGTACCTATCCTAGTATGTCAGAGTCATAGTGTGTGGAGACCCCTCTGACGTAGTCTTTGGCTAACATTTGAAACCGGCTCGGCAACTGCATTCGTCACAACCTGGTATCCTCCACCCTAAAAAGCTCCAAACCAATGTTATCTGCCACATTCCGAAAGGTAAATGCCGTTGTCGACAGGCTTTTGTCAGCCATTGTTTGCTGTCATACGTTATTGATTGTGAAGATCACTTCATTAGTGACGGCATTGCAGTTTTCGCTATGGCAAATAAAGTTAGCATTAACATATTGCAAACCTGGCGCTCCGGCAAAGTAGTATCAACAGCTTCAACGTGGATCTTTATTTTTATAAGGCCGGTTTGCGCGCATTGTACGGTAAGCGACCGCGATCTAAACGTTTAGAAGCCCTGTTTAGTTGAAACACTTATTTTAACTGTATTCAGACTTACATCACCCGTGCACCCCAACCCGCATTCGGTTTAGCCACTGTCCGACCGTCTAGTCCGACAATTCAGCTTTCACGTGTAAGTAAGTTTGAGGACGAGCAAGTGTTGTTTGATTTAATATTGATGAGTAAAAAACGATTTTCAAAGAAGCCTTCGTTCTTCATTTCTCATCTCCGAGTGCACGCAATCTAAGTAATTCATACGCAATAACGCATGCATACTGAAATAAAATGGTTCCACAAACCTGGCACTTAGATTAAATTAAAACAAATTTTGCTTTGTAAGATAATTCTAACTGCATTTAAGTGATTTCAATCTGGCTGCAAAACAGAAGTCTTTAAAAGATAGTTCAGTGCCAAGGAAATACTGTTGTTTTGTCCTTGGTTGCTGCTGCTGCGAAGGTAGAATATTATATGACGAGAAATGTTTAGCATTTTCACATAACGTTTAACACATTTGCGCATAAAGTAGGTTTCCTCTATTTGCTAAGGCTCTATTCTTGCCACGGCTGAAATTATTTTCATAATGATGTAAACTGAATCGTCGCAGAACATTTAACAGTCCACCGAGTGTTTTCATGTAGTGTCAGACAATAAATGCTTATCTGCATTGCCTTTTTAGTCAAAACATACTACTACAGCGACCATTAAGTAATCGAACTCTTGTACAAAATACCCTGGATGGTATTTCATCTCAGGAAATCATTAATTAAACTTCTAATGATGCATTAATCAAATGCTTGAATATATTCCTTATGCACCTAAAATAAATTTTATCCTTGGTTTCTTCTTTTTCGGATATGGACGTTTATTGTTATATCCATTTCCAATCACGTGTTTTTGAACTTTTTTTGTGAATCTGATCCGCCCGGTGCAGACACTTATTTTTAGCAAATAAGATGTTGAGACATTCATACTGCAAAGCGAAATAACACCTTGATATTTCGGGACAACGTATTGCTTTATAAAAGAGCTAAGTGATATTCAAAATACTACGAAACATTATGGCTCTAGTCCACACGAAGTAGAATATTGCAATGACGCAATGCATTGACTAACACCCCAAACAATTGCTTCAGTAATGCGATTGGTTGACGGCCCTGGAAGTAAAATCTGGCCTATAAAAGAGCTGTGGCATGCGTCGTGCATCAGTCGCCAAGGGCAGACGACTTTTGACTACTTTACTGAGATTTATCACGGAATACAAACGGACGTCCCACCTCGAGGTTAGATCTATTGTTACCTGTGTTCAACCTAATGCAATCATTGAGAAGGCGCATGCATGTTATCCGTTTCTATGACCAATTAAGACTTCCAAACAAATAGGGCTTTCTGCGTATTGTTTTTAATTTCATGCAAAATATCCTATTGTTTAACTTCAGCCCAAATACATATTTTAGCACAGAATATAATGATGACTGCACGATTCTTTCTCATTCTACTGCTGCTTGGTAAGACCTGATTATTTTACTTGCAATTATGTGTGCCTTCTGTAGTTAGTATTGCTCATTCTAACTGAAAATATTTTCCTGCCATACAGGATACAGCCTGGCCGAGGATGCACCGAAGATTCAGTTAGAGATGTCATTAACTGCTGGTTTTCAAGTCACGGTAAGCAAACACAGTTGACTTAAACGTCTGACTTCATAGAAAGCCTCAATCGATGGGACAGCCCTCAAACCGTGTACTGAAATAGCTAGACCGTGTTCTGACATAACCGGTAAGGGCAGAATTACTGGCGTTAAAGATGCATAAGACACTCTTGCATCTTCTGCATATATGTTTTACATTTCACCAAATGACCTCTGCATTATGCGTGCATTCTAGATGAGGCCACGTTGCACGCCAGTATCGCTGACAAAACTCAGTGGAAAGAAGTCCAGTTTATGGTCGGCACGAAGGCTGAGGCGACGTACACAACTGATTTAACACCGAAAGGTGCGGGCGGACTTAAACAAGTGACTCCAGTCGAAAAGAATGATATAACGCTTAAATTCGTGCCAACTGTAAGCCAAATATTTCCTATTTATCATTACATTTGAAATTAAACAACCTTTTGCATGTTCTTACGATCTATGGGATTTGTCTCACAGGAACCTCTCGTTATTGTTTGCTTAATAAGGCAGGGACTGTCCTTTTTACTTCCATTTAGGGAATGAAACTTATAAAAGCTGATTCGGATGGCGCCGCCAACGATGTAGACGTACCACTGTCGAACGCATGTCCAGATTCAGCAAGTACGGTTAAAGAGGGCTGCATTGCGATTTCAAAAGGTAAATTAATCTTTGGTTTCTATGCATGTCGTTCTTACTGCGCTTAATTTTCTTAATGCAGCGTTTAACAAATAAGACTTCATACCTCTGATTTTGCCTTTTAGTTGTCTCTAAGGTCCAGGTCATTGGCGAACTTCCAGCGAAATCGCAGATTCTTAAACTGGAGGGTGCAAAACAGGACGAAAGACTAGAAGTTGTCATGCCCTTCACAAGTACCTCCACCACTGGCTCTGCATCGTGGATATCGCACTCCGTTGCGGTCATTCTCGCCAGCCTGACCGTCGTGCATCTCATGCAGTAGACGCCAACAAACGCAACTTATCCTGCGGGATGCAAGAGCATGTAGTTTTAGCTTAGTTGTAGTCAAATAAAATCCTCTGCAGTTGCAAATATTTTTTTTTTTGTATTCATGGCATCGTCAAACACATTTAGTTGGCCGGTCTGCATGTGAGCCATACTTACTGAACCCGAGACCGCTTATACTTAAGTACCAGCTATTCGCATAGAAAACGCGGTCTGAGTGCAGAGGAAAACGTGTTTATTCTACACAATGTGTCGATGTGAACTTTGCTTAAAAGGTCGTTTATGTTAAGCGAATATGGATGCTGGTTACTCTGTCTCTTAAAACGTTATCTGGCAGATGTAGCGTATGCCTAAAAACAGATTATCTGAATATTTTCGTTCAGTAAGCACAAATGTTTTTGAATCGTGTAGTTTATTGAATAAAGTGTTTATCAAACTGTGGGTCAGTAGGCTGTTACACGTCAAAATGCAATCTTTAAACATCAAATCCAAGCAGTATGCTGTTATGTGACGCAAATCGCCGTAGGAATCGAACATTGGTAAACGTTGTTGTGACGGGAGCTCCATAAGTGTATTTGGAACGAAATTTGATTTTAAAAAGTACTGTGTTTCTCTCACCCATTCTCGATTGACCATTGCTGGCAAGAAGAAATAAAAAGAGGTGAAACTAAGAACTCTTAAACAAATTTGTTATCACGTGCCTGGTATGGCCAGTTCCTGCTTGCTTGATTTTGGTAGGTAGGTTTAACCAACACAGTGTTTGGATAATTTTGAGACAGGAGGTAAGGTACGCCAGTCAAACAGTAAAGTCAGTTTAGGGTAGCACACAGTAAATGCAATTCAACTTTCAACTTAAAAAAAAACGTGTTACACACATCACTTTGAGTTTGAAATCAAGCGTCAATCTTAGCTATTGCTTGTATGCAGTCATATGACAGTGAAACACGCTTCGCAGAAACGTTTATTAGCACATCCGCATATGCGCGGACACACTTAAGGGCGCGTTTCACATGAGGTGCCAACGTCGGCTTATTCAAAGGAACAAATCATGCTTAAGAACATGACGTGCGCAAGTACATCTGAAGTGTCGCCATTAAGCGTGCGGTTCGCCCCTTGCTGTTCTCCCACAAAGACTAATATACAGGTTTTTTCACACAAAACAAAACTGGCGTCTGATTTAAACCTTAGGCAGGCGAAATAGATTAAACAATATTTTTGCATACATTGGTTTCGCCTAACTCTATAAAATATTACTGTTGTTGTGTCTTCGTTGATACATTTGTTAACGGGATCTATGTTAATATGGCTATTTGCAAACCCAATGACAGCAAACTAGCAGCTGACTGAGTATGGTATTGTGTTCTGGAAAATACACGCTCAATATATAAGTATAAGGGATGTAAAAAACTGATGATTGGTATGGTTTATTGTTGTCAGAAAATAAGCTGACAAACATATGATTTGATAACGTTTAACAGGGTATGACTGCACTGTCGTCAGATGTCTGCATAAACTGCGGCCTGAATATTCAACATATTATCAGACGAAATAATGCAATAAAAAGTAAAATATTACAAAAAGCTGTGGCGTTTGAGACTGATTTTGCCTATAAACATCTAAGGCAAAAGAAAACGCCAGTCTCAATGTGAAAGTCCGCAAAAAGCACGGCTGAGCTTAATCCCACGTGAGGTTAGCATGCTCGCAAACGTCTCCGTCATTCGATCACAGTCATTCTTGTTTTGCTTTGCATTGTGTGCAAAGAACCTACCGACGTCCAGAACCTTCCCACACAGTCTACAATGGCGATTTCCCCGGTTAAGATCAGGCCATCAGGCCATTAAGTCATGTGCAGAAAACAATTTGGCAACATGCTTTTATATCAGGTAATTATGTATGTGGCCGTCAACGTGAACCGACGGGCATACCGGGCATTACGTCGGATAATCCACGTGGTCTCATTCCCTTTCTATTCCATCACATTTACAATGTACCACCCATGTACTACCTGTTTTACTCTGTCCACTATGGACAACCTTTAATCCCATCTGATCAACCTCCAGCCAACATACAATCACAAGTTTCCTATATATATATATGACCAAGAGCGTAGACGTCAGGTTTTTCCTTTAAAATTTGCTAACACGTGCATTTTAGACTATAATATGCGTACTGTGGAATGGTCCATACCACTTCGCTGAATCAACCGTTTGTTCATCTGCCAAGCTATCAGTCACGCGTGTTTATCGGTCACCCACTTCTTCCCGGTCCACTAGGTGCATTATTTTCAGGACTGCTTCAGAGTCGGCCTTAGCGGTGCTAGACCTAAACTTACGCTCTCGGGATTTGGAGGCCAGTTGGCATCCAGGCAACAAGAGGAATGCACATGCATCCTGGAAGCCCATTAACGTACAGACACACAAAAAGAACACCAACTGTAGCTAGAACAATTTGAGCAACTCTTGCTTGTTGAGTCCCATGTAAGTTCTTTTTTCTAAGTAGGAACTGTCGAAACTTACCAATATTTCCCGTCTTTTGAATTGGGGCAACCTTTCTTCAATCACATCAAAAACATTCCACATTAGTAAATCTGTCCAAAAAAGCGTTCTTTAACTTCGATTAAAATTCGATGGTTCTGACCAGAAGCAGTTGTCTACGAGATATTGTGCGTTTTCTGCACATGTTTTTTAACCCCGCAGAGCGAAGCAGTCAACAAATTGTTTGCAATGCCGATAAACATATAGTAACTTGCCCCACAAAGCAAATCAGGAGTTGTTCCTGCGTCTTCACTCTCACATGACTCAGTATGATGAAACCCTCGTATTGCTAATACCACCGGAACCTAGCGCACTCTGTCAAGTCACTGTTGCCGTTGTGAAAACGGTGCTATTAAGCCATTAAGGTTTTCGTCTGTGGCGGTTGTTAACTAGCTGGACAAATCTCGCTGCCCATTTTGAGTCCTGTCTTTTCCACTTCTTTTTTGTCAGGCTTTACTTGCCTCCGCGAAACTGGCCTATCATGCATCTGCGAATGCGATGCTCGAGCTTTTTCATCGCCAGATTAGGAACATCATATGCGCCGTGGTGATCTGGACAACTGGATGGTGCGTCTTCACCTGATCCTGCTATGCATCAAATAACTTTGGTTTTTCCGCCACAGAACTTGTATCAGGCGTTGATGTGCAAAATTCCCACATATATGACTGTATCAACCCTACAAACTGCCATATGTATCCAACAAAATGCCAGCACAATATTTGGCAGTTTACAAGTACGTTCTAACTGCTTCGATCGCTTCATATCCTAGGCGTATGACGAAAATATCTTGGCAACCAGCTCTCATGTGTGACCTTAATGTTATCTATTTCGCCTGGCCACTGGAACTGCCTACAATGGATCAGATGGGCTTGTTTCTCAAGGTACAAGGATGTTCGACATCCATCGTGAAACATGCGAGGAGATAGTGAGCATGGACAATCTCATAGCCCCTGTCCCAAACATTCCACCGGACCAAACATGAAAAACTTTTCTTTGCCTTCCGAACCACTTGTTCATCCTCCAGTTGGCTTCCATTTTCGCCTTGTTCACTACCATTGACGATTAATCTAACTAACTACAAGACAAATTCAGTATTCCTGCTTCAACATTGCATGCATCCACAAAAGTAGATGCCGTGATAATGCTTTCGAAAACCGTCTTATGCGCAGCTATTTACTGAGTATGGAACCCCTGCATAAAGAAGAATAAAGCTTTGTCATTTACTACACGTCGTACGCTATTTGATCATGCAGTTGCGTTGGCTACAGATGACGATGTGTTGGAAGTCGCATTTATTATGCCTTTCAGATGAGCACTGTAGAGGTTTGAACAAAAAGAAAACCTGCTTAAAGACTTACCTCGTGAAAGGTTTTCAAAATAACAACAAAAACTTTTTTTTCTGAAATGAACGTGCTTCAGCACAGTTGCGACACGTATAGGTTAACTTAAACTTTAGCTTTAATTATGAAGTATGGAGCTTTTGTAGGGCCTTCTTTTAAGCACATATTTATTTTAGGATATTATCATGCAACATGTTGGATGACAATCGTTTGCAAAAACGCGCTTGTGTTTTGGCACTGCGGGCTTTTAAATTTATAAGATTTTTCATAAATATGTTTGCTCAAAAGGGAAACATAAGAATGTCGGCTGAGAATGCGAAGCTGCTGATTAACGTGCATCCTATTGGCGTAATCTGGACTAAATTGCTCATAATGTAATTCCGTATATTTGCATGCTAGTCTGAGTTTGGGCCAAAAGTAAATAGCACTGATTACGTGTTATTTTTACTGAAGATACTAAAGCGGATATGAACGTCCAAGTATCGTAAGCATATGACGGTATGTCATTGATATTTCCCTGGCGTACGCTTAGGCATAAGAAATACATTTGAAAGTAATGTTTGTCTATGCTGACATGTGTGTGGTCTGGATATTCTCGTTGCTAAAAATCTTAGATTGTAATTCCAACAATCCTGTTTCGAAGACAGAACAAGGTAGCTTCCAGCCCAAAGTATGCCCTCCTCTGAAGTGTTCCGCCTACCTGCCTTCTAGTATATGGCTCTGCTTTCCAACTCTCCTCATGTCAGTCGTCCAACCTATAGGGATTTCACATCTCCTTAAGACCTTGTGGTCCTTCTGTCAACCATGCGTTCCGTTGTGCTTCCTTAAGCCGCGTGCCGCGTTCAAGCACATTATTCAAATGAGCCTCCTTTGTGCATGTGTCGCCCATGGTGCTTGCCCCTTCCTACGGTTCAAATGCCGGCCACTGTCTTTTCGTGTTCCTCCATTGAAAACGGGCGTTTGTGCAGTCTGACCATTCCGGACCCCCTCCCTTGTAGATTTTTAGGTCTTTGCCTTTGCCATATTTGGCAATTCAATGCGTTCAACATACACTCCTCCCGTGCTCTCTATATCTCCACAAGATATTTCGAAAACTGTCGCCGCCATCACATTTGATCATTTTAATTCCCTGTGCGTGCCCTTAGGAATCCGCAAGCATTCAGTCCACTTCCAGAGGCTTACGAGCATAGCGCATTGCCAATATTCATGCTTTTTTAGATCTAGATACTTCCTCGCAAACGAAATGATGCAGCTTGCGACGGCGTTTTACCGCCACTGACAGTTGACGCCGTTGTTAATAAGTCATCCTTGGTGCTTGGCGGTCCCTCACTTTTGCATTTTCCTGTCAAATGGTTGAAAGCAACGGAATTAATTTTTGTTTCGAACATTTCTTTCATCCGTGCCTTTCAACCGCCTTCTTCTATATGCATGGTGCGTTTCACCACCAGGTCCTCCATAATTGTGCAATCAACATTTGGCCATTTGGGAACTTCTTTCTTGTTTCAATGTTTTGGTTGACTAACGTTCTCGTTGCTTTTGACAAGGCCAGTGCAGCTCTAGCACATGTGAACCCTTTTTGGTGCGCTCAACGCCTGATGATGCCATCTTACTCATAGCTGAGGTAGCCAATGCCGTATTTTGTGCAGTAAACTAGCAGCATTTTGCCTTTAAAACTCGTATGGAATGTTTTGCCTGTATAAAAGTCAACAAAAGCAGTCCACAACCCAATTGGTAGCGCGTTGGCTCGGCGAAAGCCAATCCTCGATTGACGAATTTGTGTTCCAGTGGGCGTTTCGGCTATGCACAAAATCCAACAACATTATACTTTGCTTTTCAAAAATATACTCCAGATCTTTTCATTTCGGGTAATCGCATGAAGGTGGCAGCACAACACTCCTAGCCAACCACCAACCACAAGCATGCTGACAAGCGACCACTTATGTACCGTTAAGAACAAATACACCGGAGAGAGCAGTCTGACGATGCCAACCTCTAAATAATCTTCAGGTCTGCGTGGTGGGCAAATTTGCAAAAGAGTATTTACCAACTTAACAGCTGGTATGTACGTGGGCTCTTAAATGTTAAAGTAATTGAGCATGTGGCTTAAAGGCTCCTTATTAGAAGAAAGAATGGAAAGTATGACGCCTTGCAATACATTCTCGCTAGGCAAGACCCTTTCAACCGTTTGCAAAGAGAAGGACCCAGGTGTGTTAATCAAATCCTGACATAAACCATTATCGCAGTGTCTGAAAGCAGATAAACGTGTGACACAGGTATGATTTGCGCTTAGATATTATTTTTTCCGATCCATAGAGAACTCTTCAGAAAAATGGTCGAAGCGTTTGTTAGAGTCCATTTGGTATGTGGTGTAAAGCGCTAAAAATCATGGTTTAAAAACGATAAAACTGACTTTAGAGTTATGCATATCTCTGACGTTTTGCAAAAACCTACTTTGAAGAGTTTCCGGTTGATTTAAAAAATATGAAGCCGAATTTTAATCTTCATTACATCTTTGCCCATATACTTACGTGACGGCAGGTGCCTGAAGAACATAATCAAACAGAAGGAACTAAGAATCACAACTTGGCCATATCTGAAGGCCTATTTACAATGCATCAGAAATGCCAAGGGGACAGTCAGTGTTATGTTAGTCGTTAAACGAACTTTTGTTCGTTGTGCGGCACATATATTCGCTCACATGTAGGATACGGACTTTAAGTCGGACACCTCCGGTTTAAAACAGAACACCAAACGGTATTGGAAGATGCAGGCAAAAATGCTGTGAATAGCCCATTTCCCTTAATGTGCGGGCATATCCGAGGTAATCTCATACATACATGCAGGTGCATGAGTAAAAAGTATATGTCATGCATATTGACGACTAAGTTGCATTCGCGGAAATTCCTTCATTGGCAATAAAAGGGATGCCCAAATAGTTGTAGCAAACTCGTATTATAAGTCATCAGGTTCTTTCACGCCACTCACACAAACCGCATATTTAGCGCTTGTGCCGATTACTGCTTGCGCAGCAAACGGTTTCAAAGATTTCGTCAAAGCAATAAGCGTGTGTTTAACCTACCCGTTCAGAAAGTACCTTATCCCCAATAATTGACTACGCGCAGACACTCCCACACGCTGCGACCATACCGCTGGACTGGGGCTTCGGACTTCCAGCATTCACGGCTACACTGCATTCGTAAGTCACTTAACCATTACTCATAGTTGACTCCTTCCATACTTAATCAAATTATGCATAGTATTCTGTGCCGTAACACCTTACCTTTTCCAAAAGTTTAGAGACGTTTTGATACTTTGTATATTATTCCATCTGACAGGACTACCTCGTGTCCTACAAAGTCATAATAGTGAACTCGATGGATGCCTTTTAACACAATCGTGCGATCTATTTAGTTAAAAAATTCCGGTCAAATTGAGAGCGAATCACTTTTGAAACAGAGCAACACTTCAACAGCACTTGAAATGCAAAGATGCAATTCAAAAACTTATGCCCATTGCCATTGCGTTCGCCAATGTACTTGCATCCACAAGTGCCCATTAATTCGTAAAATAATTTGAATTGGCGTTCAACTGAATGCCATCATTCGCACGGTGGATTGAAAATTTTGTGATCAGCAGCATCGTTCATCCTTTCAATGACATTTAGAATTGTGATTGTGTTCAGTATGCTATTACCATCAAACGGGAAGGAAATAAAAATGGGTTTGTTTGGTGCTAACTGCTGAGTCAATTAAGGTCTTAGAGGTTTACTTAATTTGTATATAAACTGACATGGATATACTCACTTAATTATATCGATTATTCTCGACGGATTAAACTGGTTTATTCTCTTATGTGCTTAAAGTATTGCAATTGAAAATCATCAAATGAAGAGCTCTCTCGAAATGCCATGAATAAAGTAAATCTTGCTGTTTTTGCTATCTTCATAGATTGCATTGCATTTTGTTTGCATTCAGTTTTCAACAAGATCTTAAAGTTATTGCATACCATCGTAACATGCTGGACTATACGTAAATTAACCCGCAAGTTGCAGCTGCCGTGTGTCTTTAATATGCTAACGGGGTCCATTTCCATTAAAAAATAATAAAAGTCAGCGTTTTCAATCATGATTGAGTAACGAATCTGAAAAAGTCACTTTTGCATTTCCCTAAATTTTATTCGTTTTGGCCTGGTACTAGCTTATGCATCTAGTCTGCAGGCTTCAAATGTTGGTAAAAGGGGGTTCATTTACAATATTAACATCAATTCCCTTAAACAATTCCCTTTGTCGTATTGAACTCTGTCACGTATTTTCTGCGCAGAAATATGTTAACATATTAGCCTGTAAACCTCACCGATTATGTTAACACAAAGGAATTTCATCAGTGATTTTTGATTTGACTTGGCTGGCGCCGGTCTGGTAAATGATTGCCTTTTACCGAGCACTGCTGTCAATACAAAATCACTATACTTCGGAAAATCCATGAGAGATGTCTTCGCACATTACTGATTGACTCAGCACACGGTCTGCAGGGAGAATGAATAAGATCAAGCGAGGTGCTGATTAAATTCGGTTCGATTTACTCATGTATACCCATCTTGGAGACACCCGTTTTAGACCATATACGCCATGACTGTGCGTATGCTTGTGCATTCTGTCCTGGCGGCCAAGGATAGTTTTGTCTAAAATAATGATAATAAACACGAACTTTAGATGAAGTTTGTTTTTAAACCATATCATTTGCTTCTACTACTGTGACCACTTGCTGAAATATTTGAACTTCGGGAAAGCAACTTGATCAGACTTCGCACATATTTGAGTGAATGCACAGTCGGACTGTCGTGACCGTTTACTCAAGTCAAGTATATTTTGGGAAATATAGACGATTTATATTAAATCTATGTTGGTTCACAGTAGCAAAGACATGGATCGGCACAGGCGAAAAGGCAGAGTCGAATCTTGCCTCGATTGTTGCAAATCGTAAAGAGAAAAGTTGGCAGCAATTAATTATTGGGCAATTCACGGTGAACATAATTGGAGTAAACAACAACACTACGTAAGGATTGATAGTAGCACTTACATGCTCCGTGTCAGAAAAACGTGTGACTGTTTCAGCCAAATAGGTGACACGTCGGTTTCTGCTGGTCAATTGTTTTCTTAAATATTATCACGTTTGGTGACCTGACCGTGTTTGAAGGCAGAGCATTTCATATATGAATTACGCTGAAGTATTTTGAGAATGTGTCCTCACAGGCTTATGGCAGTGGCAAAGTCATAGAAATCGTTAAAATGAATGCCAACATCCTGAGCCGTAGCACGCCAAATGCATGTTTCACGTCATTACGAAGTTGCCTGCAATACAAAGGGAAGAAATTTGCCAAAAGCGAACGAGGTTAGATCAAACATTTGAAAAGCGGGGAAAGACTACGAGTGAAAATTATCGAGTGGACAGTCACGAAGCCAAAGGTACTAATCAGTTGCATCAACAGCAGGCTAAAAACAAAGACACAGTTGCAGTACTAAAAGGTGAAAAAATGAGGAAATTATAGACCATCTCGAAATAACAGAATACCTTAGCAAGTGTTTCGCATCTGTTTTTTACTGAGGTACTGCATTTGAATCCCACAGACTTTCATACAGAGAGAAATTGCAGAATCATGGAGGACCTCCGTTTCACAGAAGAAGATGTAAGGAATGAACTTCTTGCGCTTAATGAAGCTAAGTCTCCAGGTCCAGACACAATACAAGCAAAGGTACTGCAAAAGCTGGCTTCGGAACTTTCCAGACCGCTTACGCAAATTTTTAAGTTATCCTTTGATCGAGGCCTCCTCCCATTCGATTGAAAATTTGCGAACACATACCCTAATTACAAGGGTGTATCCAGAACCAGAGCGAACGACTATCGACCAGTGAGCCTAACTTGCATCTGTTGTATAGTTATGAAAGGGATCATCAAAAAGGCCACTGTGAATTTCCTCGAAGAAAAATACTTCTTTGATAGTGCCCAACACGGGCTTCAAGGAAACCACTCCTGCTGACCAATATGCTTTATTCTATAGAGCAGTGGTCCAAGTCATTAGACGAAAATACCACCGTATATGTTGTTTATATAGACTTTAAAAAAGCCTTTGATAGTGTCCCTCACCAACGGCTACTCTTCAAGGTTGGCAAATTCGGCATAAGGGGAAATTTACTAAATCGGGTTAGAGATTTTCTAATAGGCCAATCACAGCCCATGTTCATCGGAAACGCAAAGTCCTATTCAGTATCAGTTGCAAGTGGCGTGCCTCAGGGCACCGTTCTTGGGCCACTTTGGTTCCTCATCTACTTAAACCACTGTAGGCATGGACTGGTTGGTAATGAAGTCTTGTTTGCAGATTATATTTACAGATGACAACCCATCAGAAATGCTTATGATAAAATCTCTCACGAAAGGACTTGACCGCCTAGGTGAATGGTCCAAAAAATGATTAATTTTGTTAAACTGTGAGAAGTGTGTCACATTGTGACTCAAGACGAAGAAAATGAGCGTGAGGGATGACTTACAAAACTACGTACTCGATGAAAGGTGCCTGTCGAACGTCAATGAACAAAAAGTTATAGGTATGGCTATTGTGCCATTCCTTTACCCGTCTTTACAGTGTGCTAGGGCTGCCAAGAGGGCGAACAGCGTTCTGTTTGACATAAAGCGAATTTTTGTCGACATAGACAAAAACTATTCGGTAAAATCTATGGAACATTTATTCGTTCACATCTGGCGTATGGCGTTTAGGCGTGGCGACCATGGATGCACAAAGATAACCTGATGCTGGAAATAATTCAGCAAAGGGCAGCAAAACGTCTCACCGTCCCTCTAACGGGCTCTTTGCGTACCGGTTCGTGTTGATTAGAAGTACTGCGTGGGTCATAACAGAGGTGTAAAGTGAACATAATATCGTCAAATTTGCTTTCCGCGGCCGCTCGAAGTAACTTATTCCGCACGTACATTGAACGTCTCCTTACTCACTAAAGAGACGTCGTTTATATATGCTTTATGCAAATTGGAGAACTGAAAACGTTCACTTCATTCCTAAAAAAGTTCCCGCAACTTCATGATAATAACCTTGGCGCGTAGAGAACACATTTCAAAATCTCCCCGATTATATTTTGCTTAACTGTTATAAAGCTAGCACGTTGCGGTGTAAACGTCTTATTTTGCTTGTTTAAATCCCAAAGTAAGAATAAAATAAGAAGGGCATAACTTTGGAATCCATCTGGAGGAGGTTTTACTGTGTACAAAAGCCGGAGTTGCTTCCTCAGGTGACTTATTCCGGTGGTTGATCTCCAGCGCGCTAAATCTCCCTGCTCCTGGACAGGCACCGGCAATCGGCAACGGACTGACGTTGTCCTCGCACTCATTGCTTGAGGGGTGACATAGGGTTATAAGTGACTGTCAAGCGCTTTTGCTTTCGGCATCATTGCACGCATTGGAATAAGGCCATGCGGTCAGTTGGCCCTTGAGGGACTGTAACATGTTAAGCGCGTGCCTTGGCGCGAATTCGTGTGTCTGGTTTAAAGTCATTGCGTGTGCACAGTCATCGTGTAGGTATAACCACCTCGACGGCAAATATCGTTGAGATAAATCTACATGAAAACGGAATCGTTGTTGTAGTCGGTGGTGGGCACGAGCAATCAGGAGGGCCTGCAAGGTTGCTAATCTTTGATGCAGCTACACTCCTAAAAATTCGCTTATTTATAGATAATATTTTTTTCTTAAGTTTTTTCCCCTTATTTAGACATCAGGCAAACAGAAACGTTCGCGTGGAACAACTAAGATATCGTCGAGATCACACTTCACCTTCGTAATTACCTTCTTGATTATTTTTTGAGATAATTACTATCAGATGCTGTATTTTGGGTCCGGAAATGGCGTTAGCAGAACAAACAAAAATGTTTATAACGCATACATGAAGACAGAAGTGATCCGCCACATAATGTCTTTATGTCGACTGATAGTTATCCATCTTCAGACATCAAAACATTACCAAACGAGGGTACGCATTGTGGCCAAAGGTCTATCAACTGTCAGTGGTCATAAGAGATTCAAGGCATAAGAAACAGCATGGGACAATCCTCGTGGGGACAACTGCCATAGTATACGCTTATTAACTGTCAGTGGAGTCGGCGGTCGTTCGGCGTCATAAAACAGTTATATGTCGAATACCTTCTCCACATGGTAGAGGTTCAATGTGATCCTGCTTCCTCTTCTGCCCGGTTCGTGGTTGGGTCTAATTTGGCCTTGTTACACCCGTTGCTTAGATAAGGACGAACGATTTTTTAGGTCGCTGGTACGCCTCGATGCCTGTTGACGGAATAGGTAACTTAGCATCATGCCTCAAGCGTCAACCTTTCGGCCTTTGCGTGTCCCTTGCATACGGTGGCTGCTTTTGGAATATCGAAATCATAGCTAGTCACTTAAATGCGTGCTGCAAGCTGATTTTTTGGATCTTGTCTCCGAGCCGCCAGTTTTTTTGGTCGTGTTGATAGGTTTACGGGTTCAACCTCTTTATCTAAGGTAATTTTTAGTCCCAATTGTTACAACATATCTGAAAGGCAACTGTAGACATTGCTGTAGGGGGCAGTCTGCATTTAGGTTGCAAAACATGACAAACACCAAGATCTGAGCAGTCTCCGAATTGAAGCAATTTACTCGCCACCTCACATTTACCATGTTATCCCTCCTGTTTTTTGATTTTGATGTTTGGTCATTTGTTTTACTTCCTATCCAAATTGAAAATTAATGAGTGAAAACCAAGGTAAGGAATGACAATTTTGCCAATGATGAAACCGATGCAGCATTATGTAAGGCCTGGAAACAGAACGTTATCAGTAAGAATGTTTGAGCTTATGTTCCGTAAAGGACCGTTTTAGCCAATTTGTTTTGCTTCCCAGAGCACAAACACATTGTCAAACACTTAACGTTGAATTTTGTCGTTATTCCAAATGATCATTCGGAAACGTGTATAAAGGGGCAATGATAGGTCTCGTCCTAAAATCTTCCGCTTCACCAGATATCGTTAAATTTCGCCAAAGTTGCACGTTGTATGTTAGCAGTACTTTGTGTCAGGACACCCGGAGTTTGGCCTTTCTAGCAGGCCTGTATGTGTGTAGTCTGAATTCACGACAACGGCACATGCAGAGCCACGTGCGCTAGCTGTGGTGACAGGGGTTGAGCTTGAAGTGCGTGAAAAACCAACGGGTCTGTTCAGCATGAATAAACTCAGGTGGATACACGCAAAGGCTGATGAGAAAAGAAGACGTTCGATTCCAATTGAAAGACGTAAAGTGGGCACAACAAAGGGCTAGCTAAATAGCCTGCTTGGCCGACAGACATGGGTGTAAACTATTGCAAAATTTTTTGACAAGTCTTTGCTAAAAGTGCAATCGTCTTTAATCTGTGATATACGCACTAATACTTTTTTGCCGCTGAAAAGCAATTTTGCGTTCCAGGTTGCGAAATATGCTTCTTCTACCTTTCCATAATCAATTTCTTTTATTTTGTAAAAATTGCTTCCATAGCTTGTGCATGCGTCTTTTTGAGGAGCCTGCATTCTGTAAGGCTGATTAACTTCACTTTTAAGCGTCTTCAACTATTTTTCGATAGCGGCTGATTTGTCCAATGCCACTCTCTACACTTGGTTGCTTTAAATTTGATTTAATTTTAATTCAAAAAATTTACAAACTTCAGTTACGATACATTAAAAGGTGCATCTTCGTAAAACCCCCATTCTGCCAGACAGTCATGCGAAATCCGCCTCCCCGTATTTCCAGATCTTCAACTCCGGAAAAAGATCGCAAACCATAAGACAACCCTTGGGTTTCCAAGATGCAGGCAAATAAGGTGGAACCTCATATTCCCATCTTCTTTTCTTATTTATTATGTTTCAAATACTAACGCAAGAAAACATTTGCCATTTTGTGAACAGACTAAATAAAAAAGTTCCATCACTTCATGCATTTTATTTTCAAGTCAAACATGCGCAAATAAGAAGTGCTTTTCCGCAGCGTTTAACAGCGTAGAAAATTCAATGGATATCAACATTCGCTTTAATTTCGCAACACAACCCAATTTGATTGTAATGAGGAGCATTATGCGCCCCAAGCCAACCCAATGAAGTCATCGAACAACCTTCAATGTATGTAATTTTCGCTAAATACGTTTATGTATAAGCTTAATGACTTTGCTTTGTTGTCTAATGCTCGGTTTCAGGTTTATATTTTTAAAGACTCTTTTGCCCTTGGTGTGAAAAGCATATTCAGTAACGACAATGTGCAAGAATATATGAAGATCACAGGGCCAATTTGAACCACACGTTACACTTACATACGTTTTTACTATACAGGTCGAATTTTGTCATCTTCTTAAAAATGTTTCTGTCGGAGCTATTATCGGTATGCCAGTTTCGCGTCTTTTTTTCGACTGTTTTACAAAACCCATTTTGTGGCACATGCTTTACTCCGGCGTATTAGGATGCATCAATTCAAGTGCAAGATACAATTTGTGTCTTGCATAGTTAAAAATCAACGTCATCTTGTCTGAATGCATACCAATCTATAAAATTCTTTATCTGTGTAGATCAATGCATTTTAATCACATTTCTGTTAACATTATAAGGTTTTTTTAATCATGTGGTCTTCAAATTTTGCAAGATTAGTCTGTAAAGCCATTTCCCCAAATATACCTGCATATATATATCGATGTCCATTGAAATTCTCTTACACAAATAGTACTCATTGCTTGTAAATGACTGCTTCCTGTAGTCATACTGGTGCAATGTTGATGTGCATTGACTTAACAGATGCAGATTCATTGCACATCTGTTATTATTAAATTTTGACTACAAAGCCCAGGTTGAGTATGCACGACTTTCACTGCTGAACTGGGCAAGTGTGCATACACTTCTCACTATTGAATTATAACATGTGTTTTTATGCATATTGTGCTCACTAGAACTGCATAGGCTTTCAATAAGCTCTTCAAAGGCATTGCCTACTATGCACACTACAGTGAACTATTTGCAAATTCACGTGCGATGTGCCGCTGCAGATTGTGTCTAAAATGACAGTGGTGAACATTGTGAATTGCAAAAACTTTAAAATCAACGCAATTGCAGGTGGCTGCTTAGCAATCTGGCCAAGCGTATATTGCTAAAGCTTATTTTCTTTAGCCTGGTGCTAATTAGAGCTGACCGGTGTAGGAGTGGAAAGATATGATTCTTATGTTTGTACAAAATAATGGTATGTTAAGCCTGCTTTGGTAATATGCGGAAGCATGGCTTTGCATTAAAAGACATACTGAGACCCGAAGGTCAGGTCAGGTCAGGTTTTATTGAGGGAAATATAGGTAAATACCTTTGAATTCCCTATTGGTACAGTTTTTTCAATGAATTTAATCTGCAGAGCATTTCAGGTCTGTGGCGTTGCCAGACATTTGAGGGCCGACAGTGAAAAAACTCCTAAGGCATTGTTCAGAAGTCTAGGAGTTTGAATGCCATTTGAGAGATTTAAGGAGAAAAACTGTCGCCCAGGGAAGGGGGAGGGGTGCAGAGTATATTCGAAGCTGATGGCCTGTGCTCAGAGTGTTTGAAGCATATCAGGGAGAGTCCATCGCGGTTTTCACCATAATACGAAGGGTCCCACGAAGAGAAGGTTGCGGAGGTCACGCGAACCTCATCGAGTGTCGGCGATGCGCCCATCGTGCACCCTTGTTGGTTTAACGAGTCTGCCTGCTAATTGACAGAAGAAATATAATCGGTAGTTTTCTAAACAAACATATTACTGAAAATTAGCGAGAAGTATGTTTTTTATAATTTGATTATTCCACAATTTGCATTCGGCAACTGGCAGTTAATTTTTGGGGGCTCAGTGGCTATTTGTTCTAACTTAATAGTGTCGTAAACATGCCTACAGATGCGTCTGACGTGTGCTCAGATGGTGACATAACCATGTCCGCGGGCAGAGCATTCCAGGCCTGAATTGAGAAAAGTTTTACAAATCCGCGTAGCCTCGGATCACAACGTTTGGTGGACTCGAAACTTGCAATTCTTGCTATTCTTAACTAACATGTTACTGAAAATCAGTGAGTAGTATGTTTATATACATATATTTAATTTCATTCCCGCCATTTGCAATTTTAGTGGGCATTTCGGGTATGAAAATCTACATTTCTCTTGAATACATCCGCAGATGGGGACATAACAATTTCATCGGGGAATGCATTCCAAGCTTCAACTACTCGATAACCAAAGAAGAACTTGCGTGTGTCTAGTCTGGCCCCTGTTATGCGTAGTTTGAAGAGATGCCCTCTTAAGTTCGTCGTTTTTGCTAACGTGAGGAAGTCGCCAGGTAGAAGACAGCAGTCCTGCCCGCGCATTATATGAAATGCTTGTATCAGATCGCCACGTAGCTCTCTGTAACTTAACGGAAATAGATCGAGATTAGCTAAACGTCTTTCGTAGGGTAAAAAGCTCTGACCGGTTACCAGTTTGGTCGCGCGCCTTTGCACCTTCTCGAGGGAATTTAGGTCTTTCGCGGTCCAGGGTTTCCATGCTTGCATTGCGAACTCCAACTTCGGCCGCACAAATTTTCCAAAGACCTTAGCAAAGCAGTCTTTATTGAAGGCACAGAAAGCCCTTTTGACAAGATAGAGGACGGACATCGCAGACTTGGCTACTTTTGCGCAGTGCAGCGAGGGCTTAAGAGACGTAGAGATCCATACTCCCAAATCTTTCTGCGCGTCCACTTCTTGCAGTTGGATGCCATTTAGGCTGTTAACCATGGGGTTCTGAGAGCTGGGTCGGCCAACTCGTAGGATACTGCATTTGTTCTCGTTTAACGGCAAAAACCAGTCTTGATACCAAGTTTGAAGACGGTTAAGTTTTAGCTGCAAATTTTATTCGTCAGTTGAATTTCTGATGACGTTCCAAATCTTAATATCATCGGCAAACATAGCCGCATCGCAGTCCAGTTCACGGACGGAGTCATTGACGTATATAATGAACAGTATAGGGCCAAGGACAGAGCCTTTGGGGACACCGCTCTCGACTGCAACGTCTGCCGACTGCTGGTCACCAATATGGACAGTTTGAAAGCGACCAAGTAAGAAGCTTTGAATCCACTTCAGCAGATTTCCTCGAACACCTATTTGGCTGAGTTTGTGCAGAAGTCGTTGATGTGGGACGCTATCAAA
>JAYGXS010000006.1:23254812-23293662 GCA_036362985.1 Ligula intestinalis | reverse complement strand
AGTCATGGTTCACGGGTCCCCAATCCATCAACAAGTGCAAAGATTTGACCAATCCATATTCAATCCTGAGATTCAATTTCGCCAAAGCAAGCCGTGACTTGAGGAACGGGAAGGCCACCGCCTCATCGTACGCAAACGCCGGGAAGCCAGACGGCCGAGCAATCATCATGCCCGAGCTCTCCGCCCGTGATGAAATTTCAACAGGTCAAAGCCCGCGTGCCGTCCAACAAGCAGTCCACGCACAAGAAGGCAATTAACGTTAATTGTCGCTGTATGCTTGCAGTAATGACTGTGTCCTATAAATACTGCAAACTTCTGTGCATGCTTTAACTTTTTCCCTCTCAATTATAGGCAACTTCGCCGGGACCTCATACAAACCTACCGTATTGTTAGAGGCCCAAACTGCACCCTAGAATTTGATGATTTCTTTGAATTGGCTCGGACTGACCATCTGCGGGGTCATCCCTTTAAAATACAGAGGAAACTGGCCCGTATCGATGTTCGACGCAACGCCTTCTCTCAGAGGGTCATTTAAGCGTGGAACGGACTCCCGGAAGATGTGGTCCTCTCAGATACTTTTGATATTTTTAAACACACACTTGATTGTCATTTGCTGAGAAACTGTGGCAGATATAATGAACAAACTGTCAGTAGCAGCACCTTGTAACTGGCTCACACTTATCGCTTATGTTAAGCCTACATTTGCATTCTGTACTATTGTTACGGTGGACCTATTATGCAATTTTTGGTTATGAATAGGGAGCTCAAATGCGAAAGCCTTCTTCCCTTAATTAAGTGACTTAAAGTGACTTATGTCTTTGATGACGAATCCGCGATGGATCTCGAAACTTCGGGCGAATAAACATATTGTCCCAGAGATCGAGTCTTCTTCTTCTTCTTCTTCTTCTTCTTCTTCTTCTTCTTCTTCTTCTTCTTCTTTTTCTCAATTACTTCCTGGGACACGAATGTTCGCTTGTATTGGCTAGTTCAGTCAATCTGTCTTGTCAAGGCAGAGGCTTGACCATATTCATAGCCCACGCCTGCACACCTTTCAGGTGCAGATAATGATTCTCAAACCACGGACAACCGGCCAGCATGACGTACTCCGAATGGTAGCAGACAAACGCTTTGTAAGTCTTTCCGAAAATTTCCTCTTCGATGTGGACAAATTCATATCTAAATATCAAAAGCACGCTTGCCCCGCGTTAAGCTGCGTTCCGACACTGTGAAAATGGTTTAAGCGAGGAGTCTAGTAGAACCCAGAGGCCGTGCTTTTCTTCAGCATTTGAAGCGGGATCTTCATCGAGTAGATATTGGAAGGAATCATCCTCCTCATTGGTCCTTCTAGCGCGGAGCTTTTGACAGTACTCTTACTTATATAAACATTAAAGCGCAAAACATTATAGCAACTATATAGTCGATTGAGATACTCCTCACGTGCTTGCCTATCGACGTCAAACCTGAGGACTCTCCAGAGTTTTCCATCATCAGCAAACATGATGGCACTGCGATCCTATTTGTTGACACAGTTGTTAATCAAGATAAGGAAGGGCAGTTGCCCTTAGACAGAGCCTTTGGGGACGCCACTTAGAACATATGTGAGTCACCGATGCCTTCAGTCATATGATAAACTAATGGGGATGACCAGTGTCGAATCGAATCAAATGCTTTATAGCTGAATTCCAGCAAATTGCCCTTCAGACCGAAATCTCGAAACAAAAAGTGCAGTTAGCTAGAGCCAGTCAGTATTTTCAAGGCTAGAAGTAGGCGTATTTTGGAGAGAGTGACCTCTTGTAAAAATACTGCCATCGATATTTCCTTTAATTAAAAAACGATAAACAAGGTAATTATCCCGATTGGAAGCGAGTTTCAAGGTTGTACCACTGTAGTTTACCATCCCGAAGCACTGGTTTCTATATATTGTTTCCGGTTGTTCATTTAATCGATATCACCACGCCAACTACTCGTTCTAACTCTGGTACTGTATGTGAACTATTTTGGCTTTTTCTGAGACTAGAACTGCATGTATTAAGTGAACTATAAGTCGTCTTCCTTGATGGCCTCCCTTATCTCTTCAAAAAGAATGCAATTTGGGAAGTTCCACTTAGCGTTCATGCAAGCTTTCTGAGAGCCAGGTTTCTGTCTGAGAGATAAGATCATATATCTGCACATCCAGTTATTGGAATTTGGACTGTGTATGTCAGTGTAGATAACTTCGAGCGATACGGCTTTGATATCAGTCGTCTGTGTGGAACCTTGTCGAACGCCTTGCTGAAACTAATGCAGATGGCGTTGACCGACGTACCCATTTGCAAATAATTTCTCCAGTTTTCCGTTGATGTTAGCAGGTAAGCGAGACAAGGTCAACCACTCCTAAATAAGCGTTAGCACATTCTTGTTCTCAATATGTCTCATGAGTTCCATTTAGATCATTATCTCCGTCAGTTTGCAATAAATGCTTGTGAGTCTAACTAGTCAAAAGCTATTAGGTGCTGTTTTCTTCCCTCCTTTCTCAATAGAGGTTATGTGCGCTAGCTTTGAGTCCACAGGCAAAGCACCCTTTTCCATCGCACTTTTGAAAGTGAGGTGGTTAGGTGGTCTACGAGCTCATTCAAAAGTTTAACTGATATGCCATCCGGACGAGTTGATATAGTGGACTGTAGTTTTTTTCAAAATTTTGATTGCGTGCTTATTTGGTCTGGCGCTGGGACAGTATAACGCTGTGCAGCGTTGTTTAACGGTGGCTCCAGGATATAGACAGACATAAGCAACATGTTCGTTTTATTTGAGTTATCGGTAAAATTGCTTCGCTCGTCAGCTTTCAGAAAAGAAAGAGGATCTTAATTTCCTTTTGCTTTATTCACGTACAAAGGAACCTTTTTGTGCTGTAACCTATTCGCTTGGCAACTTCTGCCTGAAAAGCGATCGTAATTTTCACAGCAGAATTCAGATAAGTTTTCGGGTTTTTCTTTTCCAGCGCAGGTTTTTTACCGTGTTCTTTTTTGAGATTCCTTCTTATGATCCGTCTTACCCATTCCATCCGGGTGATGCAGAACTGTCCATAAAAGCGCAGCAGTTCTCTAGTTATTTCTGAGTTAAGTTCATAAATAAGTACTTAGCATCGCCCGAGTGGGGTTCGCATGGAGGACTCCAGTCACTTTCGGTAAATAGTCCTTTTCTGTAAACATAGACCCTTTTCTATACATTTTCTTCTCGCTTATCGCTCGAGCGACGTATAACGAAAAATGGCTGTACTTCCAAACAACAACGCAATGATCAATTCAGGCAAAAGGAGGTCTGAGTATCCAATCCAAGGACCTGTCGTCTCAAGGCTTAACTTACTGCATCTGGTGTCAATAATTAAGTGCTAATTGGACCTGCCATCGGGACAAAAATCGCTCCTGGATAAACACACATAAGTGGGTTAGACAATAGGATCATATTACCTGACTTATCGACAAAAATATCCCTCGTTATCTTTCTGAAAAGAACTGGGTTCTCAATTGAGTTTCGCCCCACTACAGCAAGAAAAGAAATTTTTAGGCATTTAGCTATTCCCTTGACTGTTTCTTTCTAAACGAATATGATTCTTTCCGTAGGATATTTCGACATCGACTTTGCTGTTTCTTAAATGCTGTAAAATTATTTAGGTTGTAGGTATTTGTCATACGTTTTCACAATCGTCTTTCCTTCTTGAGGTTCCTTTTTATTATATGTGTCATCCATTAAGGCTAGAAGACGCACATGCTTTTCTTATGTGGTACAAGGTATTATTAAGTTCGGGCACGTATGCAGTGCTCCAATGGAACTCGTAGAGTAGTCTTTTATTTTTTTGGTGCATTCCCCTTTCCGTACATAACTATCACGTACTGCTCTAGGGATGGGTACCTAGAAATGGCTATAATGCCAAAAACGCGATTATCGCTTCGGTTAAAAGGGGCCTGAGTAGTATAAACAAGTGTTATAAGCTTGGGTGTGCTGGCATTGACACTGGTTATATCTTCCAGTTGTGCGTTAGGAAAAAAGGCAGACAGGGTAGCAGATAATACTTTACTATCAGTTTTTTGCTTGTACATCACACCTGTCTTCCGTGTGGCCGACAGCTTGTCCTGTGACCGTCAGCAGCGTGTGTTCTATCGTCCGTGTTGTCTCGGTGGTAGGCTTTCGCCTAGCGCAGCAGAGTCTCGTGTCATTAGCAAAAGAACCTTGTGTTCCCAGCAGCAGAGTGACACCTCCAGTGGTAGCAGTGTATTTAAGGACCAACAGCCTTTGTTCCCTATTGACAATTTGCCTAGTACACAGACATGCCTTTTTCGAGCCAAAATAGCAAGAAGAGGCTTGTGATCGGTTAGAAGTATGAAATGACATCCAAAAAGCATTTAATGAACTTCTTTACGGCGAGGATGATAGCCAAGGCGTGTGAAGTCACGGTGCGAGTTTCATAGTAAGAGCCGTCTGCTGACAAAACCATATTCAGATCAGGATTAAAGTGCGTGGACAGCAAGTCAGAGCTCAACATTGTTTTCATTCCTTCAAACGCTTGTTGACACTCTCGCAACCAGGACCACTTCGCATCTTTCTTGAGTGGTTTATTTATCGGATGACGAAGGCGGTGCAGTTCCGGGAGGAACAAGCTGTAGTGAATTATAAGATCCAAGAATGCGTGCAAAATATTTACGTCCTTTGGTGGTGGCATTCGTTTGATGGCTTCGATTGTGTCTGGATCTGGGCGATGACCGTCTTGGTCGATTATGAACCCGACATATTCCACAGAACATATGGAAAAATTTCACTTCTCCAGACGTAGACGGAAACCATAGTACCGTCTCGAGGTGTTGCAGCAGTTCATCTTGATTTGAAACAGCGATGATGGCATCATCCAGATAGCCAGCGACTATATCGGTGCCCACCAGCATAGTGTTCAAGTTTTGCTGGAAGATTGCGGGAGTTGTCTTTACCTCGAATTGCAAACGGATGTATTTTAACAGACCGTGGTTAGTGTTAATGTTTAGAAATTCCCGAGAGTCTTCGTCCACTTCAAGTTGAAGGTATGCATCAGATTGATCAAGCTCAACAAAACTAGTTCCATCATTCAGCTTAGAAAAATATCTTCCGGCACGAGCGAAGGATACTTATGTGTTTCCAAAGCAGTATTCAGACCAGTGGAAAAATCAGCACAGCTTCGGACTTTACCTTAGGTTTTTTCGACAGCCACTTTTAGTAATTGACTGGCTGAAACGCACCACGTCACTGAAGTTGATCGAGTTCTTGGTCAACCACTATAAATAGAGAATAAGGAACCGGTCAGCTGAAAATGCAGTCACTTAGTGATGCTGAAACCTGGGCGCGTCTGCTATCGAAGAGTAAACCGAACCCAGACTCTGCTCTGCAGACATAAAATGCAGAGTGTCAGAGGCTCAAGCATCGTAAGAATGATTTTGCGATCGTAAAGTAAACGAGTTTCTCGTTTGCCGCCACCAAAGTTCCTGCCTACGCTCGGAAGAAGTCATTTTCGCCACAGAAGTCCCAATACTCAACATTCAGTAAACATCTATCAGCATGCCGACAGTGCAGAAATTGGCATTATTTCGCTTCTGTCCATTCAAAAAGCACGTTTGTAAGAAATGCCACAAACAATGGCATAATGAGGACCACTGTCCAGCAGACCAACCACCCAATTCAAGAGTGGGTAGCAGGAGGAGGGGAGGCCCAGAACGCCCTTCATCTTATTATGGCATCAAGTCCCACTAAATCCTAGCCAGATTCTACACAGAAATTGAGGCAAGGAGGAAGTATTTTTCGGTTAATATCGATGGCAGACCTGTGCATTACCAGCTTGACACAGCCTCAGATCTTAGCTTCCTCTCGAAATGCACTTGGCAGATGATTGGACGGCCTCCAATGATTACATAGGACAAAAAGAATACGAATATTTCTAGTGTATTTTTCCGGCTCGAAGGTGAGCTTGAATGTGTCGTTTCCTTTGAAGTAAACATGCTACCTTTGCAACCGTCCGAAGCTTGACTTACGCCGAAGGAAATGACTAACGTAGATGTTGAAGAGTTTCGGGTTTTACTCATAAATTGAAAGCAAAGAATTGCCATAAAGGGTGCTCTAGAGTCCTTGTTAGACGGTACGAAGGAAAGAGTTGCACACGACTATGATCGAATTCACGAATATGCCAGCGTTGTTGTAAAGGATGGATAAATTTTCACCGTAAACAAAGCGTTTCGTCTGGGTTAAGCAGACCCAGGCCAAGATCTGCCAACAAACCCAAGGTCTCTAAAAGTTACCTTCGATAACGAATTCCTGGCATAGAAACTGCTGAAAGGAAAAATGGCCTCACGGAATTCGCACAAGGAAGTGTTTTTCTGCCAGACTACGAGCCGAGGGAACATATGAAAATGAGGGAACTAAGGACAGAATTTAAGGACAGAACCGAAAGTGGAGAAAAGGGCATGAAAATAAAAAAAACGGCCGAAAAATCCAAGTCAAGGAGCCTTTCAACTAGCAAAACCTGTAAACTGTTAACTGGCATAATAAACATATATATATATCTATGATGAAAGGTGGGCCTTACGGAAGAAAAGATTAAGAAGACCATAACCGCAAATGTAGCAAAATTGTTTAACAAGCTGGACAATATACCAGCCAAGTTCTTGAAAGAATTGGCAAGCGAACTCTCAGAGCCCCTAGCACATATCTTTCGTTCTTCATTTGATTTAGGAAAACTGCCATCTGAATGGAAAATGGCAAATATTTACCCGATATACAAGGACGGAGCCCGAACGAAGGTTAACAATTACCGGCCCGTCAGCCTAACTTGCATTTGCTGTAAGGTGATGGAAACGATAATTAAGAAGACGACAATGGAGTTCTTGGAGGAGAACAATCTACTGTCAGGGCTCCAACACGGCTTCAGAAAGAACCATTCTTGCCTTTTCAGCCTTCTTCTCTCCACTGAGCAGTGGACTCGCGCACTAGATGAAGATGGTAAGGTTGACGTCCTCTATACGGACTTCAAGAAGGCATTCGACAGCGTCCCACATAAGCGTCTAATGTATAAATTGTCAGAAATTGGCATAAGAGGGAACCTGCTGGCATGGATCACAGATTTTCTCACAGGGCGATCGCAAACTGTGTGCATCGGTGACTCAAAGTCAAGCCCTACATATGTTCTGAGTGGCGTCCCCCAAGGCTCTGTCTTAGGGCCACTGCTCTTCCTTATCTATATCAACGACTGTGTCAACGACCTGGGTTGCAGTGCTATCATGTTTGCCGACGACGTCAAACTCTGGAGAGCCATCAGGTCTGACGCCGATAGGAAAGCGCTTCAAGAGAGTCTCAATCGACTTAGCTGCTGGTCTGCTCGTTGGCTTTTAAACTTCAACATTAGTAAGTGTGTGGTTTTAAGACTCCGTTCTAGAAGGACTGATGAGGAGAACGATTCCTTCCAATACCTCCTCGATGGGCACCCGCTTTCAAATGTGAACGAACAAAAGGATCTCGGTGTTCTGATAAATTCCTCACTCAAACCATATACTCAGTGTGTAAAGGCAGCTAAACGCGCGACACAGGTGCTGTTTGCGATAAGGCGGGGATTCGTAAACATTGACAAGGAGCTCTTCAGGAAAACCTACGGAGCGTTTGTTCGGTCCCACTTGGAGTATGCTGTCCAGGCCTGGCGTCCGTGGTTCAAGAAGGATTATCTGCACCTGGAACGAGTGCAGGTGAGGGCTACGAAGATGGTCAAGAATCTTGGTCATCTGCCTTATGAAGACAGACTGACCGAACTTGATCTTTTCCCTCTCAATTATAGGCAACTCCGCGGGGACCTCATACAAACTTACCGAATTGTTAGAGGCCGAGACTGCGCCCTAGAATTTGATGATTTCTTCGAATTGGCTCGGACTGACCATCTGCGAGGTCATCCTTTTAAACTACAGAGGAAACCGGCCCGTATCGACGTTCGACGAAACGCCTTCTCGCAGAGGGTCATTGGAGCGTGGAACGGACTCCCAGAAGATGTGGTCCTCTCAGATACTGTTGAAATTTTTAAACACAAACTTGATTCTCATTTGCTGAGAAACTGTGGCAGATATAATGAACAAAGTGTCAGTAGCAGCACCTTGCAACTGGCTCACACTTATCGCTGATGTTAAGCCTACATTTGTACATTTGTATTATGTACTATTGTTACGGTGGACCTATTATGCGATTTTGGTTATGAATAGGGAGCTCAAGGGCGAAAGCCTTCTTCCCTTAATAAAGTGACTTAAAGTGACTTAACTAAGGAACGTGGTTGATGAGGTGAAACCAGACATCATGGCTTACATTAAAATCTGGTCTTCAAAAAATATAATCGATTCAGAATTATATCTAAGAAGATATCAGCTTTTCAGGAAAGATATAACAACTAGGTGAGGAGTTACAGTTAATGTCTTTTGCAAGCCGACAGCCATAGCTGAAGTATCTATCCCAACACGAGATGTGGAAATTCTAAACATTACCATGTCTGTTTAGTAGGCTAGACCACTGACGCTTTCGGTTACATACCACTTTCCAAAGCAGACCCCTGACAAAGACACTTCCCTCATGTCGGAATTGTGCAAGGTCAGTAAGAAAAAACTTTGTTATCGTTGGGGACTTTAACACTTCTGGTGTTGATTTGCAAACATGGACTGCACAGGGTCTTCCAGACAAATCCAATCGTAAAGTACTAAAATAGGCCACAGACAAACTGCTCTGCCCGATCATCGCATTTATAACACCGGCTTAGGAAGTAAATAAATAAATTTCTTATTTTAGGCCCGGAGGTCCTCGTCATTGCAAAATGTGTGCTGTGAAAAATAAATGCAAAGTTGATAAATGCTGCTCTCCATGAACAACCACATAGACAGCGGGAACGTTTAGTACTGTTGGCAGATGAGAACGTATGAGGGTTGGAAATGCTTCTTGTCAATTGGTGAAATCATATAGCAGCAGAGGCTGTCGTTCACCACTGTAACACCGCCCGACTGGCTTCATGATCAACCATCAAGGAGGTGAGACCGGAGGAGGCCATCGCACACAGCAGGGTCGACAAGATGAGGGAACGGCAGAGGTCACGTTATCATCACCCAAATTCCGGAGATGCGACTTCGGAGACTGCGGAGTCCAGCGATGAGCTGGCGAAAAAAGCAGAACCGCTGTGAGCACGATTAGAGACCATGAAGCCCATCCTCACGGTTTTAAAACGCGGAATGGAGGACGGCAATGATGACTGGACAGAGGGGGGAACGAAACAGTTTTGCACATATCAGTCTATAGAGGAAGAAATAGGCATATATGGAAAACAATGTAATATAAATATAACCACCCAAATACCAGGAGGACCTGTTTTAAGTTCAAAAGTTGTGTGCTTGGGAAAAAAACGGATAACAAAGACTTAAGTGTTTACGTTGTGTGACTTAAAAACTGCTAAGTTAGACGACAGCCTAATTTCGAGGTGAATATGATTCCAGAGGAAGGCATCTTTGGAGGCAAAGAAGCAAAAATGGTTTGCTGTAGAGCTAAATGGGGGTGCAATAATCCTGAAGGAATAACAAGTGGCATGAGGTCTATCTGCGGGAATGAGAGCGTCGATTCGTGGGCGGTTAGGCGTAAAGTTAACGCGAAAAAGGAAGCAGAGGCCCGTTTCAAGTCTTTTGACCCAAAGAAATGCCATGTTCGCTAACTGACATCTCTCCGTATAAGAAAAAGTGGATCGACGAACAGCGAATATTTTGTGAGTTAACATCCTCTGTACAATTTTAACCTTACCGCGGTCAAAAGAAAAAAAGAAAAGAGGGGACAGCAGTATTCTAGGATGGGTAGAACATGCATGCGATAAAGTTTAAACTTTATTTCCAGCAGGGAGAAATTGAAAAGAAGAAGAAGACTCGTTCGCTGGGACAATACGTTTAATCGCCTGACGGTTCGATATCCATCGTGGATTCGTCATCAGAGACATGAGTAGCAGAACGGTCATATAAAATCACATATCTGTGCAGCCTTCGAAGATATTCAAACCGCATGAAGTATCAATGCTAGTTTATTTGTGTAGCTTAAAGCTCAGTCTTTTATGGCGGATCGTTCTAAGAGTGGAGTATTTTGAAAGACTGGTGGATGAAGAAGCTTGGCGGGACCAAAACACATGAACAGACACTTGGATGGAGAGGACTCTACCTGCCAGGTACGCATATATTAGCTCTGTCCTTAGAAAATGAATATATGCATTTGAGGTCATCTGCATAAATGAGATTGTGTGAATTTTTCAGAACAGTCGACATTTATTTATATATAAAATGCAGAGTAAAGGACCTAATACAGTGCCTTGAAAAGCGCCACTCGCGATCAGCTGAGCAGTGGAGTAACTATTACCTACTAAGACCTTCTGGCTGCGATTAGACAAGTAGGAGCCGACGAAGTCGAGAAGAGGGGATGGATGCCAATGGCTTCCAATTTTACTAGAAGCCGTCTGTGCGGTACCTTGTCAAAGGCATTGCTCAGGTCAAAGTCGATAACAACTACGGATAACCGCTCGTTACGGAGGGAAGTAAAGTGGTTAAGAAAAGCTAAATGACACGTCTCGCGTGATCGCACGGGTAGAATACCATGCTGCAAGTCGGTTAAAAGCTTGTTTTCTAGGTAAAAATCGAGAATTTGATTAAAAAGTATCTTTTCCAGACGTTTGGCTAGTGCCGCGGTTTATGAACAGCGCGTTAGTTATTTATGTCCGAACGAGATCCTGACTTAAAGACTGGAAGCATAATGGATGTCTTCCAAGTGTCAGGAAAGAAACCGTTTGGGAGATAGACTGAAAATATATGGCTTTGTAATTTAAGAAAGGTCGACACTCTTTTGATAACTAAGTTGGGAATACCGTCCATTCCCGAAGAGTGCGAGATTTTTAGAAAAATTAAATGCTTACGAATTGATAAGATGGAGAAATCAATGTTCCCGAGAGTATTGTCTGAGTATGGTTGTAACGACGGGACCGGTTCGGCTTCCGTCGTAAAATGCTTTGCAAAGAAAGCATTTAACAATTCAGCCTTGTCAGACTCATCAAGTACAAATGCTTGGTTTTCATTAAGCAATTGAAGTATTTTAATTCCTCGTTTTGTAAAGGACCTACGACGAAATAGTTGTGCAACCAATTTCGCAGAGTTTGACTCGCTCAGGGCACAAGATTCCCTGTGCTGGTCACGCACAAGACGAATTTTGGACGCTACTTCAAAGGTCTCGGCGATCCTAAGACGCACAGACAGCGAAATACTAGATCGATCTTTCAGCTGCTTCCTCAATTTGTTTAGTCAGGGCAAAATAAAATGAGGAACGGTCGATTCTGGTGCATATGGTTTTGAAATTTTAGTGGACACAAATTCCAGCATTTTATTAGAAACGACCGACATGGGTTCAGCAAGATATGCAGCCTCGTTAATGGAGGAGAGACTCTACCAGTCTAATGAGTCAAGGAAATTGTTGATTAAGCTAATGTCTGCGAGGTCATAAGCATGATAGGTACGACCAGCACTAGCCTTTTCCATAGAAGGAAGCGGAAGACAACAGTAAATTAATGTACGATCACTTTGGACGATGTCCTGCTTAAAGTCAACGAAGAGAGTAGAAATACCATTTGTAAAAATCAGATCCAGTATCTGATTCTGTCTTGTTGGGGAACGAACCAGTTGAGATCAGTAAGAAAAATTAATTGTATCTAGGAAAAGCTGGAATCTAGGTGGACAGCAGTTGAAAAGCCAGTCGATTTCAGGAAAATTAAATTATTCAGCAATAATTTTAACTTCAAAAGTGGATTCTAAATTAAATTTGAATATCTCACACAGATTTGCATCTTCTAAGGTTCGGGAACCCTTCCAGAAGTTCATGGGAGTTCCCGATGAGGACTTCATAATCCTCATTAAGCTGCTATGATTACGCACCCTCGGGGATTGAAAGCGGGATATGACATGAAAACTCGTAGTCCTTCGCCACACGCGCTGCGACATATATGTAGGGAGATAGCTTCTACTCATTATTAACCTCTCAGTGTTTATGCCGCCAGTACAGTTTTTCAAACGCAGCGTGCAGGACTAGGTAAGTGCCTCCCCCACCCCATACTCACTTCAGGGTTTTTTTTACCTTGTAGATAGCAACTATGTTTGAGAAACAGGTTGATTATAGCAGGAGCGGACGGGCAAGGAAACGCAAGTCTCCTGGTCCCGATTTCGTGGTGGACAACCTGCCGAGTTTCGACTGCGACTTGGGGCCTGCACCGCCTTCGCTTCGAAGCTGTTTGAACGAGGTGTTGTTAGGCATCCCTGCAGGTAACCTGAAAATTTTCCTTCAGTTGAAATATAACTTAGGTACGAGCTCGGCTTTGCCCTCATCAGCGCCGCCCACGTCCCAGCACATGGGCACTTCGGAGGGGCTGCTGGCCTGGATGACCAAGATCGACAACCGCCTCCGTAACATGGAGACACAAATGGCTATCATCCTCGCCAGGACGGATGCACTGCTTCAGAATCCGTCTGCTGCACCAATATCGATGCCGCCAGCCCGGACGGAGTGCCCGGTTCCGTCCCCGATTACCTCTGTGGAGGAATTCGAGACGTTTGAGGAGCGTCTGTTAGATGCAAATTATTGGCAGCAGGCGGTAGGACTTTTTGCTTTTTTAAGTAATTCCTTCTTTAGGTTGCCTTCCCGCATACGCGGGAAGAGTGGAGGGCGCACGATCTCGTCAAAGACCTCATGCGACCCCTCTTCGACAGCCGCCTGCTCACTAAATTTAATCTAACGGGCGGCTACCAACGACAGAATTTCCGGCTCACCAGAGCATACGCCCCGCTTGCTGGTAAGCGTTTGATTCTTCCTTAATATTCGTCAACCCCTAGATGTGTGTGGAAGGTAGGCGGAGGGCCGCCCAACACTGCCGACGGATTTCGAGCAGGCCGTCCGCTCCGTGCTAAAGTCGGCTGTTACGAAGCTTACTCGCTTACAAAAACGGCATGACGGGAGTGCTGATCAGGACAGTTCCATGGAATAGTTGAAGCCTCCCTCCCTTGTACATAATTCCCGTATCTTTGTAAATAAATCCCCCTTGTTTATGGACTACGAATCGCTTATTTCTATGTCATGTGCTTGTGGGAGGGGAGGGACGTTCACGCGGGGAATAGCTGTGCAGGTGAAGAGGGCGGGGCAGCATAACTCGTCGTGGCGGCCGGCCAGCTACGCTAAACACGCAGTTACCTGGGGGAGGGCAGCGCCAGTGGGTGAGGGGGAAGGACCATAGACGTATGCATATGCCCAAAACTTGGTGGGGGGAGGTGTACGCGAGCACAAAGGGAACCACTGCACATGCGTTGGGTGGGAAACACCGTACAAGCAAAAGCCTACAATCAGCGCTCAAGTAGATGGTGCGTGCATGTAACCACTGGGCGCGCCTATGCGTACACCCACAGGCGCGGACATTCATATTAAACCAATCAGCGCACACTACAGTTAACGGCAAGGCAGACAGCGACATGAAATGGTGCGCACGTACCAGTAACACGCGTACGCATGGAGGGAGAAGCATTAATGATCAGCCAATCATGTGAAGCACACATATGTTCACCTTTTACGGCTACTGCTGAAGCGCATGACGCTAGCGAAATGCTACTAGGGTTCAGATGAAGATTTAGGAGGATTATATACACATCCGATAATCGCCTTTTGCCAGGGCGACAGGATAATGGAAGCAAAACAATAATTTCCAGAGAAGGAAGTGCTATTTGAATAAAACGGAAAGTGCCTTAATGACGTTCTAATATGGAGAAGACAACCACCACCACGCTTATTAATGCGATCTTGACGGTAGAGATCATACTCGTCTATGATAAGGGAGGAGTCAGAAATGATTGAATGGGCCCAAGATTCTGTTATGCATATAACATCGGGCATCATCTCGAAAGCGATTGCTCGAAGCTGAGCCATTTTATTTATAACGGACCTGGCATCAAGCAATATGACATCTAGTGTGTTTTGAGGCGCAAGACTATGGCTATCGTTATTCATAAAAAAGAATTTGGAGATAGATAGGCAAAATGTAGGCCATTGTTATTTGGGGAATAAGTACCGACGGGTATGGAACTATTTTTATGTGGGAAGCCAATAATGGATGGCTGATAATGCCTGATATATTTAGGGACCTCACTTTCTGGCATGAGAAAACGAGGAAAGGATCGACCAAAATAAGCTTCTGGGCCATTTAGGAGCAATGGGAGGGGGGGAGGCTAGAAGGCATGTAGAAGTTTGCGGGTTTGGGAGGATGATGGTACGTAAAGGAACTGAGAAGGGGAAACGGTGATATTAAATTAGTATTGTGGCCGTTTGCTTAAGAAATAGTGGTGCTAATCAGTGAATCTTCTGAACGGCAACTCAAATTAGATTGAAAACTATAACAGTTTGGGTATCTGCCGTGAAAATCAAATTTTTCGTGGTTCAGGCCCAACATGTCCGATAACGCATTATACGGGGGAATAATATGACTCGCACGGTCAAGGGAGGAGCTAGGTTTGGTAGGGAAGCGCTCGGCCTAAAAGCTTTCAACGGTATTTGTGACATTATTGATGAGCTTGTTGTACAGTCAAAGGCAACGCTATTGATCAATCGTTGGACAGAGAATGCATAAAGACTAGTTGTAATCACAGTAGATGGTGGCGCAGCGGGGCTTGCAGGTCCCGACATCGAGAGGGATGGGCTAACTTGTGCACTGATGTTTATAAGTCTATAACTAGACATTCGGGAGGCGGGGGTAACGGGTGTTTAGTTAAGAAAGGCAATCGATGATGCGATCCCACGCTTATAACACGTCAAGCCAAACCCGTTTAGTGAAGAAGACCAATAGGTAGAAAATGTCCGCTATTGAATCAACATAAAACGAGTTCTAGTGTAGCGGGAAATGGTTATGTGCTTACGTAAACAAAAGGTTCTAAATGCAGGTTACAGGAACGCGTAATGGCAAGAGTTAGTCTTGACAGTTATGTTTTAATGAAAATGTGGCAAAGTTGTAAATGCGTACAAGTTTGGCGAAAGGCTACCACAGTACCCCCCGCCTAGACCGAAGGATAGCGTACAGCAAAACCGAAGGCTAATGCAGTATTATAAAACATGCTTGATAAACCGGTCAGGAAAATGGACTCGGCGGCTGCTTCGCAAAGTGCGAAAGTCAGTGGCATCAGAAACGTTAAGGTCGGGAGTGGTAGGGGTAGGAACGGGTAGAGAAGATGCAGCAGGGGCAATGGGAGGTGGGGCAATACGGGGTAGGGGGTCAGCACAATGTTGTCCATCAGTCAAGTCTGGCGGCACCTCGACGACAGCAGCCTTAGCCGGTCGACACTGACCACGTCCTCCTTCGCACCGCGAACGATCCGGCAGGTCTTGTCGTTACGTGAAAGAAATCGGAACGGACCTTCATATGACGGCTGCAGTGGTCTGCGCACTCGGTCATATCGAACATACACATGATTGCAGTTGGTTAAGTTTTTTTCTACATAAGACACGGGCGGAGGGGTTCAAGGCGGGACCAGGGAAAGTTAGCGCATGAATTGACGCAGGCGATGCACGAAATTGGTAGGATTCTCATCAGCACCATAAGAGGTTAGGGAGACCATCTGGCCTGGCAGCCGGAGTGAAGTGCCAAACACCAATTCGGCCGTGCTGCAATCCAGATCCGACTTCAGTGCCGAGCGAATGCCAAGAAGCACTAGGGGCAGGTTGTCAGACCAGTCGGATGGGCTCTGTGCGGCACGTAGGGCGGCTTTGAGTTGTCGGTGGAAGCGTTCCACCATGCCGTTGGCAGCTGGATGATAGGCCGTCGTCCGAATTCGCGTGCAGCCGAAGAAGTTGAGGAGGGTCTGGAACAGTACAGATTCGAACTGGCCACCTCGATCAGTCGTATTCGTGGACGGGGTACCAAAAATGGCGATCCAACGACTGAAGAAAGCCTTAACAATAGTTTCTGCTTCCATGTTCGGCAAGGGTATAGCTTCAGCCCAGCGGGTGTAGCGATCGACACAGGTAAGCAGGTGCGTAAAGCCGTTGGATGGAGGCAAAGGACCTACGACATCGAGGTGCACATGACTGAAACGAGCGTCGGGGCTAGGAAAGGTGCTGGGCAGATACTTGTTGTGGCGGTGGACCTTGGACCGTTGGCAACTCGGGCACGACTGGACCCAAACTTTGACATCCTTGTTCATGCCGGGCCAGACGAAACTTTCCGCGAGGAGCTTCTGTGAGGCTCGAATCCCAGGGTGGGAAAGTCCATGCAGAGTGTTAAACACAGCTCGGCGCGTCAAGGGCGGCACAAAAGGGCGATGAAAAGGAGTCTAGACGTCACAGAGGATGATGCCAGTAACGGTGGTGAGTGGAACGTCTGCCAGCTGGAGACCACTAACGGATTCGTCGCCAGGACAACCGACTCGTGATTGCTCAGCGGCCATAGCACTTAGGTCGATCCCCTGGGAGAATTGGAGTGCAGAAAGGGAAGGTCTCGACAGCAAGTCAGCCGCGTCATTCTCCGTGCCAACCACATGGCGGATGTCGGTAGTGAACTGCGCGATGTAGTCCAGGTGGCCAATCTCTCTGGGGTTGTACTTACCAGAGTGGGACCGAAGAGCAATGGTAAGCGGTTTGTGGTCTGTGAAGATGGTGAAGTCCCAGCTCTCGAGATAATGGCGAAAATACTTCACTGCTAGGTAGATGGCGAGGAGTTCACGGCCAAAAGTGCTATAGCGCGTCTCAGTGGGCAAGAGTTTCTTCGAGAAGAAAGCCAACGGTTGAGTCGAACCAGGCAGATGTTGTTGCAGGACTGCACCCACGGCTACCGTCGAAGTGTCTACCAGCAACGACAGCTGAGCCTCGGAAGCGGGATGCGTTAGCAGGGTGGCGTCGGCCAGGACAGTCTTGATTCTTTCGAAAGCGGTCAATGCTTCTCCAGTAAGTTCAAGAAGACCTTTAGGACCAGACAGCAGATTGGTGAGCGGCAGCATGCCTCAGACCTGTTTACGATTACCTATGACTAAGGATTCCCGACGGAATCCGAAACGTCAGGAAAATAAAGTCCTTGTTCCAGTGATCGCATCTTCTTCTTCGGAACTGCTGCCTGGAACTCGTATATTCTCATCTATTGGCAAAAGGTGTAGTGATGGCCGTCTTGGGGACATCTTCGGGAGCGACAGGGATTTGATGAAAGGCACGCACCAAGTCAATCTTCGAGAAGACTTCTTTTCCGAAAAGGGTTCCGGCAAAGTCGTGAAGGTGCGGCACGGGATACCTATCGGGCACTGTTGCGTTGTTGAGGGCTCGGTAATCGCCACAGGGTCGCCAATCACCCGATGTTGCCTTGGGTGCCATATGCAGAGGTGAGGCCCAGGGGCTCTCAGAAGGTTGGATGACGCCCAGCTGAAGCATATGTTTGAACTCTGCCTTAGCGACCTGCAGGCGGGCAGATGCCAGTCGTCTTGGCAGAGGGAAAGCAGGGGGACCAGCTGTTCGGATGTGATGAACGACACCGTGTTGAACCTCGCCGCTGCAAAACTGGGGATTAGTAATTTTCGGATGCTGGAGAAGAAGCTCCCGGTAAGCACAAGCAATATCTGTGTCCAGTACAGATAGATTGCTGAGAGTCGTGAAGGGAGTCAATCCGCGAACACTCAGGCCGGTCGAGCGATCCAGAAGTCAAGAGCGGTGGCAATCCACCAGGAGGTCAAACTCAGCAAGAAGGTCGGCGCCAAGAATAGCATCAGGGACATCGGCTATCACAAAAATCCAGGAGAGAGATCTTCGCAGGTCAATGTTCAAGGTCAGGGATAGGCTGCCAAATGTGGAAATAGATGAAGAGTTAACAGCTTGGAGATGTAGGTCAGGGTAAGGACAGCGGCGGTCGGCTGGAGTCGGTGTTACGACGCTCACAACGGCTCCGGTATCGACGACGAATCGTCTGCGTGTCAAGGTGTCATAGACATAGAAAGTGCGACCCGAGCATGCAGAACCAGAGAAGGCGGTCGCCTCTATTCTCTGGCAGACTGCTTTCCCTGTGTTGGCTTGAAAGAAGAAGGGAATACACATTTGTATGCTTCCGAGCCAAATCTCGCATGATAATGACACAGGCCAGCGGGACGAGGTCTTGAACCAGAGCGACCACGGCGGGGACTGGAAGACTGGCGCGTGGCGAGGCGGGAAACTTTGTGTTTGAGAGAGGCCATATCTTCTGCCAGGGCCGTCATTTGTTTTACAAGTTGCTCGTTCACACTGTGTGCTGGAGCAGTTGAAATTCTCGATATCGATGGTGGCTGGAATCTCTGCACTTCCATCATTCTATCAGTCATCTCGGAAAGTTTTGAGACGCTCAGATCCTCGGAGCCAGAAACCAGGATTGTCTGGATATCTGCTGGTAGACACTCCGAAAAGATTTCTTTAAAAATCTTGTCGTCTATCTGAAGCTCGCCACGATGAGCTTCCAATCTTCTCAGCAATTCACTGGGTTTTCTATCTCCCAACGATTCTTCTCGGATGAGTTTATTGTATCTCTGGCGATCAGATACTGTGTGCAGGCGCAGGAGGGCTGCCTTTAGTTCAGTATATGGTTCTTCCACAGATGGATTTTTAATTGTTAACTGCACTTGAGACAAAACTTGCAGTGGCAACGCCTGAATCAGCCTGTGGAATTTTGTAACTTCTTTGGTAATGTTTGCAGAGTAAAAACTTGACTCGATGCGAAGAAAGTACAATTCTGGCGCATTTGGCCAGTACTCAGAGAGCGTCAGCGCGATTGTGCATACTGAGTCCTCATTTGGCATATTTTGTGACAGGGACGCGTCAGAAAATGCGCGCAGCGAATGTTGCTGTAATTGATTGGTTGCTGACTGGCTTGGAGACGCGTAAAGTTAACGCGCTATGTACGCGTGATGAACAGATGGTCACTGTACAAAATACGAGGTCATTACTTTAGTTGAGAAAAGCAATCGATGAGGCGATCCCACGCTCATAAGAAGTCAAGCCAAACTCGTTTAGTGAAGAACACCAATAGGTAGAAAAAGTCCGCTATTGAATCAACATAAAAAACGAGTTCTAGTGTAGCGGGAAACGGTTGTGTGCTAACTTAAACAAAAGGTTCTAAATGCAACTTACAGAAACGCGTAATGGCAAGAGTTAGTCTAGACAGTTATGTACAAATGAAAATATGGCAAAGTTGTAAATGCGTACAAGTGTGGCAAAGGGCTACCACAGGTGTACTGACGTTAGCGGGTGCATTAACAGATATCTGGGGTAGAGGATTAGCACGTTCATTGACCCTATCGGAACTACGACCAGACTTATGAACAGTAGGCGAAGTCATTGGTCTATTTGACTGGAGAGCCGCATTTCTTCGCTCCATTGGTGTAAGGTCTCGGCAGAGGAAACTTTTAGTCATTTCCAAATATCGAGAAATGTGACCTCGTTGTGCAAAGATTGAGTCCACCTCGATCGGTGAAAAAATTTAACTAGCTTAGGCGGATTTTTGCTACGCGATTGGAAGTGCTTTGCTTCCGAAATTTTGCAGTTGAACCCGCCCAAGCATAGAAAATCTCTTTCAATATCAAAAAGGGCGACTAAGTGTGGAGGCGTTTTTAAGTATAAAGTTGTAATTACGCTTTTTTCTATCAAAAGCTTCCGTAATTATTCGATGGACGAGGGAGTCTAGCTTTTTGCGGATTTGGGAATGTACATCGGATAACTGACCTTCAAAGAGGTTCCCTAGTATTGAAAAGACAGATCCAAACTTCAGCATGAAGTCATGACAGTTATGTAATACAGATAAATCAATTTCCTTAGCCTTGACAATGGGCTGCATGTTGCTATGAAGGCATTGGCTAGTAGGTGTGGTCAGGCACCGCTTGGGTCTGGGGACAGATATCCTACGATGAGCTGTAGTTTTGCTTCTCATAATTTGATGGAAATATGATTTAAATGTGAGAAGGTCTAGAAAAACTCAGCCTATAGGATTTTACCACAGTTGGTTGTTAAAAGCCCTTAAAAATTAATAAACAAACTGTATTAATTATTGCGTTCAGAAAAAACCAGTTTATCTGATTTTCAGACTATGACTTCAGACAAATAATCAGAGATAACTTTAAAAATACTGTAGCTATTTTTTAATAAGAACTTTAAATTTATTTGTAAAAATGTATTCAATATTGGGAAATGACTCAGCCTTTGAAGGTTTCGAGAATATTCGGATCTGGACGATGTCCTTTGCTAGGCCACGATTTTATTGCGAACCTGTTGGTTTAAGGAAGTAGCGTTGCAGTAGAAAGTGGTTGGAAAACAAAATCTTCTTAAATCCCGACCTTAAACGATCTTCCACGCGAGAAAAATAATTCTAGAGACGCTTAAAGAAATAATGCACGTACGGTTTTAGCCACAATTTCCTAGGCCGAAAATGACGGGGGATATCGATGCTAAACTGTCCTAGGGGAAGCGTGAGAAATATCAACTTTGATATTGTCTAATATTTTTTTTATAGACTGAAGTTTATGAATAAAGCAGGAATACCGCTCTGGTAAAGTTGTGTAACAAGGGCTGTTTTACAATCTGGGGAACGACTTTGAGGATCGAAAGATTGCTGGCACATCCTGGACAACAATTCAATTGGAATCTCATCTGGACCGGCAGATTTAAATTTCCTCAACATTTTCGTTCTTAAAAAATCGTCTCTTCTCCCAACAGAATATTTTCAATAATTGAAGCTCTTGCGATCTCGTCAGTTGTTGTGATGTTTTGGTGAATGTTTTTTTGGTGATGTTTTGGTGTTCGGCTTTACTTTTCTAATCGGAGATATCAAGACCTACGTCATTTTTATAACAGGCATTGATTCTGTTATGTGTGCTCTTCCTTAAGTAGCTGTATAACAACTTCCAATTTTCGACTGCTTGACGGAGCAAATCACTATTTAAGTCTCATCGTGATTAAAAAACCAACATTTTAACCTTGGTGCGCAGGATTTTGTTTTCTTCAAAAGCTCCGTTGAAGTGTGTTGTGGAAAACCTTTTCGAAAGCCTCCCTTTCTTATTGATCTCGTTGACAAGGTCTCATACAAGTGACTGACACCAAAGCTGCACCAGACAATGTTCAAAGAAAGGCTACTAAATAAGGCAGCGGCTTAGAGTGGCTACCATAAGATTGTTGACCAGATAGACTCAAGCTTTTTCCTATTTATTATAGGCAAAAAAGAGGAATTATAAACGTGGTATTTAAACTAGTAAGGGAAGTAGACTGTACTCATCATAAAGAAAATAAATTGTTTAATAAAGGCCTAAGTGGCCTTTTCATTACATATGACTGATATTTTTCCATCAACAGAAACAGTACATACCCGAGGTAATCCATACAAACCGATGAAACACTCTGCCAAACTAGAAATACGGGCCAAATTATTTTCCCACCCGGTCTTTGCTGACAGGTATTCACTTCCTTCCTAAGTTGTAGTTATCGATAGCGTTGAAACAGACTCGACCTTATTTTCTTACTGGTCATACGGTATGGCGAGTGTTGTAAGAAATATTCCGCAATTTGAAAAGTGATCGGTAATCATTCGAAAACCAACATTGAGTAGGGTTGCAATACTGTTTTTCATGCTGTCCAATTTCAATCATTTTCAGTCACGCTAGGATGCCAACTCTGTGATTAGCGTCTTTTTGACCGCTGCTTAATGATTAATTCTTAAAAAATGGTTTCTTTAATAGTATGCATTATTTTCATTGATGTTGACTGCTTTTATAAATTAAAATATATTTGTTGAAAAGCGTGCACGAAAAAATCCTCGCTTGTTTTTATTCTATAGAAAATTACACCTTCTTTAAATTTTATTCTTAAAGAAAGGCTATCCCTTGGTTTAAAAAACTTTCAAAATTGCCGATTAATTTTGAAACCTACTGACTGCTACAACTGAATTCAAGTTTTACAAACTGAATGCTGTGTTCATCCTGTCTAAGGAACAGTAAGTTCTTGCCTACGGTTTGGAGGAAGTAATTGCATAGCTGTCATATAATTTCGCAATGAGTATGGATCATGGTATATGTATAAGGGGCATCATTACTTAATTGATGGTTACTTCCGTTTTGTGAAAAAAACGAAACAATGAGTCATTTAAATACCGCTTCGTAGCTCTAGTCTGTTGAAATATCATGTCACATACGTCTTGCGACGCTCCATAAACAACAGGAATCAAGCAGCAGAAACATTCCACTAGGGGGTTCGGCCTCCGGAATTCCACTTAACGGATGACGGAGATTATCGTTTGATGACAGAATCGAGGCAGCCGAGGTAAGTTACCATTTCTTGGTAGATACTAACCGCCCTGAAGATTTTAAAAATAGGACTCATGCCACCCTATCTTGGTTCAAGAGAATACAGAGCTAATTACCTTACTTGTCGTTCATATACATGGATTAATTCTGTGTGGAATGGTCTAGGCCAAATGTTTTACAACTGAGCCAATTTAATTTTGAAATTTGCCAACATCCGCCCAATAAATAAGTTTGCTTAGTAGCTACCTGATGGATTCTAGGTAAATGGCATGGAAAATCCTGCCTCTACAATGAGCTTACTGTATCAATAACCACATGATGCAGTAGGTTGGGCGCGTAAATTGACCCAAATCTGATAAAAATTAGTGGCTTCCGGTGGGGTCTCCATAGCTCAGTTATTTATTTCTTTGGCTGTACTTGCCTTGTTAACCTTGACTCAAATCCACCCGAGGTGGCGCATTTTTCACAGTTTGGTAAGCTACATATTTCAAAAATTACCATTTGACTGAACAAATAAAGAAATATAACAGCTTCCATGATAGGAGTAGCATCATAATGGTTTGACAAAGTATTGGATAAGAAATAACGGGATAAATTATACCCGGTTAAGTGGCAAGGCCAACGAATGTTCAAAAATGTACGTCCTAGATGGGGTATGTAGAGGCCCTTCCGTTGGTGTTCCAGGAATTCTATTCGCTTAAGCTGTATTCCTCATTTATACAATTTACAATTAAATACATTAGTTGTGGCGGTTAGCACTGGGTCCATGCTAAGTAAAACAGTCCAACAAAAGCCGCGAAAAGGCATGCAGATAAAAACTTAGGTACACGCATTTTTTTGACGATGATAGAATTCGGTCTGCATGGTCAAATGTTATTGCAAACTTTGGTCTGAAAGGACATCAGAACTCCATTCAACGTCTGCGCGTTTCATTACTGAGTAAGTTAATGGTATCAGAGACAAAGGAGGCTTTACAATTAAAAAAAACTGGAATCGAGCACTAGACATGAAGGCAAAGTCCAAAAGCTAATATCAATAGTTTCATTCAGGTTGATGTTTAAGTCCCTTCCAGTCAACTGTTTTGACTCAAATGTCGGTGGGTCCAAACAAAAAATTAGGACTCATCAAGCGGAGTCTCCGATATGAAGTCGTAGTGGACTGCTAGAACTTGAAAATTCAGTTGCCATGAAAATGGATGATAAAAATAGGACTTGCCAGTGCTGGACTGGTTTACATATGATACGGTTCAGAGAACGCCTGCAAATTCGAGGTCATCTATTTTATCATTGTCAGGCCACATTTTTTATTCAAAACCTTTAATAGGGTGTTTTTTACATCATAAGTAACAACAACACACTCAAAAACTGATTCAAAATTAAGATGTCCAATGCGCAGAGCCCTGTATATTAATGATTTTTTATTGTTTTTTTGTGGCTGAACATTTTTAAAATTTTCCAAGTTCCGTCTCCATCAAAACTCCTGTCCGACGTGTATGCTCTTAGTTCCCTCTTATGAAAACGTTTTTGGTTTTCTGAACCACGTGCCCTTGTCCTTTCCTCCCTGTTATACTGGCTATCCTACTCCTCCCCCTGCAGAAACATTGACACTCGAGTGCCCGTGGGCGTTAATGCCAGCAATGCATTGCTTGAGATGTGTCCGCAGTACGGGTTCGACTCGTTTGCTTTTAATTACCTTACCGACGACGTTGTCGGCCCTTGCTACCTCCAGAAACAACTCTTTCGGCTAACCAATATGTAGACACGTGAGCGCAGTTTGTGGTGGAGAGCCAGGTGTCCGCTTCCTCCCTTTATTGCCTAATGTAACAGCGGCTGCTCTGAGAACCACTCGAACAGCCCCTCTTGCTGCGATAATTATGGGCCTTTGAACACATAGTTCCACTTCCTTTCACCACATGAACCACCCGCTGAAGTCACATTGAAGCAGCCGTCGCCTCCTCTCACACTGACACACACACACGCTTTCCCAAGAACGCTTTTGCACTGTATCTTCTGGCGTTGTTGAACATGCGTCTAGACTGAGGCAATACTTAGTTGAATCTCTTGTTCTTGACTAAGTGTATTCATTGTTCAGTTTTGAGCTTCACTTATCGTTAACTATTTTATACAAGTAATATTACGGCAAGGCAGAAGGCAATCCTAGAATGCCTATTTATGGCTTTTGGCCATCATCAGCTAGGAAAAGCCCAACTTTAATGTAGCCGCTGAAATCGCTGCTGCACTCAAATTTTGAACTCACGTCTCGCCGGTCAGGGCAGACGTCCTAACCATTGAGCCACCGAGTTCGCTGTCTTGCCAGTTGTTGATCGGGAGTATACGGTGTTTGATTGTACACCGATCTATCTCTCAGGATGTAAAAGCCATCTTTGATGTGTAGAATTAGGGTTTGTTGTCTTCCTTCAATATTACTTGTGCTTTTTAAATTTTAGTTCCGTTCTAGGGTAATTTAGGTTCTGGTATATTGTTCGGTTTTTTATTTTAATTTTTGGTTTTGTAAGTCTATTTTTATCTTAGTTTATTATCCTAAACGGTAGATAAATAAACATTAAAAGAAATAAAACACGTAACCAAAACCAAAGTTAACGTATCCCACATATTGTGGAAGACAGGATTCTGCAGCTGGGGGTATAGGTAGATGGTTAACATACAGTAAGTTTTTGTTTGGCGTAAAATGCGTTTTCTATAGAAATCAGCAGATATTTACACATGTGTTTTGCTTCAAATGTACATTTCACGATAATGAATACGGAGGAGATTGCCGTGCTACAACTTCATGGTTCAGGAATTTGCCAACGCAAAGTCAACCTGGTAGAACGAAAAATGAGGGCAAAGTCAATCAAGGAAATAGAATCGCACACCAACACTTTACTCTGCCGTTTGTGCTGAAGGTAAGTTTTAACACCCAATATACAGCATCTCACTTTTAATTACTTAAACTGTTTCGATGGATGTGCAGCTTGAAGATACGACCGTTGTTTCTCTGAATCGCGTGCCCCTGTCCGCTTTCTTAATCAAATATTGGCCATTTTCCCTTTTTGACCCAGTAACACTCGAATACTTACAGGAAAAACAGCCTATAACCACTTGAAAATTGTCCTCAGCCCCGTTAGAACCCTTTTTTTAATCGCCTTCCCGAACATGCTGTCGGCTAAGCAAGATTTAGACACGTGAAGGCAGTTTGTGGTGGAGAGCCAGGTGTCCGTTTCCTCCCTTTCTTGCCTAATGTAACAGCGGCTGCTCTGAGAACCAATCGAACAGCCCCTCTTGCTGAGATAATTATGGGCCTTTGAACACATATTTCCACTTCCTTTCGCCACATGAACCACCCGCTGAAGTCACATTGAAGCAGCCGTCGCCTCCTCTCACACTGACACACGCTCTCCCAAGACAGCTTATGCACTGCATCCTCTGGCGTTGATGAACATGCGTGTAGACTGTGGCAATACTTAATTGACTCTCTTGTTCTTGACTAAGTGTATTCATTTATCGTTAACTATTTTAAACTAGTGGTATTATGGCAAGGCAAAAGGCAATCCTAGAATGCTTATTTCTGGCTTTTGGCCATCATCAGCTAGGAAAAGCCCAACTTTAATGTAGCCGCTGAAATCGCTGACGCACTCAAGTTTCGAACTCGCGTCTCGCCGGTCAGGGGCAGACGTCCTAACCATTGAGCCACCGAGTTCGCTGTCTTGCCGGTTGTTGATCGAAAGTATATGGTTTTTGAGTGTACACCGATCTATCTAAGGTAATTTCAGTCCCAATTGTTACATTGTATCTAAAAAGGCAACTGCAGACATTGCTGTAGGGGGCAGTCTGCATTTAGGTTGCATAACATGACAAAGACCAAGATCTAAGCAGTCTCCAAAATGAAGCAATTTACTCGCCACCTCACATATACCATGTTATCCCTCCTGTTTTTTGATTTTGATGTTTGGTCATTTGTTTTACTTCCTATCCGAATTGAAAATTAATGAGTGAAAACTAAGATAAGGAATGACAATGTTGCCAATGATGAAACCGATGCAGCATTATGTAAGCTCTAGAAACAGAACGTTATCCATAAGAAGGTTTGAGCTTATGTTCCGTAAAGGACCGTTTTAGCCAATTTGTTTTGCTACTCAAAGCACAAACACATTGTCAAACACTTAACGTTGAATTTTGTCGTTATTCCAAATGATCCTACGGAAACGTGTATGAAGGGGCAATAGTAGGTCTCGTGCTAAAATCTTCCGCTTCACCAGATATCGTTAAATTTCGCCCAAGTTGCACGTTGTATGTTAGCCATACTTTGTGTCAGGACACCCGGAGTTTGGCCTTTCTAGCAGGCCTGTATGTGTGTAGTCTGAATTCGCGACAACGGCACATGCAGAGCCACGTGCGCTAGCTGTGGTGACAGGGGTTGAGCTTGAAGTGCGTGAAAAAACAACGGGTCTGTTCAGCATGAAGAAACTCAGGTGGACACTTGAAAACACTAATGAAAAAAGAAAACGTTCAATTCCAATTGAAAGACGTAAAGTGGGCACAACAAAGGGCTAGCTTAATAGCCTGCTTGGCCGACAGACATGGGTGTAAACTATTGCAAAGTTTTTTGACAAGTCTTTGCTAAAAGTGCAATCGTCTTTAATCTGTGATATACGCACTTATAATTTTTTGCCGCTGAAAAGCAATTTTTCGTTCCAGGTTGCTAAATATGCTCCTTCTACCTTTCCATAATCAATTTCTTTTATTTTGTAAAATTGCTTCCAAAGCTTGTGCATGTGTCTTTTTGAGGAGCCTGCATTCTGTAAGGCTGATGAACTTCACTTTTAAGCGTCTTTAACTATTTTTCGATAGCGGCTGATTTGTGCAATGCCACTCTCCACACTTGATTGCTTTAAATTTGATTTAATTTTAATTCAAAAAATTTACAAACTTCAGTTACGATACATTAAAAGGTGAACCTTCGTAAAACCCCCAATTCTGCCAGACAGTCATGCGAAATCCGCCTCCCCGTATTTGCAGATCTACAACTCCGGAAAAAGATCGCAAACCATAAGACAACCCTTGGGTTTCCCAGATGCAGGCGAATAAAGTGGAACCTCATATTCCCATCTTCTTATCTTATTTATTATGCCTCAAATACTAATGCAAGACAACATTTGCCATTTTGTGAACAGACTAAATAAAAAAGTTCCATCACTTCATGCATTTTATTTTCAAGTGAAACATGCGCAAATAAGAAGTTCTTTTCCGCAGCGTTTAACAGCGTAGAAAATACAATGGATATAAACATATGCTAAAATTTCGCAACACAACCCAATTCGATTGTAATGAGGAGCATTTTGCGCCCCGAGCCAACCCAATGAGGTCTACGAACAACCTAAAATGTGTGTAATCTTCGCTAAATACGTTCATGTATAAGCTTTAGGACTTTGCTTTCTTGTCTAATGCTCGGTTTCAGGTTTATTTTTTTAAAGACTTATTTGCCCCTGATGTGATAAGCATATTCAGTAACGACAATGTGCAAGGATATATGGAGATCACAGGGCCAATTTGAACCACACGTTACACATACATACTTTTTTACAATACAGGTCAAATTTTGTCATCTTCTTAAAAATTTTTCTGTCGGAGCTATTATCGGTAGGCCTTTTTCGGCTCTTTCAATCGACTGTTTTACAAAACCCATTGTGTGACATATGCTGTACTACGGCGTATTAGGATGCATCAATTCAAGTGCAATATACAATTTGTGTCTTGCATAGTTAAAAATCAACGTCATCTTGTCTGAATGCATACCAATCTATAAAATTCTTTATCTGTGTAGATCAATGCATTTTAATCACTTTTCTGTTAACATTATAAGGTTTTTTCAATCATGTGGTTTTCAAATTTTGCAAGATTAGTCTGTAAAGCCATTTCCCCAAATAAACCTGCATATACATCGATGTCCATAGGGCTGATAGTGCGTAAAAATCTTGCTTTTGCATATGAAAAGAGCAAAAGGCTATAACAATTGTCCTGAGATATTGCTAAACCAGAAGGATTGCAAAATGAAAACTGAAGGCCACGCTAACTAGTGGTGTTACACTGTAGTAAATCATTGTGTCTATGATGTAGAAGCGTGTCCTTTCACGTTTCACTTGAAAGCTTAAATTAGTCCACGCAATTTAAAATACCATTGGTCGACAGCAGACCGCTTGGTGCACTACGTTAACCTATCTGCAAACCCCTCTGTGGACGCTGGCGAAAAGCACTGTAGTTCTGATTTGGTCTGCACGCAACCTGAAAAAGCTGCGTTGTGCAAAGTGCGAAGTAAGTATCAGGCCTCTCCCTGTTGAGAAAACACTGTTTTCTGGCTTGCAGAAACGATAAATAATAACGCGAATTTGTTTGTAAATTTATTTGAAAAAAATGCAGATTATATTAGATGATGTCTGTAATGTTCTGTTCTTTCAATCGTAGTCCAATAAAAGATGCAAACGCACTTCTGGAAATCCCAGACATTGGTTACCATAAATCCAGGAAAACTTATTGACTCACATTCTATCGACAGTAATGCAATTGAGAAGCCATCGATAACTTAGTGCTTTCTAGGATACGTTGTCGTCATTGGTATTGATAGTCAACCCTTAGAATCACCAATCTATCCTTGCTCACTGCTCAGTGTATGGCCGGCACTTTAAGTTCATTTGCATTATCATCAGAAATGCAATATTTATGCTATGATTTTCCCTAGTGACGCATTCAGTTAACAACACAGTGCTGTTAAATAAGGGTTTGTCACCTTCCTTCAATATATCTTGTTTCTATTAATTTTAGTTTCATTTTAGTGTAATTTAGGTTCTGATATATTTTTCGGTTATTTATTTTAATTTTTGGTTTGGTTATGTCTATTTTACCCCTTGTTTTTTATTCTGAACGGTAGATAAATAAACATAAAAAGTAATATACACTAAACCAAAACCAAAGTTAACTTAATCCACATATTCTGAAATACAGGATTTTACAACTGGGGGTTTAGATAAATGGTGAACATACAGTGAGTTTTGTTTGGCGTTAAATTGGTTTCCTTTAAAAATCAGCACATATATACACATATGTTTTGCTTTAAATGTATATTGCACGATGATCGTTTCGGTGGAGATTGCCGTGCTAGACTTTCGTGGTTCAGGAATTTGCCAACGCAAAGTCAACCTAGTAGAACGAAGAATGAATGCAAAATCAATCAAGGAAATATAATTGCACACCAACACTTAACTCTGCCGTTTGTGCTGTAGGTAAATTTTAACACCCAATATTCAGCATCTCACTTTAGTTACTGAAACTGTTTCAATGGATGTGCAGCTTGAAGATACGACAGTAATTTGGTTGCATTATAATGTTCTCGGAAGTTCAAATTTAAATAATGCATGCATTGCCGACTCTTCATATTAATTTTGTAGGAATTACAGGAAAATTTGCGGAACTAGGGCTTGAAGCGTGTCAACTCTTTGGATTTGAACAGTCTTGGCCTTTAATATTTAAACCTTTTTCACAAACAAACAATTTAAAAACGTACCGCGTTGACTTATGCGTTTAAGTGTTGATGATTGTCACCTGATGGTAATCAGTACTTCGGAACCAACCCATCGAGTGTGGATTTTAATCCTTTCGGAATACAAGATAGACACTGCAAGTCAATCGTTTAGCAAGGATGGAGCAGGCAATTGCATTTTCAAGTTGACTTCACATGTTTAATAAAACGAGCATGGATAATCACGTTTTGTACTGTCCAGAAAGCACGCACTTATTGAAAAATGTATGAGCTGACTAGGAAAATAATAACTTTTGTTTCACAGAGAAACGTATGCAAAATATGTTGTAAAGCAGTCCGTCATTTATTACGGAATTTAAGTTTAAATACTCCTAAAAGACAACCAGTGCAACACATACGTTGTGTGACATGCCAAAGTTTACATAATATGGATAACCTTTCACAATAATGTATAAGTGCATGTAAAAAATCATAGCAATAATAATGAAGGCAAATGTGTTATTTAAAGGCAAGGTTTGGAGTTCGAATAATGTGTTAAGAAAAATTAAGTTTTCTAAATAGCACCCAATTTTCTTAAAAGTACAAAATACGTTTCTATTGATAAAATGAATAAACTACCCACTTTTTTTGTGCAAAATTTAATTTCCTTTTTTAAATGTTATAAAAACAGATATTCGTTACTTAATTACAATTACTTGCAAAGTTCGTCTTTGAAAAACGACCAAATTTTGAAAATTTTATTGTGTTTTTAAGTTATTAAAAATATTAACAAATATTAAAAATAATAAAGGTTTGCTGCTCATGGAAAAATGTTACATACAAGACGTTTATTTTAAGAAAAGGCATTTTTGGTGAAAATCAATAAATTTATTCAGTAAATTTTCGACACCGGATTACAGTGTCATCGTCAGACTTGAGAGAAATGGGCAAACAACAGTTGCAAAGAAAGACATGAATTATAAGCACTGACCAAAAGACTCTTTCTGGGTAAAAGTTCATACAAAGATGTTCTTATGCGCTACAATTATAAATGCCTCTAAACAAAATAACACGTGTTTGACCAAATTAACGTCCGCAGTATAATTTTTATATTATTTCTAAAATAAATAAAGGAACGTCTCTATGGAAGTCTACCTTGTTATAAACTGTTTCAATTGGACATTTATTGAAGCAAAATCTGTGCATGGAAATATTTTGCAAAGTAACGTCAGATGAAATGGAGAATTTTGAAAATTCAAAACTGTCTGCAGTTACATGGAATTGTTTTTTTCCGAAAATTTCAGACTTCAGCTTTCGTTTTATATTCAATTATTTCAATCATTGTGCAATATTTCCATCTTTTTTTGCCCTATCGAATCAAAAAAGTCACAAAATGCCACTTAAGATATTAAAGTAATGAGTAATCTCTATCAGTTTCCCTTCCGAATTGCACATAATCGAAGATTTATGTGTGCAACAAGTATATTATTTCATGACATAAATGAAACAAGATCTTGTTTTCAATCCTCCTTTTTTCAGCTGCCCGTGGCTGATGAGGGCCAATAGCCCGAAATAGCTATATCACGGTGGCCAGTGTCTGCCGGAATAATCCTATAAAAAGAAGTGTTACTAACAGTTGGCTAGTAACATATAAATTATCATTTGCTTTGGGGTACAAAATCAGTTAGCCCGACCCGCAAAATCATTTTCCCACGATAGGCAAATCCTTAGGAACAGATCGGCGCACAAGCGAATAATATATACCCCCGATCTACAACCGGCTCGACACCGAGCTCGATAGCTCAATGATTAGGACGTCTGCCCCTGACCGGCGAGGCGCGAGTTCGAAACTCGGGTGCGGCGGCAATTTCAGCTGCTACACTAGAGTTGGCTACCCGTGGCTGATGAGGACCAATAGCCCGAAATAGCTGTATCACGGTTGCCAGTGTCAACCGGAATACTTCTATAAAAAAGACATTATCTGCACAGCTTTGGTTGTGTACCAAATGCTCTATGCATTTAAACAAAATGCGGTAACATCTTTGTTGAAACTGCATTGTAAGCCAAAAACGTTTACACATTTTTATAAGTAAAATTGCTAAGTGTTTCTGCAGGCAAATTTCATTCGTATAAACTTGCCTCATTTGCATTTCAGTAAATTCTGTCTATATTTTACGGTTTTGTACAGAGTGTGCAATTAAATTTCTTACTTCATGTGGGGATAGTAAGGACATGTCATGTTTCTTTCTTTTACTCCTAGTCCAAAATACAAGTTTAAGCCCCTTCGGGAATACACTTTACTGGTGAGCTTTGAATCTAATAACACATATTTTCTACCATTCTATCGATCGATCATGATTAAGTGCGAAGAAATCGATGATGTTTCCGACATCTAGTCTATAGTGATATTTGTTTATGGTGGTCATTTTTTCGAATAGCCAGTCCACCTTTTCTTAAAATTTACTGTACGATGGACTCATTTAACGCTTTTTACTACTCTCTGGTAATGCCCAATAGATGACAATGATTCTCCGTAATGCATCATTTCAGTTAACAGCATAATGCTACCTAACTTAAATGCTCCTTATCCTAAAATACAGCGTTTACTAAAACTTATTTAAAATTATGAAACATTAACCGAAATACAGAATTCTAGAGCTACCAATATCGAAAAGGAGGGAGTCACTTAACAGTTAACCTAAGTAGTACACGGAAAATAGTATTGTTAAAACAATTTACATAAAAGAAGGTTTTGGTATGCGCAAAATACGTTTTCTGTTGAAATCAGCCCACATTTACAGATGCGTTACTCTTCAAAGGTTCACTGCACAATAATGAGTACGGAGATGGTTGCCAAATTAGAATTTAGCGGTTGAGGAAAGGCCGACGCAAAACCGACTATCCTATAACCTGGTAGAGTGAAGAACAAGGCCATAGTCAGTTCAGGAAGAATAATCGCAAGCCAACAATTTACTTTGCCAGTTGCGCTTAAGTGAGGTTCTTACACCCAAAATTTATTACTTATTTTTTTATTCTTACCATCCGATACGAAATTTGCTTGGTTGCACTGAAGTGGCCTTGTAAAGGTCACATTTAGTTAGTGCACATTTTACAGAACTTTGGTATTAAATGACGATTTAAGAAACATTTGTATAGTAAATGCTTACAAATTATTGCTACTTAGACCACTAGATGTCTTTGGCCTTAAATATTTAAACCTTTGATTTTATTTAAAAATAAAAAAGTTACCTTTTGACCATAGCGTTTAAGTTGAAACGATTGTTACCTGATGTTCTCAGGGCATGTGCAATATAAAAAATAAAAAATTTCTATTATTTGACATATGTGGTTTAAAAAAAAGAGAAATGTGTAAAATTCATTATAGAAATTATCTTTCCAGGAGTGAAGCACATTGCGGAAAATAAGTTATGTAGAATGTCAAAGTTTGTAAAAGATCGAGTCGTAGTCGCGCATGTTCTTCAAAAACAGTAAATTGTGGAGATAAATGGAGCATTTTTATCGAAAATGAGAGAGTCGAGTTTAAATCTTCCTAAGAAAAATACAGTAGTCGCCAAAGACCATGAAATTTTCTTAACTTTTTATAAATTTGATCATTACTCGAATACCAGTATGAATGCATTTGCGAAGATTTAGAAATAATAAACTGCATCAAGCATATTAATTACTTAAAAAATTTTTAGGAATTATTAAGTGTTTAAAGAGAAAAATAAAATTTTCTCGATAATCCCGTGGTTAAGGAGACGTTCAAAACAGCTTTTAAATAGAAAAATTAATAAACAGATTGTGTTCAGTTGAAAACTTGAAGCAAACACTTTTCATGTATGTAAAGAATTTTTTTAGGTCAAGATATTCTGTACACTTTACTTTTACTGGATAGGTTTTTGTAGAATGTCATCAAAAAGTGTCAAAATTTTCCTTTTTCTTACTGTCTTTATTGACAAATTAATAAATTCTGCATCTGGTTGACGTTTACAACAGAAGATTTTAAATAAGATAGATATAAATATAACCTACCGAAAAAATGTCTTTTTTGATAGTGGTTTTAATGAAAATAGCAAACTTTTTGATAAACAGAAATGCCTAAAAACAGCAAACACATTGTCGAGGGTAAATCTTGTCCACAGTGAAGTTGTGAATCTACTATTCCTAAGATTAATAAAAAAAACTCCCCATTGAAGGTAACCTCATACAAAGTGCTTCGATAAGATATGTGGCTGACAAACGTCTGCATATATTAACGTTTATCAGCGTAATATCACAATGAAATTTGCGAATTTTTCGAATTTTTTAAAGTTTTCTGAATATAAAAGATTCAATTTGACTATAGATGAAATAACTAACTTTTTTACAGTGTATTATTTTTCGCATGAGTTGATTTATTCCAATTTCTGATATAATTATGCCCATTCAAAAAAACTGACCATATGCATTGCCATTTTTTGAAAAACTTATTGTTTTTCTGCCTGTTCCGTTTCCAAAAATGCAAAAAGTGAACGTAAAGTACACAAAAATAACAATATTTTGCACAACTTAAATTCAATTTGACCTCATTTTGACTTAAAATGTGCACCATCATGCTGAATATCTTGTTTTTGTGTCAATCCCAAATATCGAATTATTTATGCATTAAAACAAGCGATTATTTTACAACATTTTGTGCAAAAAATTCAAGGGATAGCTAAATATAATTTTTAAAATACAAATCTACCATTTAAATGCAAACAAATGTGATTTCATTAACTTGGCTTCACTTGAATCCGAAAAAGTCTCGACGCACCTTTCCATTTCGAGAAGGGATAGCTTTTATACTTATTTCAGTTATTTCGGAGTTCCTGCTTAGAATTTTCAATATTAACGTGCAGTTTGGTTTTCTTTTTCGTAGTAGCATAGGAAATTCCTTTGATCTGAGACTTCTTCCAATTTCCTCAAACTTAATGGCCATTTATCCTTATAAGCCTAACAAAAATGATGATTAAGCTAAGTAAAAGGCTTTCGCAAAATTCAATTAACTGCATGTTTCAAAATTGTTTTACTATATAAACGCTAAAATGCCAGGTAAAATTTTATAATAAACATTGCATGGTCATTGACAACTACTGTATTGTTTCACCAACTAGTATGTCCAGTGCAAAACACCTGTCCTGTTAAATGCCAACCTTTGTTGAAGATTGATAATCAATGGCAAATGTATTGCTTAAAATAACTGTTAAAACTATGATTTATCTGTAAAGAAAAATAAAAAATTCTGAATAACTCTTAATTTTCTCAGACGCGAAATTAGCTTATTTAGGTAAAAAAATAAGCTGACAACTTTTTAAACACAATTGACATTCCTTTACTTATTTATAAATACCCCGCTTATTTAATTATAATGACTAACACAATTGGCCTTTTAATTATTGTAAGGTTTTCGACGATTGTTTTGTGTTTTCAAGACTCGGTTCATAAGTGTATATTCTGCAAGATGATTCTGACTTAACTTCAAAAAGAAGAGAAATATTTTTGGCAGATACCTTTAAGCCTTGTGTTTTGGCATACGTTAAAATTGGTCACATGAACCATAATTATCAATGTCTTAAACAGCAGATCGTGCTGTCTAGCAAAAAAAGTCTGTTATTATTAAGATTACTGACAAGAAGTCCCTACAAAATGGTATCTAATGGATAAAATAATTTAAATAGAATTTCAACTATGCAACATATATGCATGCGTATTTGTTGACATGGTAATTCCAAACACAAATGAAAAATCTTGAGCGATTTCATAAAAAATGAAAGACTTTAACTTCGTCTGTATCTTGAATTGTTTTCTACAAAAATGCATTTTTCCAGCATCCCTTCTGACATTGCAAATGACGAAAGGTCAAAATTTTGCACTTAGATATAACATGTAATAGATTTATTCTGATATATTTTGTCTTCCACTTTTAGCGTGTTATCTGGCCAGAATAATTTTGTAATAAATGCTTAATGCCGTAGAATAACAAGCAATTTAATATTAGTGATACTGCATTACTCAGGCAAATAACTAACATTATTTCGTATTTCTGCAGAAAAATGTGACTCCTATAAATTTTCTTGAAGCATAATTTAGTTAAAAAAAAAATTGTCCGACTTGATAAGAAATGTGTAATAAAATTGTCTTACTTTAGGGAGGATCATTTAGCACTCGTAATGTTTTCTTCCTGTAATCGAAGCTTTATTCAACATTTCAATGCCATACCTGAAATCCAGGTTATTATTAAGCAATTTATAAAAACGCTTATTTCTACAATATTTTCGATCGACCATCATATAACTCAGTCATCGTCAATGATTTATCTGAAATCTAACAAAGAGTAACCTCAATGCTGCTGATGGTCGTCTCTTCGAATCAACAGTCCATCCTAGTTTAATACTTTGTGCGTGTGATTATTAATCGGGAAGGTCAAATTGATGACTTTCCTATCCTGCATTTCTTTTGCAGCATATTCTCACCGTTTTTTTATCGAAGTGTTCTTTGCCCATAGTAGCGAATATGCAAGATCCAGGAAGTGTACTTCCTAGTTTATCATTTGTTTAACTACATTGGATGGTATTACATATGATATCTTAGAATTTAAGGAAAAAATCTCCCGTTTATCAAACAAAACCCAAGCTGCGGTCTGCACTTCATCACAACAATATTCGAAAAAAGGCATAAAGCAATTTATAAAAAAAAAGGTTTTTTTAAGGAAACCGGCTTTAGGTCAAAGTAAAAAATCATAAAAAATCATAAAAAAGTCGTATATAAATCAACACAAGTACATTTACGTTAGAGAATAATCCTATTGCAATATTTTTGGGTAAATATCCTTCCATTTTACGTGCAATGTGATGCATGACGGTAACCAGAAAGCCCAGATGTGTTCACTTATAATTATTTTGGGATTTACTCTAATATTTTCGCTGTGCGGAATATAAACACCACATCCATTGCATAGCCTGGATGCAGCGAGTAATTCCGTTTGTATTTTTCCTTCAGGTGTTTGTATTTGAGGCATGGAAACCTGCTATGTCGTTCTGTCCATGAACCATTCTTTCATTAAATTTAAATGCGCAAATTTAAAAGAAACGATGATTATTTTCAACCATTGAAGACTAATTACCAAATATGATGTACAGAATGCGTTTGTCATCACAAAGTTTACTTTTCGATATTCATCAGGACATTCTACTACCTTTACGTCGTGGAAAAAACTGAACGTTGCGAAACATTTATTGCCATTCATTCATAAAACCAGCTGCCTTTCTTTAATAATGTCAAACATTTGAAATAAGATATAGAAAATGAATTAATTGAAAAATAATGTTTAAGATAAGTTCCTATAACGGTTGCCATGTTAACAATACGAGCATATTCCTACGAACAGCAAAATGACCGCCCGCAACACATATCTGTCATTCTTATTCTGAGATAAAGTTAAAAGACTCCAGATAATAGGCTTCTACTTGAAAATGCCTTTGCTTAATGCATAGCTGACGAACATATGTGCATGCTGACTTGTTCCAATGCAATTTTAAATTAAAATTGAGAATATTTACAGGTTTTAAACGTCAGCTGGTGATAAATTACAGCATTTTGCTGACAATGGAAGATCTATCTTCCATATTCATAATGATTCATCTTCAATCATAGAGGATTATTAACTTGCTCTGTTCTAAGCTTACGAATGCTGAAAATAATCAACAATGCTCTACCTTGCTATTGCAGGACTTATAAATCTTCTCTTTGTTAACTTTACAAATTGCGCATAATTGTTAACTGTAGCACACAAGAAACATTAATATGTGGCTAATATTCAATAAACGATGGTTTTAATATTTTTTGTAACGACCAACATGCTTGATGCAGTAAAGTTAATTGCAATTAACGCTTGATAGTAGTGCAATTTACGGCTTTAACTCAAAGAATACGAGCACAAATATCTTAAGCACAGAAAATCTTCAACTTTGAGCAGCTTCAAACTTAATTCTGCTGTTCTAGAGGGGTGCTTTTTTAAAATTATTCTTACATATTTTGGGGCTCTTCCATGTCGTGATGCATATTAATAAACGTTTAAGTATGCCATAGTCTGAAGCCTAGGCTTCTCGCAATTAAGCCAGCAGAAATGCTTTTAAAAAGAGGACTGAGGCAAATTTTCTTATTTGAATGCTTTCTGCGAATTACAAACACCTAAAAGATCATAAAAACGTGACCCACTACCAACCAGTCCAGCCACCTGAGTATGGAAGGAGAGCCGATAGTAGCCGGCCAAGTGCACACAATACGCACACAGACCTGATGACGACAACAACAGACGTACAGGCGACGGGGGATGTAGAAGGATGGGCAGAGAGGGCTCTTCGCCGCGCACACGACCGGGATGACTCACCTACCCACCGACGGACACCGGACCCAGAACGAGGGCTGATCCGCGCATCCGGCTCAGAGGGGAGGTCGGGCGGTGGCCACACTACCGGGCCGGTTAACGTAGACGCGTTAACGACAAACGGACAGGCAACAGATGACACACACGGGCGCCAGCCACCCACAATGGAGGTGCCGCAGCCAATCCACGGACAGCACGAAGTTCAGCGCTCGTGCGTCAGCCATCAATACAACACCAGATGGTCTGCGCGGCATTCCAACTCTCGGCAAGCAGGAACACACAACCCACCACTCTGATGATGGAAAATAGTGTATTTCCGAAACGTCAGCACAATTACAGTGTGGTCCACGACAGCGCCTTGTTTTCTTCTTCGCCTTCTTTGGGGGATGATGATCGGGATAATTTATCTGGACCTCGTATCTTCACCTATGTTAATTCATATTATGGGCGCACAGCCCTCCAATCAGCACGCAGATGGGAGACTTTTGCCAAACGGGAGTCATCCACCTACGCCCAGCTGAAGTTCCTGCACCGTTGCCTTGATGAGGATGTCCTGCCGAAATGCCTCCGCTACAGCCTCCC
>JAYGXS010000006.1:23221901-23254802 GCA_036362985.1 Ligula intestinalis | reverse complement strand
GGTGGCCACACTACCGGGCCGGTTAACGTAGACGCGTTAACGACAAAAGGACTGGCAACAGATGACACACACGGGCGCCAGCCACCCACAATGGAGGTGCCGCAGCCAATCCACGGACAGCACGAAGTTCAGCGCTCGTGCATCAGCCATCAATACAACACCAGATGGTCTGCGCGGCATTCCAACTCTCGGCAAGCAGGAACACACAACCCACCACTCTGATGATGGAAAATAGTGTATTTCCGAAACGTCAGCACAATTACAGTGTGGTCCACGACAGCGCCTTGTTTTCTTCTTCGCCTTCTTTGGGGGATGATGATCGGGATATATATATGTATATATATATTAGCCTTAAAATGTTTTATAAACAGCGTCTGCTAATCAGTTTGATTAATTTAAAAATTTGTGCAAAAAAAGCCATCTGTCTCGTACCAGCTGAAATCGAAGTAACAGTATATGTCGTGAGACAAAAATAAATAAACATTAGACCAATGAACTTAAACATTTTTTTAGATGAAGAAATAATATAACCACTGCCTTTTATAACAAAATACATTTTCCTTAGTCACTATTATTCAAAAACATTGACATTATTTAAGTGATGTTGCTTAGAAAATTTCCATTTGAATTTGGACTACCTATAGAGGATTAACTATGATCGTCTTTTTAATTCACAAAAAGTGAGTTTGTTTTATTCATATGCTAACACATATAAAACAAGAGATTTCGAATGGCGTTAACAGAAAAAAAGAATTGCTGATGCATTTTTTTATGAAGCTGGCCACAAGTTCCATCTTATTTAAATATGTATAAACAAAAACACCTTTTTTGAGCAAAAAACGATTAACCGCAGCACAATTTCGATAAGGTAAATTAAAAGACACATTAAAAACTATATTGTAAGCTTACTACTCAAAATCATTTAAACGTGAAGTTCAACCGATCAATATCTGTACAACCTACCGTTTTTCAAGTTTATATGAAGACTTAACTAATAAATTTTGACAATTTTTTAAAATGTATCTGATGGGACATTATGAAGTAAACGTGAATTGATACAATTTGCATTCACGCTCTGCTTTAAGCTGGTGAATAAAAAAATATCGTCAGCTTTCTACGAACATATTACGATATTTATTTCAATCCTATCAATTGAGCTTCTTTATACGCATGAGCGGAAATCAAGGTGCAAACATTATTTTTTTACACAATTTATATTTTAGTAACATCTCTTTTTACCTTCACCTTTATGATAACAAATATGCAGTTTTGGTAACTTTGCAAATATTTGATGCACTACACCATCATGCGGTAACACATTCTTGTACCAACTTTTTGTAGAAAAATACTTCCCACTTAAACGAAAAATAATTGCTTATAATAAATTTTCCCTCGTTGCTGAGGATAAATGAGATTCGTCTGAAGTGTGTTCACTTGCATAAAAGCAAATTCTGACACACATTTTCCGTCTTGAATAAAAACATTTCTTTAAAAATGTCTTACCTATTTTGACATTTTCCCCTTAGAATAATGCACATTCGTTAACGGTTTGGTTCTTTCTGATGGAAACTTTATTTCATATTCGACTTCTCTTGATTTAGCTAAAATGTACATGCATAAGCGTAAGTAAGATGAAAGGGTAAGTGAAAATTTGAATCAACTGCTGATTTTTTGTGCGAATTCGTAGACATAATGTATATAACTTTAATATCCCTGTAAACAGTGCCCACTGAAAGATTAAATAAATAATTCATAAGTGGTGACACACTTATAAAACAGCCAATGGTGGACACAAAACTAGCCGAACAGGGGTGAAGCATCATTTAATCCGAGTTTATCGGCACAGGCCATGTTGATTCGTAGGTCAAAGTCCTTCATTCTGGTCGTGCGGAACACACGGACATAGACATGTTAACAAAATGATTACAAAACTTAACGTTTCTTCCCTGTTTTGACAAAAGATAATTCATATCACAGCTAACCAGCAGTTTGCTTTCATTAGGAATACTTACGCAATAGACGTTTACCCAGGAAAGTTGAGGTCTTTCAAAAATATTCTCACAATTTAAAACAATATGCGCCTACGCTTCAAGTAAACGACGAACGAGGCAGATTCGCAAGTAGGTAGTTTGTTATTAACATTAAAAAATGGTATTGATCATAGAATGACGAAAATCAGGCTTCCATTAATGTTCCCGTACTGGTCCAAGTTATATGTTTTTACCGTTATTTTTGGCCTACCTTAACGTTAATTCGGATTAACAAAAAAGTCATTCGTTTATTTTCTGGAGTAATATTAAATCGTTGACCAGATAGAAATCTGCGCTTTTAATAACAACTGCTTAACAAGGGTTTGCTAAAGTATTTTGATTACAAAACACATTTTGAAGAGTATTTGCAAAGATCAGTGGGTGCAAATTGAAAAAAATGCTTATCCCCTGATAAAGTTTATATCGCTAAAACAATTAATACTTAGAACCATTTGCGTCCTCCTTGGGATACTCGGGATACATTTGATGGACACTAACCCCTACCAGGAGGAAAAACCCATAAGATCTACAATATAATATACAATAAAACGCATTTACTTGGGCGATAAAACAGCGTCTTTGTATAAATGAAATCCATCATAATGTAAAAAGACATGAATGTTAACATAGGTTATGTGGTTAGTCTACTTGCATAAAAATTGTACAAATAGAATCCACGTTAATTTAAAATTATTTAACTCATCGAAAGAATACATGGTCTTGTGTTCGCACCATACCAAATATTCGCACCGTGATTCCTTAATATGCAGTGACTTGTAAAAACTTGGGTATAATAATTGCACATCTATTCAGCATTGATCCTTGTATTACATACACTTATCTAATACACTTACGCCCAGTATAATCACAGGTCTTCGATAATTTTTTAAGCAGTTATAAAAAGTAAAGACGTGTATATAGTGAACAGTTTTCAATTTCCTAGATATGGCCACATGAACTCAGTCAGGTTTATCATACAATGTTTTCAAAATATTCAATTATTTTTACTCCAGTTTGTGGATATTTATGGTCAACAATTGATGAAAATCAGAAGGCCATCAACTTTTGTTTATTTTATCCTGTTTTATATATGTTTAATGTTTTTTGGCAAATAATATTGAAAACGCAGGTAAATAAATTAACAAATCATTGATATGGAGTAGCTGATTGCATGCAAGTTACATGCTTGCAAACAAATTTTTCAAATGAAAACCATACTTTGAAGGATCATGGACGTCAATTTGGAAAGCGTTTCTTTTCCTGATTAAATCTCTTTGCTTTAGTCATCTTTATATGTGCTAAGCTTCTATTGTTAACAAGACTGTAGAGAAAGGACAATTTCTATCGTGCGTATGCTAATGGAAATACAGTTAATGAATCTATTTTACTACCAATTAGAATAAAAATGATAAAGATAAGATAAGATATTAAGATAATAATATGCCAAATACATGAGATAGTTCGCAATCCAGGTATTTGCAAGGTAAAAAAAGAAAGCATGTCAAGCACCAGATCAATTGATTAATTGTCCAGGAGTCCACTTTCAAAGATCATGAATCCCTGAAGAATTTTAATAGTTCAATTAGTCTGGTGCTCAACAAGCTCTCTTCTTCATCCAATATTTTTTATGGACTTTATGTTAATATTTTCTTCACTCCATTTGCATCTAAACGAGGTAGTCGAAATGTGTCTATCCTCTTATGCACATTAAGAAATGTAACATAATAACTTAATAACATCCAGCTTGATCATGTAGAATGTCCAATTACACACGAAAGGCGCTAAAAATAGCATCGAAAATACCCTTTTAGCAAGTAAAACGAATATGAGCCTCCTCAAAGGGAATAAACAGTTGTGCACTTGTAATACCCTTCGTTGTCGGAAGCAGTCAAATAAATACACCATGATTTCTATGGAGGCGCATTTATTGTTGTGATAATCGTTTTGATTCCGTTAAAACGTTTGCATTATTGTCTATTTACCCCATATTACTAAAGTTTTCCTAAGCAAACATTAATTGAAAACAAACTTTTTTGATATCATTCGAGTAAAACAGTCGTATGTTAATTATTTCGAAAAATGAGATAAATTATTAGGATTTGAGAAAGATTGTGAAAGCATAAACAAAAGCCTAACTTGAATAGGACAGACATGTTCCTAACAATAGTCTTTGTAATATTTAAGGAATTTGAATATAATTTTTAAAGCTAACCTTGACCTGGTATGATGTTTTCTGATATGTACTCTTTCGCTTTAGAAAACATCCACATTCAGATAATGGTCGCGATAGCTATGGATCCAGCGTTCACTGCATTCACCGACAAAGGAAAAATTGAATAACTATATTTTGTCCCGGCTCTGCATATTCTTGTTAAACTCAAACATCATCTTTGATTTTTATAAATCTATTTTTTTGGCAGATATTCTCAATCAGCTAAGAAAAAGAAAGATTTTCATCAATTTATAACATAAAAGTAATTACAGTTGAATGCGGTTTTGCCTGTTGCTGTTTCTTGCAAGCGGTATTCCCTGTTTGGAATGTTTGAAAAATTATCACACAGTACGCGTTTATTCTTAAAAAACAGACTGCCTTTTTATTTTCGGTTTAAGAAAACGTGAACGTTTGGTGCTTAGTGCGGGAAATACAGGCCGGATGTTCTTCAGAAGAACAAGTAATAGTACACCCTCGCTAATTACAGGTGACCAATCCCAGAAATACAAGACAATTTGGGGCAACAGATTGGGGTTAAAATTATGGCTTGTCAAAGCAGGAATCTGATAATTATATAGAGTTGGCTACAGGTTGTCCTAAAAAGGAAAGCAACATATGCTTGAGTCTGGGCACTACTTCAGATTGCGCGGTTTTTCTGTTAAAGTAAAAATGATTCAAAATGTAAGCCAATTTTAATCTACTATGGTACAACATCATAATACTAATAAGCGTTTTACAGCGCGTAAATTTACAAACATTGTGTTCGAGTCATAGAATGGCCAAACGGCTTTTCGCCGGACGTTAAGTTTTTGTAGAAAGTTTTGATGAAAACGAACAACTTCACAGCTCATTTAAATGTCTGCCTGCAGTACACAAAAATCTCTGGATTTGTTTCACAATGAAGAGACACAGTCGAAACCTTTGACAGTTACATCAAAGTCTGGGTCAATAAAACAAATTTATTGACACTTATTGAATGAAATTAGCTAAAGTTGAACACCTTTTGACATAAAGACCTACGAAATCTAAGCTTGCATGCATATAATAGGTTGCAACGTTAGCATTTCCAAGGAGTCTTTATCGCTTCATAGGGGGTCAAGTGTTACAAAACTTTTGAAAATATTTTTCAAGTTAAACGCTTAGCTGTTCTTCTCCAAAGCCTTAATGCTGTGGTTAATTTTGGTTGTATAAGTTTAACCTGAGTAATAGATCACAGTTAAGTTTATTATTTAGTTAATTAAAATTAAATTAGGCTTCAGTTAAGCTTTTAGTTTCAATTGCACTGCCTAATAAAATAATTCAGTAAGCACTGCATACCCAAGCAAACTAAACAAATCAAGCTAAGTTTCAGAAGATAAATTGGCGAACATACGTTTGTTTTCAAAAATTCTCGTCAGGCCTTTACATTGATATGGTATGAATAAATTATGGTGGTTGGTGGACAGATGAAGCGTTCTCGTTGTCACTGTGGGGAAAAGGGGGGAGGTTGGGGTAATTAAGATCAGAGTTTCAATGTCTAGACGGCCCGGCGTCCAGGACCACCGATAAGATGTGCTTGGCTAGACTTGGGACTTGGTCGTCTCTGCGGGGGCCCGTTTCCGAGGCCTGTGGTCCGCTGTGGGTGGCCGTGTTACCTAGTTTCGCCCATGGCAACTGGGGCGCCGCGACGAAATTCTTTTGGGCACATAGCAGCGGTCTGCGTAGCCTGATGGCGGCCGCCTCTGCCGTCGCCAATAGACGCTGCCCGAAGAGTTTTGAGCAGCTTGAAGGCACCTTGTTAATCACTCGGAAGGCCTCTTTGGCATCCACGCCATAGTTCGAATGTATCAGGTGCGCTAAGATTGAACTGTTTACACCTTTAAGTTGGCCCTTCCCTCACCATGCGGGTATGTGTTCTCTTACTCTTTTGGACAAGCGCCGGCTCGTGCGACCAATATATCCTGCCCCACAGGAACAGGTTAATGAATATATGCACATTGACGTGGTCTGGGCTGGCAGTTTATCCTTAATCTCTCCATATAGGATGGGAGTAGTCGAGAACAATACATGGGCGTTGGCTGCTGGGAAGGTAGTTGATATGGCTTTACTCAAGCGACTCCTTAGTAGTTCGCTTGGTCATTCCCCTTGAAATGGGACTCTGATGAATATTCGTGTCTCCTCCATTGTTAATACTGAGGGCTTTGGCGGCCTTTCAGCCATGTTTTTAGCGATAAATCGACAAGGATACCCATTTTGTCGAAACACGCCTTCAATGCTATCAGTCGAGCAAATTCTCTTCACCCTTTGCGTCAAACACCGTACTCAATTGCGTTTAAAGTTCAACGGTACGAAACTAGCAAAATTGATGTATTGCCCGGACCACGTCTTCTTCCGATACATCCTACGTTGAATGCTCTAATCGGCTCTTTTATTCAGTAGCAAATCAAAGAATGGAAGCAATCCAGATTGTTCTTTTTCTAGGGTATATTTTGTCGATTTGTGCGCCTGATTTACTGCATGCATTAGCGTTGATAAGTTGGTTTGATCTGATGCAACTGCAAATATTTCGTCTACGTACCGTTAATAGTACGTTAGATTATTTATCTGGTGGCTGAGTTGCGTAGCTTCTAGCTTGCCCATGAATATATTTGCTAGAAGTGGACCCAGGAGCGAGCCCATAGCTACTCCGTCCAATTGTCTGCACAGGTTATTGTCAAATAGGAAGCCAAACTTAAAAAAAACTAAACTACAGCAAAACTACAGCAATAAACAAAAAGCTAAATCTACGATAAACGATTATCACTAGTCAAAAAGGCAGAACTCTGGGTAAAGGGTAAACTAATTTGGACGACTGAGTTAACATTCATCGTTTGGTTTTGGTCAAATCCAGTTTACTTCTAAGCGCTAGAAATACCTATTCAATGTTGAGCTAAAATAAAAGTGCCATGTGGCCATGTAAAGGCTCGAAAGAACTATTTAGTGATGGACAAACAAATTTCTTTGCAAATGGTAATGTAGTTTATAAAACAAGACAATTGCACAGCTTTGCAAAGGTTTGCTTCTGGTGGAATTAAACAGTTATTGCTTAAACCACATAGAAAACGGAACTGTCAATGGGCAAACGCCTTAAGGAGTTTTCCTTAGGTGGCACTGATTTAAAATTGGAGGGCAATATTATAGATTTTTGCCTCTCCAAACGCAAAGAAACCTATTCTAGCCATTGCAGATAATTTGTGCGAAAATTCGAAAAAACCTATGATGCACTAAATTAAAATGGGACAACGGTTTTAAATAGACATGATTCACAGATGCACCTTAAAGTTATTGTTCGTATGAAAGAGAGCATTGTCGTTAAAAAAACGGAATTTTTTTTCAAAAACACTATAATCACTAAGATTATGTGCATACTCGCTGGAGGACAGCATTCGATCAATTGGATACGCTGTATCATGACGTGCTCAATACGCCTTTTAATTAATTAATCAATTGAAAAAACAGCTTTGCACCACCATAATTTAACCGGATTGGCACTTTCTTCGTTTCTCTATGAAAACTTTGTTTGTTGGGTTAAATATATATATATATGTTAGATAATACTGCCAGCCAAGAAAAGGAAGACTGTAATGGGCATTTTGTGGCTCATTAGTTGTCGTCGGCTGAGCACACCCAAACCTATATGGGGTTCCACCTGAGGATTTAATTCGCAATCGGGAGATTTGACAGTCGCTGATGAACGTTCGGCATCTCTGTCTGTCGTGGGTTTCATTCGCGGGCCCTGTCAACACGAAAATTACTGTATGATAATTGGCCATTAACAATTATGAATTTTGTATCACCAGTGACCGATTACTCGTGAAATGCTCAAAAAATATTTTTCTTGCAGATCAGTGCCATGTTTCACTGTTACTAAAGTTAAGATAGGACGGTGGTCAACATCGACGGAACAAATGTGTTCAGAGGCAGAGCTTTACATAGGAAGAGCTCTCATTTTCATACCAAACAAAACGTTGTTCGGCAAAAATTACAGTATCGTATGGACTCGAACAAAAACATGTTGTTTTGCGTTGACTACAAGAAGCAATTCTCCAAGAAAATAAACTTGCAAAAATAGGCGCGACAAATTGTTTGCACATTGACCTTGATTTCCTCACTTCTCAATAATTATATAAACCCAGATCACACTTCAAGGAGGACAATATCTGAATTGATGGTAAAGGAACGCCCCTTGAACTGTGCCTAGCTGAAGTTTTCTGACTTTCCGACTAACTGATATTTTGGGGCGCACATCAATTTAAAGCGTCCACTCCTATGATAGTAGGGAAGTTTCGCGTTCTCAGTAATAAGAACAGACATTTGGCCAAATGCGTTAGTTTTTGGTTCTCGTAATCAACTGTGACAAATGCTGATTCAGAAAACCTCGTCGGACATTGATAGTTTTTAAAAAAGTGCAATATAATTGCGCAAAATAAAATACCTCAACCAAACTTATTCCATTTTTTAAACAGTCAGAAAAGAAAGCGTAAGGTCTTCAAACAAAAAAGCACTGTGCTTCTCTCCTGCTTTCTAACTCACTAAAACTGTAAGCGTTAAAATGCAGGATACAGCCTTGCAATGATAAGTAGCTATCAAACATTGTTAAACAAACTCCTGCATCGCGTTAATTGGGCTTATCGAATAATAGAACATCATGCAGATAAACGCTCGTCTTTTTGAAACCAGCTACAAAAAACACCATGGATGCTCTCTGGAGAGACATCTATAAGTTGACGCAAAATGGATTAATTTAACAAAACTGTTTAAGTTAAGAAGTTAACGTGTTCGTTATTATATACTACTCAAAAGCTCATCTTATGAGGTTATCGAAAAAGGACGTAGCTTTACCAAGTTAGAAAACGTACATATTACACTATTTTTGCGAAAGTCAACATTGAATAGAAAGCTACTACAGAAAATCTGCCCCACCACTTTAAAAATGATAGTTACTCTGGCCGGAGAGTGACTCAATCTATTAAACATAAATAAAGTGCACGTCGGAGGTGCCTAATGCTAAAACATCATCCCAACCAATCCAGACGCGCTTAAAGTGGAATGAAAACAATAAGGACTAGAATTATCATTACTTAAAGATGTTACACTGTCCTGACAAAACCCTCATGGAGGTACTATCCCTAGGCCCTAGATTCTGTATTGCACGAAAAAAGGCTGAGACAAAGAGAATCAGAAACTGAATTTGAGAGCCTCTTTAACCGAACCTCCGATCTAAAATCTGCCATGCCTAAAAAAGTTGATTATCTCAAGTCAACCCTGGTTATCTGCTGTCAGCAGTACTTAAGAAAGACTCCAATAAACAAAGGCCCTTTAACAAAAGCCCACGTTGATAGCCTAAAAGAGCTATGAAGAAATTAAAATATCGTGCTTCACAGACCAGACAAAGGATCTTGAATAGTATTGATGGATAAAAATGATAACGTCGCAAAACTAGAAGCAATTTTAGCAGATCATACAAAGTTCTCAAGAGCTAAGAAGGACGAAGATAGGACAGAAAATGTTGAAGGTCAGCTGACTACAATTCTCAAAGACCTCCATCAAGAAGGTCTTTTGACTGAAAAAGAGCTCGAAACACTAAGACCTGTAGAAATGACGTTACCTTGAATGTATGGACTTCCGAAAATTCAAAACAGGGGCTACCCTTACGTTTAATTCTTGATATGAGAAACTCCCCTTACCACACCATCGCTAAATGGCTGGTAGAAAAGCTGAAACCTCTTGGAAGTTACATTTATCCTCGAAGCCTGAAAGACACATTTGAATTTGTCAAAGCTGTAAAATATATGAACGTTGCAAGAAGTAAGATGCTCTCATTGGATGTATCCTCACTATTCACCAACGTACCTGTGGCAGAAACCATAAACTACCTCTGCGACGTTATTCGGGACATGAAATACCAGATAGGTATGCCCATGAAAACCCTCAAAGATCTCCTTACGCGATGCACACAAAATGTCCAATTTCTCTGCAATGGTAAGTTTTATAGACAGATAGATTGTTTGGCCATGGGCTTACTACTTGGACCGTTTCTTGCAAGTGTCTTTATGGGCAAGATCGAGAAAACGAGTGTAGGGGACACCATCAATGACCTTGCATTCTACGGTCGATATGTAGATGATATCTTCCGTTTGACAGACTCTTCACTGACATTGACGCCTTGGTCGCAAAGTTGAACAGCGCTCACCCATCACTCAAATTTTCTGCTAAGACTGAAGTGGACAATCAAATTGTGTTCTTTGATGTCCTTCTGCGAAAGCAAGAGGATGGACCTATCCAACGCAGGGTTTTCCGAAAGAAAATCTGAACAGCACAATGCACTAACTTCCACAGTTTTGTCCCCCTCAATATAAAACGGAATCTGGTCCAGGGATTAGCAGCTAGAATACGACAGATCTGTTCTCCTGAAACTGTCGAAGCAGAACTCCAACAGCTGCAGCATACACTCATTGACCTCACCCTCAGAAATATTGGTCAACGCGCCAAAAAGCCTGTCACCCTAACTGCAGAAAAGAAGAGCGTGTTCATAAGACTGCCTTTCTTAGGCGATGCAACCAGCGAGCTGGTCAGACGACGCTTGATGACTGCAATCACAAACGCTTTCCTAGCGGCAAACTTACGAGCGCTCTTCACGAACTCTCCCCTCCTACGATTTGGAGGTAAAGAGAAACTCCATTTGAAGGCCACATCAATGTGCATTTACTCTTTCACTTGCTCCTGTGGAGCGGGATACATCGTCCGTACAACGATTCGTCTCAAAAAGAGGTAATGTGAGCACATACCGACCTGGCTAAGTAAAAGTGAAACAAGATCGATCTCAGTGCTATTCTCGCATATCTAGTCGATACGAACCATTGAGTCGATACTATCGAAGCCTTTTAGGTGGTCTAAAACATACCATCTAATTTTTCCAAAGGCCTACGCAAACGGATGTTTGCAACCGCCGAAGCAGTAGCTATAATGCTAGCAAATCCAGTGCTGTGTTGTCAGAAGACTCTGACACAAGCTATGTCACTTCCATGGCCTAAACCGACACCAGGTGGCGATAGGATTTCACCCCTACCAACAAGCGACAATCTCTCAACCAACACGCTGAAATGGCCTACATGTGCAAACTGACATAGTCCTAGATGGCCAATCAGCACCCGTGTTAGATAGTTATTTATGTTTCTACCTATTCAAACTTTAATTGTTATGTACAGCATTAATTTCCCTTGCAAATGTTTGGTCTGATGAAGAGTTGCTGAAAATAATTGTTTGCCATAACCTGACTTCTAATATACCTATAAGGCAGGGTTCAGTGTCAAACTGATGGCAGCTAATAAAACAACACAACTATAAAGGACTATGGATTGAGCCTGGAGACGCAGTGGAAGGAGCAGATCCCGCAACCTGAAGGGAAAAGTTGATTTCTTACGATAAAAAGGATGCTTAAGGGCAGAACAAAGACAAAACCAAAATGCACTTTTAGTTAGAAAATAGTAAAAAAACTTTCGCTAGTCTTAACACACATTTTTGTAGGCCAAGAAGTGAGTAAGCAAGTCACTTAAAGGTGCCGCTTGACGTCTTTCATGTAAAACACCCCTATCTAGTTTTCTTAAGCTGTCCTTTGACGTTCTCAGCCGGGGGTCTTCAAGTTGAATAAACCCGTGTTTTTCCACGCACTTCAAGCTCAACACCCTTAAACACACCAAGCCCACGTGCTTCTGAATAGCCCTTTTTCGTGAAGTAAAACCGCACCCATATGGGTCTGCCAAAGAGGGCCCAACTTCGCAACTTCCAACACAAAATATTGCTAACTTACTACGTGAAACTTGCAAGAAATATTGCGATATCAGTAAAAGTGAAGGACTTTGTAATGAGGCCTTCCAAGGCTCCCATAATACAAGTTTCCTTAGTAAAATATTCAATGCACCCTGCATTCAAGGTGAAGTTTTTGGTACATGTTGGTGCTCCAGCTGTCTTTATAATAAACCGGAATTATCCTTTCCAAAGGATAAGCGCAGACCTATCATCTAACAGAGAAGGGTCTGTTTCTGGGCCGCAAAATATTGCTTTACTATGTTCACAGTGGGAAGGCATGCCTCATCCTTGGCTTAACTGTCTTCCCTCATTTCAATTTTTATCATACTTATTCAAGTAAAGTCCTTCAATTTGGATTTATTTGCTATGCGGTGGTTGCAATACCCTCAAGTAAACAATGAAGTGACATTAAAATATCCAAACACCCTGTTGTCAACAGATAAAAAAATATATGGTACAAAGTAGATTGGGCGTGAATCACCACATTCAGGAGACGTCTTACAAGAAAATTGTAGAGGTCTACTTATATACGAAAGAACTGCATTAGAAGTGCTAACATACCCTACGTCTTCGCCTAGGCGACAATACGCCAGCGTTTGATGCAATTTAAAAGCAGACGCCCCCTATTCCAAACTCTGCAGTTGTCTATAACATATGTTGTAAAAATGGGGACTGTAATAGCGTCGAAGAAGCACACCGTAAAATGCAGATCCACCTACACGACCACAAACTGGCGGTTTGGAGACTTACCCAAAGTCACAGCTTGCAGCATGCATTGCAGAGTCTAGCAACGACTTAGATATTCAACATGCAAAAATCATAGATCAAGGGAACTCAAAAGCTGAAAGGATGTAGCTTGCAACATGGTACTAAGATGCCACTTTCGTCAACAGTCATCTAGAGCTCTCCACGGCCTACAAAGTCTTCGTCATTTTGTAAACATAGGGCGGAGCAAGGCCAAACCAGACTAAAATATTGCAAACAAAAGAGGGCCCCACCAAGAAGGGGCAGTAAAAGGAGGCAGGATTACCGTGGGGCAAGACATTACACGAATTACTGATAATGACTCCGAACGACTGACAACTGTACTGAGAGTTAATAACCATATACCATTACAATTGCTCTTTTTTGCTCTTTCCTATGCCTAGACGCTTTGATGACTACTGGCAGTTGGTCGGCCTTTGGCTATATTTAATACCACTCCTGTTGGTTGCTGCTTTTTACCTCTGAGGCTGGACCTCTGTAAAAGTTCGAAAGCTCAGGACAATAAAACATGTGATCCGGTGTTTGACAAGTCTTCTTCTTTATCTATTCTGTTATAAGTATTCATGGACCAACGGGGCACAGACCTTCATTCGTTTACAGCATGAGAGGTTTCTTAATTAGGTAATTGCTCATTGCCATAACGTTTAATAGCATGATGCTTTGTTCCGTTGTATCGGCTGTTGCTCGTGGGCCACTTATAAAACGACAAACTGCCGAACTGCTGCGGGTATCCTTACATAAAACCGTCAGTGGTCATTAAGGCACCATCTCTCGGACTATTGCTGGCCTTTGCAGGGAGAGCCCCACGTTTGTACAAGCAAACGAGTTGAAACCCTTATTCATCGTCCGTTAGGAACATTTTCGTATATGGTGCCCTAAGGCCACATTCAGACCCCAAATACAGGATCTGATATGCGCATGATTATCCCAAAATTAAACAAGAAGGAAATTACGAAGGATTTTATGCTGAACTTATTGAATGGTTGATCTCAAAGATGTCTTGACTATTCTACACAAATTTTTCTGGTTCCCTGTAGGCTTAAAATGTGAAAACTTTAGCGAAGCAATACTTCTTATAAATACGCGTATTTGCAAAGTGTACACACGTCGCTGAAAGCAGTGGCACAGACATCCGTTAAGAGTCGGGACACGTTTTCTTTAACACGTTGGGCAAACGCATTCATTACATCACCCCTTTGGCATTATAAACAAATTAAAAGTAAACAAAAGTTAAAAATCATATTGGCAAAAACGTAATTCATTTGTCATTTTGTACAAATTTAATCTGATCAAATGTTATTTCTGTTAAAATATTGACTTCTACAGTCAACTCCTCTCCTCCACGTTATGACAATAGACCAAAATGATTTTAAAATAAACATCTAGTCAGTGATAATTAAAGACGAAGGTTTGGCGAATTTACATTTCCGATCATTCATCCCTAGGAAATAAAAACAATAAAATTGTGTTTGAAATGAAAGCTTCTGAAACTGTAATAAGCAGTAAGAACGTGGAAAGAGTTCGGGGCGTTCCACGATTAAGGGATAAATGCGATAGAGAAAACATATCCAACTCTTACCTCTGGCTGCAGGGACAACTGTGTAACGCAACAAGACATAAGATGTGAGGACACCCCTAAGGTAGTCATCAGCAAAGGAAGATGCCAGGCCTGTATAGACGCAACACTGAGTTTAATAGAAATCTGGCATAAATTCAACCCTCACAATTTTCCACGGACACATACAGTGTTTCGTTGGCACTTTTAAAAAGGTGTAGAATGCTCCATTGATGGTGACAGCTTTCAGCATAGTAAAACAATTTGCCGGACACACTTTTTTGATTCATCTGCAATCTGGCGGTCACCATTTAGCCAACTAACCCAATTTTGCGCGCGCAGAAAACTTTTCTACAGATATTCGGACTGTCCTGGCCAGATAACTACTCAAAATATATGTTCACACCATCGACCACAAGGCACGGTAAAGGCACAGTGACAATAACCTCTCCGTTTCTTTCCGCCTCTTGATTGAATTACCATTTGACGCAATAACCTCATCTCTGCCACCACTACAAATATAATAATCTTGCTAATAAAATGTGTTAAGAATTGTCTGTTGTTGTAGGTCAGACATTTAGTCCTTGTCAATGTCCTTTCGCTGCAACGCTTGGTGTTAGGTGTGAGAGCCCCCTCTGAGTGAGTCTTTAGCCGAAAATTAAATCGCCATGGCAACAGCAGCGCTCGCAAGCCCGGGTCCGCGGCGAGGGCTTCTCTATCGCACATTAAAAACACATACGAAATAAGCAGCAAACTAATGGTAATAACGCTACTGTCTACATAGGTCATCCATGTGGACATTTTGGCACCCACATGGATTACAATAAGCGGACCACCCTACGGCGTTATCAACTGTAACATGCCATTTATTCTGCACACCATTTCAATTGCGTTAGGCTTACACAAAAAGGCACAAACAAGTTTCGACGCTTGACATTCCGGTACCTACGGGTTCAACAGACAAGTGGACCTTGAATCACCTTTTACTGGTTTGCTCATATAATTTACTTTCATTCGATCAGCGTGAAACAACAATAGTGTATTGGTGCTCGACCAACAAGAATTTCATAGATTGTGGGCCCCAACAGGACACGTAGCCCACAGTGTTGGGACCTCTCACCTGCAGCACCAAACTAGGAAGGACTGGCGTCAGCAAAACCCCGCATTCTCACCCACGTTCTGTGTAACCTTTGGCACGATGAATCCCAGTCCTCACTGTTTAGTTAGTCTGACGACGGTTATGTGCTGCCTTCTTGAACATTAACGAGTTAAACACAATATTTCGACTAGCCTTTTCTCTTTATCCACCATCAACGAATACATAGTGCCTCAGTTACTCGTACTCAAACACGTAAACATAGCTAAAGAGTTTGATTCCGAACAACTATTTCTACACTTCCGTGGCAAAAATATGTTCTAAACCTCAATTCCTACCTAGCCTAGTATATCTTCAAAATATTTGCTTGATGTTTTAGGTTAAGTAAACAATCATCAAGGGGGACGCACCCACTTTGCAGAACACACCTGGTTTGCTTTCCATTGTCAGACTCACTTAAAATTAAAGCGTTCAAATGTGGGTCAAGGACTAATACAAATCAGTGCTTATCGAAAATTGTTAAATACACTAATAAGTAAAGTGCATTATTCTTTGCGAATGCAGGAACATCATTATACTGACAAAAAAGAAAAGTTTTACAGTACTGATCATTTTGTGGCTAATGAGCTGTCGTCAGCCGAATATAACCAAAACCATATGGTGCACCAACTAAGACTATAATTCGCAGTCATCTTAATGGGCAGTCTAACTGCCTTCCCATCGGACCGAGGGCTCGCTGCCTTCCCATTTACGATCAATAACGTAGTTTATAAAAGACCACTGTAGAGGTTTGAAAAAACATGTTTCTGCAGGAATCAAGCATTTATTACTTAAATCACCCAGAGCATTGTCCTGTCAATGGAGAAACGCCTGCAAGTGCACTAGAAGGCATCTATTAAAAATATCAAGGAAAAGCTATATATTTTCACACTTCCAAATGCATAGAAACTAATTCTAGATAAAATGTTAATATGTGCAAAAATTTTAACAGGTCCATGTTGCGTATCAGTGAAGTGGGACAACGCTTTAAAAGAACACACGATTCACAGATGAACCTAAAATTTAATCTTTATATAAAAGAAAGCATTGCCGTTATGAAATATGGACGTTTTTTAAGATACAATATGTACACTAGGATTTTAAGCATACTCTGTGGAGGGCAGCAGTCGCTTAAAGGAAAACGGTTCATAATGACATGGTAAATACTCCATTCACTGTATTAATCGATTGAAAAAACAGTGAAAGTTACAGAAAACCAAAAGTTTACCATATGGACATTATTTTGTATTTTTTCTACGTTTGCTTTGTTTACAGAATTAAAATATATCTTTGAAGGTAGCTGATACTGCCAGTTAAAAAACGGGAGATTGTTATGGACATTTCATGGCTTATTAGTTGTCGTAAGCCGACCACAAAAACCTATTTAGTGCTACACCTGCGGCTATTATTCATAGTCATCTTAAGCCCAGTGTCTTTCCGGTCAATATCAGGAGGTTTTGACACTCGCTGATGAACGTTCACTTTCTCTGTCTTTCGTAGGTTTCATTCAAAATCCCTGTCAACAAGCAAAATGACTGTATACTTCCTGGTCGTTAACAATTTTGTCTTTTGAATCACCAGCGACCGATTTATCGCCAAATACTCCAAACAGTACTTCTTGCAGATTAATGACACGTCTCACTATTACCAAAGTTAAGATAGAATGGTGGTCGACGTAAACGTTGCTCTTAACCTTCAGCAACGTTTGCAAAGGTGGACATATCATTTTCGTAACAAACAAAACGTTGTTCAGCAAATATTACGTAATCGTATGAACCCGAAGTAAAAATTGTTTTAGGTTGACTACAAGAAGCAAGTCTCAATGTAAATAAACTCGCAGAAATGGGCGTGACAGAGTATTTGGACATATAAATTATTTTCCCATCTTTTCATTTATTTTATGTAACATGATCACACGTCGAAGAAGACAATACCTGAATTGACCGGAAAGGAACGCCCCCTCAACTGCGCCCAGCTTAAGTTTTTCTGAATTTCCCACTGACTGCTAGTTAAGGGGAGATATCCGTTTACAGCGTCCACTCATATGGAATAAGGGAAGTTTGGCGTACTCAGTTATACTAGCAGTAATTTGTCCAAATGCGTTCTTCTATGGTTCTCGTAATAATGTGAGACTAACGCTGCATGCAGAATATCATCAGACATTTATTATTTTTCAAAGCGCCTAATATAATCACGCAAATTTATACACAGCGGAGTCTGGTTAATGTGGACATCTCCATTCCAGGCCAACTGTCCATATTAACCGGTTGTCCACATTAAGCGAACTGACCCCAATCCGGTCAATTCTACGTATAAATACAGCATTTTGCATCTGAATAAATTTTTATTGAAATAACATGCTCCGTTTTGATTACTTTAGTGGAAACTTTTCTCTTAAAGCTCCCCTAAAGTTCTTTGTCACAGTGTCAAAATTCTCCACATCAAAACCTTGTTGTCGATGCGCCGTTTCGAGTAGTGGAATTCCCCGCCACGGGTGATTTGGACTGGATTTTTGACAGCTTGGTGCTGTCCACATTAAGCGGTGGCTGTCCAGATTAACCGGAGGATTTTTCTATGGAGAAATTCCGTTCCTGGCCAACTGTCCACATTAAGCGGTTGTGCGCATTAACCGTCTCCACATTTACTGGACTCCACTGTATATACATATATATTAAGCAAAGTTAGTCCATTTTCAAACATAAAATAAACAGTTAGCAAAGGAAACGTAACTACCTCAAACAAAAATGAACTTGCTTTTTTAGCGCGGTCTTACTCATTAAACGTTAAAGCGATGACACTGTGTTATGGCCTGGCAATACAATATCAAAATCAAAAAAATTATTAAAATCATCTTTGCATGGTGGTTATTAGGCTAAACGAATAAAGGAGCATCATAAGATAAAATGTTACTCTATTTGAAGCCATAAACATAAAACACCATTATTGATCTCTGGAGCAATATTCTGTACACGTGTCTTTGGGGCAGCCAGATTTGGAGAACAAAGTCGGAATATACATTTTGGCCGTCCGCACAAAACAACCTTCCGACAACACAAAAATCCATCGGTAGGTTCACAGTGAGTACGGGTGCCTCAGCGTTGCTTTCATTGTCTTCACATCATTTAAGTTTACATTAACAATCCTTCAGTTCGAGTGTCTTTGTATGGGCTGGTTGGAAAATCTTAAACTCAAAATGTAGTGAGGAAAATGTGCAAACATCATGCTTTTCACAGAAGACCTAATAGTTTACATTTTGGGTGACCTGTTAATTTCCTCTTCGCGAAGACACCTTAAAAAATTTAAGAGGTCTACTTATATAAGAAATAAAGTGGCATTATAATTTCTATTATGCAGTTGGTCTTCGGCAAGGCGACAACACGCCACCATGTGATGCATAATTAAGACAGACTGCCCCCTACCGCAACCTCTGCAATTGTGTATTAGAAACGTTGTATCGACGATTTCTGCAATGAAGTACGAAAAACAGGCCAAAAATTGCAGACCCACTTACTCGAGCACAAACCTGCGGCTCGGATACTAGACCCAAACTGGCAGCTTGCACCATGCATTTCTGCGTCTAGCCATGACTTCGATATTTAAGGACGAACCACGGAAACTCAAAAGTCGAAAAGCTGACGCTTGCGGTATGGTACTAAGATTTCAATTCCATCAAAGAGCATCTTTACCCTCCTGCGTCATGCAAGGTCTTATGTCACTATGCAAGTTATGGATGGAACAAAACCGAACCAGATGTAAGCATTGTTAATTAAAGAAACCACACCACGAATCGGCTAGCAGTTCGGGTAGGATCACAGAGATCCCCTACCGTGGAGTCAAGGAATTAAACAAATTACTTTTTATAACACCGAACGACCGCCAACTCAACTGACTTTCAATAAGCGTATACCACTTCAATTGTACAAATCCATCCTTTTGGTTGCTGTTTCAAACATTTTCAGGCTCTGATGACCGCTGACAATTGAGGGGCTTGTAGCCTTGATAATTTCACTGCTTTTCTATGCTGATACTCTCCTGTCAGAGTAGGGAAGCTCAGGACAATGCATCATGTGATGTAATGCACGACTAGTCTGTTTGCTTATCTACTCTGGTATAACCACTCACGGTCCAACTGGGCACAAACACCTTTAAGTGTTCAGCAATAGAGTTTCTGCTTAAAGTTGTTGTAAATCGCCATATCGTTTAAGATTGTGATGCTATTGTCCATCATATCTACGGTTAACTGTGCGCAAATAAGGACACTAAACACTGCCGGACTGCTGCTGAAATCAGTCGACATAAAAACATATATTAGGTTCCTATAAAAACGAACAAGGTCACATAAATTTATGTTCGCCTATTGGTCAGAGAAATCTCCGGATATGGTTCACAATGCAGAGTAACAGTTGAACCGATTGGCAGGTACATCAAAGCCTGGGACGATACAACATTTTTATTGCTTCGTCCTTACTTACTGGAGCTACGTTTAGCTAAGCTCCATTCATCAGATAGACTTGCACAAGTTAAGCTTACATGCATATTTTAGGTTGCAGCATAAGTGGTCAAATTGTACAAAAATTTTGAAAATATGCGTTATAATTGAAGCTCTCTGTGCTCCAACATGCCTGGTGCTGTGGTTGATTTTATTTTGATAAATTAAACCTAATTTCTTATTTACTGTTTAATTTCTTATTTAGTTTATTAATTAACTTTGGTTACAATCTTGCTTTTGGTTTTGATAGTATTGACAAATTAAGATGAAACACTTAAGTAGGCGCTTAATACCCAAACAAACAAACTAAGCAAGCAAACCTTAACTTAAAAACAAACTTAACCACAGCAAAACAAATTATTTTAAATAAATGACTACCGCCAGTTTGATAGAAATGAACTCTGGGGCCAGGGTAATTTAAGTTGGGTGACCGGGTTAATATTCTGCGTTTAGTTTTGGCAAAGTAAAGTGTAATTTTTAGCGCCAGAAATACTTGTTAAATGAACTATGAAGTATAAGTCTTAGGTTGCCATATAAATGTTTTGAAACAGGTCTTCAGCGATTAACTTACTGGTCCGTTCGCGTTTTGTAGTGAAGTTTAAAAAACAAACCCATTGTGGAGGTTTTCAAGGATCTGCTTTAGTGGGAATTAAACGTTTATTAGTTTAATCGCATAGAGGATTGAACTGTTGATGAGCAAACGCCTTCAAGGATTTTTTTGGTGGCACTTATTAGAAATTTAAAGGCAATAGTATATTGCCACATTCAAAAATGCATAGCACCTTATTCTAGATCTTGCAGTTAGTATGTGCGAAACTTCAAGCAGATCCATAATGCAGTACAATGAAGTGTGACACCGCTTTAAAAAAAACACACGATTTGCAAATACACATAAGGTTATTCTTCATATGAAATAGAGCATTACTGTTAAGAAAAACGAATTTTTTTTTTTTCACAAAACACCATGTCTGCTAGGATTCTGGGCATAGTCTGTGGAGGGCAGCATTTGATCATGGGAATACGCTCTATCATGACATTCTATGTACTCCATTCAGTTTAATAATCGATAGGAAAACCATTGAAAGCTACACATAACCAAAATCTAACTGAATCGGCACATTCTTCGTTAATTTTCAGAAATTTTAATCGTAGAACGAAGTATTATTTTTTTACAAAAAAAACGTTAGGCAACACATATTAACCTATCGTTCGAACTCTTAAAAAACAACATGGCGTTTAAGGCTATAAGAAGCAATTCTTCAAGTAAATAAACTCGTAGAAATAGGCGCCACAGAGTACTTGGGACTCCAGATTGATTTCCTATCTTCTCATTTTCGCTTCAATCAGCAATATATATATATATATACATGAGAAGAAGAGGTGATCTCGGGAATAATGGGTATAATATGCTGACGTTTCGGAAGCGTACAGGCTTGCATCGTCGGAGGTTGGTGTTTGTACACGTCTATTGGCGCTAGATCTCCTGCGGGAGCGGGGCTGGAGATCCATCATCGTCCTGCTGACCAGGGTTTCTCGCCGTCACCTCCTCGAAGGGGGGAGGGCAGTTTTCGCCTGCCAGCGGTCATTGCTCGCGTCTGCATCGATCGCGTCGGTGCCGCATGTCCTGCTAACTTCCCCCGTTGGCACTTTCCCGTGTTCGTCCCGCCGGCGGAATATCGAACTCCGTCATCAGTGTTTATGCAGAGACCCTTGTCATGTGCAACTGCGTTCAAGCCCGACAGGAGGTCTTGTTGGTTCACGTTGCCTGCGGCGTCGCTGACGGCTGCATTGGTGTCTAGGGGAGGTTCCCGTGTGCCTGTATTCTGGCCCGGTGTGGGGTTGCTAGTCGTTGAGACCCATCGGAATTCCTGCCGGCGATTTTGTTGATTGAGCCGCACGCGTAACGCCCGGTAAGCCGCCGGGAGAATCGTACAGCGGTTGATGGAATTTGGTGCAGTGTGCCGTGCTTCAAGTGTTTCTCTGGTTGTCCGGTCACTACCTAGGGCTAGAATTTCAGCGTCATCAAAAGCGAAGGTGTGTCCAGGAGCCGAACAATGTTCCGCCACCAACGAGCGTGGATCCATCCTGTCGACTGCCCTTGCGTGCTCGCTCATACGCATCTGCAGTGGCTTTCCGGTCTCCCAAATGCAGTTGGCCTCACAGGAACTACACTGGATGCGATAGACGACGTTTGCTGTTTCTCCGCGGGATAGAGGGGCCTTTGGTCTCATGACCAGTCGTCTTATTGTTGCCTCGGGTCTGTGGGCTACGCCGATACCCAGTGGTTTTAACAGATGAGCGACTACTTCAGAAACATACTCTATGTATGGCATTACTCTCCACAATGTTGGTTGTCCCGCCGCCTGTCTTGCAGCTCGTTTCGTTTGTCTGCTGCGTTCTAGGAAGCTGCGAGGGTAACCGTTAGAGATGAACATCCGTCGAAGATATTTAAGTTCAGCCGCTTTGTCACCTGCCTCGTTGCAATGTGTTTCTGCCCTTTTGTAAAGCGTTCGCACACAGCTGCGTTTGTGGCTCAGCGGATGGTTACTTTGGTAACTGAGTACCTGACGTGTGACGGTTGCCTTTCGGTATACCGTCATCTTTAGGCTCTCGTCGGTCTTGCGGTGGACCAGGTCGTATAGGAACGCAAGTTGATTGTTGCTCTCAGCCTCTGTTGTAAACTGAATGTCGGCAAAAATGGAGTTCAGCATCGTGTGAAATTCAGAGACTATTTCACGCTTGAGGATGACGAAGGTGTCGTCTACGTACCACGCCCAAAATACTGGTCTATGGTTCATAAACACCAGTGTGTCTAACTTTTAAAGAACCGCCTCAGCAAGGATCGCACGTCAAGGAAAAAAATAGCTGAATAGACTGTAAAAGAACGCCTCCTGAACTGTGCCCAGATGAAGTGTTCTGACGTTATCACTGCTTGCTAGTTTAGGTGATATATCCGTTTAAAGCGTCCACTCCTGTGCAATTAGAGAATTTTCGCATAGTCAATAATAATAGCAAAAAATTGTACAAAAAGCGTTCTCGTAATAAACTACGACTGATGCTGATCAAGATAAAATCCTCGGACCTTACATATGTTTTAAAGGGTGCAATATAATTACGCAAATTAATACATCTGAACAAAAGTTATTCCATTAGCAAATTTAACATAAAGCGTTTAAATGTAGGGTATGGCCAGGCAATAATGTTTCACCATCAAAAATTATAAAACACAGTTTTGCGGCCCGTTACTTAGGCTTATCGAATAAAATAGCATCACGCAGATAAACATGCCGCTTTTTGAAACCGGTTACATAAAACACCATGGATGATAGCTGAAGAAAAGTTATCTTCACGTCTAGGAAAAATTGATTAATTAACCAGAACTGTTAAGAGTAGAAGTTAACCGTTTCATTATTGCATAATACTCAATAGCTTATCTTATAATGTTATCCATAAAGGATGTAGCTTTACTTAGTAACGAAAAGGGATAGATGATGTTATTTTTACAAAAAGTCAACACTGGGCAGAAAGCTTCTACAGAGCAGTTGCCCTTTGGTTTTGTTAATAGTCTTAGCTATCGCTGGTGAAAGTCTCAATCTTGTTAGCATAAATGGAGTGCACGCCGCAAGCACTAAATACCAGAAAGATCAATTCGACATTTCCAGACGTGCTTATAGTGGAACGAATGGAATGGCCATACTTAAAATATGTAACATCGATTCAAACGTGTCAACTAATATCTATAATACTGCGTTCGGAGTCCAACTGGGATTACCTTATGGTAGCTTATAAAGCGAGAAGACTCTGGAGGACAGAGGATTGAGCTTCGAGACGCAGTGGAAGGAGCTGATCCGGCAGCCTGAAGGGAAAAGTTGTTTCCCAACGACAGAAAAGGATGCTTAAGGGCATAAAAAAACTAAAACCAAAATACACTTTTAGGTTCAAATTGTAACAAAACTTTTGCAAGCCTTAACAGTTATTTCTGTAGGCCAAGAACAGAGTAAGAGAATCAATTCAATGGGCCGCTTGAAGTCTTTGAAGTAGAACGAAGCCGTCTTTTTTGATGTTCTGAGCCTGGGGTCTTCAAGTTAAAGAAACACGTGTTCGTTTCACGCTCCTAAATCTCAACAGCGTGTAACACACCCAGCCCACTTGCTTTTCAATGGGCCTTTGTAGCGAAATCAGACCGAACCTATACAGTCCTGCCAAATAGGGCCCAACTCCAGGTCTACCGACACAAAATATTGCTAACTTACTGCGTGAAACTTGCAAGAAATATAACGATGTCTGTTGGACCGTAGGCTTTTGAGACGGGCCTTTCCAAGTTTCCTATAATTCAAGCTACCTTGTGGTAAACTTTCAATGCGAACTACCTTCAAGTAGAGGTTTTTGGTATGGTTTGGTGCTCTGCCTAGCGAAAGAAATGGCTAAAATCTTCCCCTGCAGAACTTTAGCGCAGGTCTATCAATCTTCCGGAGAGCCTTTTGTTTCTGGGTATTAAATCTTGCTGCATCGGCATTTTTACATTGGGTACGGCTGCCTCGTCATTGGCCTCATTATCTTTCCTCACTTTAATTTTCATTCATAATTCTTCAATTCGAGTCTGTTTGTTATGCGGTCGTGCAATGTCCTTGAACAAATGTGAGGTGACGCAAATGAACAAACATCATATTGACAACATGAGAGGTAAGAAGATGCATAGTGCGTGGTGCGTAAACAGACAACTTCTAAATAACGTTTCAGAAAATTTTAGAGGTTTACGTACACATTAAAAAAGGCTGCATTACTCCTAATTCGAACAAATTAATTCGGGAAAATCACCGTAAATAAATATGCGGACACCTTTATTATAATGCAAGCTATATAATAACTTGGTAAAATCTTAACTGTTGCATTCTATTTGTTTTCCCGTGAAAGATTGTTGCTCATCGCCGTAACATTCAAGATAACGAATCGTGTATACAGATTAATCGATCATCAACATCAACGAACAAAATTTCTTTCAAGGCACAGCTTGAATGTTAATCTTCAACAAGTTTCTTGTAGCAGGAGGCATCATGTTCGTATCAAACGTAACATTTTCCAGCACATTTTACATCCTTATGCAAATGCGAAATAAAAATGCTGTTTAGGTTGGCTTAAATAATTATTTCCGATAGTAAATAAACTCACAAAAACGGGCACCGCGAATTACATGACCTACAGATTGATTTCCTATCTTAAAATTAATTATGTATACCGACATCACATGTCCAGAAAGACATTTTATGAATAAACTGCAAGGAAACGCCCATTTAACTGTGCCTAGCGTAAGTTTTTTCTGACTTCCAACTTACTGCTATTTTTAAGAATATATCCACTGAAAGCGTCTGCTCCTATGATATTAGGAGATTTGCGCGTATTCAGTAATATTAGCAGTAACTTGTTCAAAGACGTTTGCCTTTGTTTCGCTGAAAACACTAAAACGGATGGTGAATAAGAAAAAAATTGTCAGACACTAACAATTTATTAAAAGGCGCAATATATTTGCGTAAATATATATGTATATATATATATATATTGACCAAGTATATTCAATTTTCAAATAAACTTATCAATCAGCAATGTAACGTAACCTACTTAAGAATAAAAACACTTTTTTGTGTGTTCCGTCGATAACTCGCTTAACTGTTAGGCGTTTAAATGTACGGTAGGCTTATCAATCATTAGCCAACGTCAAACATTAACAAACACACTTGTGCGTTTCGTTAATTAGACTTACGTAAGAAAGAACAAAGATCCTCTTTTTGAAGCCAGTAGCATTGCAACATCGATAAAGGACTGCTTTACAAAGTAGAACATTAAGATAGATGATGCAATTTTTACAAAACTCAACCATTTGCAGGAAGCTTCTTCTGAGTGGCTGCTCCATGATTTTGAAAATGCCTCAATCTTTAAGGCATTACTCAAGTGCACGACAGAAATGGTCAATGCCATAAAAACTGCCCCAACCAATCCAGACGTGTCTCAGGGGGGGGAAGGACAACATGGACTAGAATGACCATTCCTTAATAATGTAACACCGATCAATAGTTTCACCATTTATCTATAAATTAGCTTCCAGATTTTGACTTGGGCTACCTGATGGCAGATAATAAACAGACACAAGCCTGGATGACTACGGATTCAGCATAGAGACACAGTAGAACGAACGGATCCCAAAACCTGGTGAGAAAAGTGGCTTCACAATAAAAAGAAGTGATGCTTAAGGGGAGAGGCAAGTAAAACCAAAATTCACTTTTAGTTGCGAATTGTAAAATAAACTTTCGCAAACGTAAACACCCATTTCTGTAGGCTAAGAAGTGAGTAAGCAGGACACTTAAAGGGGCCGCTCTTGGTCTTAAAATTATAACGAAGCGGCTTGTTCTTTTTAATCTGTCATTTACAGTTCTCAGCCGGCGGCCTTAAAGTTTAAGAAACCCGTTCTAGTTCTACGCTCTTCAAGCTCAACACCTTGTAACACACCCAGCCCACATGCTTCTGAACGGGCCTATGTCACAGACCACTACGCGTCTGTGAAGAGGGCCCAATTTTGCGACTCCTAACAAAAAATATTGCTATCTGGTTTAGCGTATGATATAGTGAGGAGGCCTTCCAAGGTCCCCATAATACAAATATCCTTGGTATCAGTTTCAATATACACTACATTCAAGGTTAGGTTTTTCCGATGGGTTGGTGCACTGGCTATTGAAATAAATAAAAAAATTCCAGCGCATACCTTTTCATCTTACAGAGAAACAAATGTCTATGGGCCGTAAGTGTTGCCGAAATTTGTTCACAGTGGCTAGGCCTGTCTTATTGTTGGCCAAATTGTCTTCTTTTACCTTATGTTAACATTCATAATCGTTCAATTGGAGTTAATTTCTATGCGCTGGTTGCAATATCCTAAACTGAAAAATGAAGTGAAGCAAATGTCCAAACATAATGTTTACAACACAAGATACAGTATGGTACGCATTTGGTTCTGCGTAAATTACACCATCAGAAAATGCCTTTCAAAACAAATGTAGATGTCTTCACATTTGTGATGAAAGGCTGCATTATAAATGCTAACATACACCTGGTTTTCGCCTAGGAGACAAAATGCCACCGTGTACTGCAACCTAAAGAAAGACTAACCCCTACTGCAAACTCTGCAGTTGTTTATTAGATACGTTGTGAGGATGGGGACTTTAAATACGTACTGGTAACAGACCGTAATTTACACACCCACTACAAGACCACAAACTGGCGGCTCGGAAATCAGGCCAAAACTCGGAGCTTACAGCATGCATTGCAGAGTCTAGCCATGAATTTGATATTCAACGCATAACCATCGTTGGCCAACTTAACGCAAAAGCCGAAAGGCTGTAGCTTGCGGAATGCTTCTAAGATGCCAATTCCGTTAACAGTCATCTAGACATGTCCGCGGTCTTTAAAGTTTAACGTCATTGTGTAAACAAAGGGCGGAACAATGCCAAATCTAACATACGTTTTTAAAACGATAGGGGTCCCACCACGAATGAACCAGAAGAGGGGGCAGGATTACAGAGCCCCTCTTCCGTGTGCAAGGCATTAAATAAATGACTGTTCACTACCCCGAACGACCACCGACTCCATTGACAGTTAATAATCGTTCACCATTACAATTGCTCCCTGCCAGCAATTTTGTTTGCTGTTTAATATGCCTTGACGCTTTGAAGACCATTGACAGTTGATTGGCCAATAATTTATCTCGATTTGGTTGCTGCTTTTTATCTCTGAAGATGGATTTCTGTGAGCGTTCGACACCTCAGGACAATAAACCAATTAATCCGGTGTTCGCCAAGTCTTCTATTCATCGTCCAACTAGCACAAACCCCTATTAGTTTACAGCAATAGCGCTTCCTGCATAAGGTTCTTGCTCATCGCCGTAACGTTTAATATCGTGCTACTATGGACCATTTTATCAGCTGTTGACCACGGGCAAACCAAATATAGCGGCTTCTTGTCCGTCACGGTCAAACATGAAAGGTATCTTTGAATTTTGCTCTCAAATGGAATATTTCGGCTTTTGAGATTAAGACAAGCGGGTTATGCCAGTTCCCCCAAAGGTTTATGCCCCCAATCTTCCTGGTGTCCCTAGTCCCGGTCGTGCCATCTACTTCTGCGATACCCTGATGAGCAGGCATTTCTTAATTTATATCGGCGCTCAGCTGAGCATCCTTACTCCGTTACCAACTGACCATCGATGTCCCAATCCCTGGGTTTTACTCCAGGCCGTCACCACCTCCCCATTTGACACATTTGGCACGCGTTCTCTGTCACTGGATATTGTCCTGCGATGACAGATCTGCCCTCCGCCATTCTCGGTACAGCTTTCAAACTCGGGGTGGACTTCCGCCACTCCAGTTTAAATGAGCAGACAACTCAACTATCAGTCCGAGGCATCCCTTCGTTTGTGTTGTCCCGCCAACTCGCTGTTCTGGATCCAGATCCTAAAAATCCAATTTAGCAAATTCGCAGCATATATACCATGCACTACGACGGTGTCCATCACATCCGGACTACTGGCACTCCCGTCTTTTCCAGGTCCATCGTCTCGCGCCTACATGAATTGCTGCCATCAAGACTGCGTTCAATCAGTGGCTTCAAGTGGGCATTGTCCGCTAGGCCATGAGCCTCACCCTTTCACGTGGTCCTTAAGGCCACTTCGGGCGACTGGCATCCCTGCGGTGACTACCGGGCTTTGAAAAACGTCACCACTTTGGATTGCTACCCTGGATCGCATCTTCAGAATTTTTTTGGTGCCCTATTTGGCAAATCTGCGTTCTCGAAGATCAACCTAGTCCGGGTTTTCTATCAGATTCCCATCGCAACGGAGGACGTTCCGAAGAAGGCCATCTCCACCCCATTTGACCTGTGTGAGCTTCTGAGTTCAGATCTTTGTTGACCGGGTGCTCCGTTGCCTACTTTTTGTATATGCCTTCCCTTATGATCTCTTCGTGGCCAGCCTTACTGCTAAGGAACACACGGAAGACCTTACAACGGTGGTTCACCGCCTTCAACAGTTTGGTGTTGTTCTTAACCCGTCTTAGTGTGTCTTCGGTGTGCCTTCTCTCGAGTTTTTTGGACACCTGGTTGAGTATCATGACATACATCCTCTACCGGGTAATATTGCAGCCAAACGCAACTCTCCGCCTCCTTCTTCAAAGTGTCAAGTCCACTAATTTTTGGGCATTGCGAACTTCCATCACCGGTTTCTCCCGAACTGTGTTGACACCATTCTGCTGCTCACGAACCTTCTTTCTACTTCCAAACGTTCGTTTAAGCTATCCACAGACGCACTCACTACTTTTGATAAGGTGAAGGCCGATCTGGCTGATTTTATACATCTAATGCCCTGAGATTCTGATCTGCCTCTCTCCCTCCTGGTCGACGCCTCTAATGTTGCAATCAGCGCGGTTCTTCAACAACACGCTGCAGGTCAGACTCAACCTTTAGCTTTTTTCTCCAAGAAACTAGCAACTGCCGAATCGCGCAACAACCTGTTTTAATGGGAGCTTCTGGCTCTCTACCTTGCCACTAAACAATTTCGGTGCTTACTCGAATGTAGAGACTTCGCCGTGTTCTCTGACCACAAACCACTATCCAACGCCTTAAAGTCACTCTGACAAGCTGAACCGACGGGAGCTTGCACAATTGGACTACATTTTGCTGTTCACCTCAGACATTCACTACCTCGGTAAGTAACGCAATTTGGTGCCTAACACACATTGCAGAGCTTCCATCGCCCATCTACAACTGACTGCCGGATCCGTCTGACTGCCATGGCAGCCAAACTACGCCGTGTTGGTTCACCTCTTGATAAGGACGTTTCCGGACTCCAACTCCAGTGAACGCCACTGACGACTGGCAACTTCACCATTCCGTGTAACGTCTCCACTGTCTCCCATCGTCCATTCGTGCCACCATCTGTTTGCCGCACAGTTTTCTCCTCTTTGCACCCTGGGAGTCGAGCATCGGACAAGTTGGTCTCTGATCACTTTGTCTGGCCTGGAATGAACAAAAACGTCAAAGCTTGGGCATAAGCTTGCTTGATTTGTCAACGGAGCAAGGTCAACCGGCACAAAAAGGCACCCAATGGCATCTTCCCCGGCCCCGGTACGTGGGTCAGTCATATTCATCCGGATATTGTAGGCCGCTTGCCCCAATCCAACGGTTTTTTCTACCTTCTCACCTGCTTTGACACATTCACCCGGTGGCTAGAGGCTAGCCCGCTCCCCAATGTCCAGGCTTTCACTGTGGTCAAGGACTTCCTCAGTCTTTGGGTTGCCATTTTCGGCGCTCCATCCACTATTACGACTGATAGCTGTGCGCAGTTCAAATATAATCTCTTCCAGTCTGTTTTCTTCCTTTTAGGCCGTACTCGCATCCACATTACAGCCAATAACCCGGCTGCCAACAGGATGGCCAAATGGTTTCATGGCCATTTAAAAGCCTCGGTACGCGTCGCGGCTGATCTGCAGAACAGGACAGATCTTCAAACACAGGTCAACTTAGGCGTCCGCTCATCCTATAAGTCGGACCTTGACGGCTCCGCGGCTGAATTGGTTTTCGGTGCCCCTGTCCGACTCCCTGGTGAGCTGATTTCGCTATCTCCTCCAGGTGCGGTCGAAGATCCTGCCAAAATCCTGCATCGACTCCGGCAGTTTCTGCGGACGCTATCCCCAGTTCCACTCAGATCATCTACCGCGAAATCTTATCTCAAGAAAGACAAAGTGACCGTAACTTACGTCTTTCTACTTTGTGATCGCGTCCAGAGTTCCTTGGAAGCACCCTACGAGGGACCCATTTGTGTCATCTCGCGTAGAAGGAATACGTACCGCATCCTGCTTGGCACTCGCGAGAGGTTCATTAGCGTTTTTAGGCTCAATGCTGCTGTCCTAGACACTTCTTCGGACGAACCCTCTGGTTTTTTACTCCCTGTTTCAGCTCCTCCTCAAAACGCTATTTCACTATCCCACAATTTACCTCTTTCTTTCTGTCCACAATTCCAATCTGTCCGTGCCTCCAATTCTAACACTTCTTCTACTGTCTCAAACTCTTACACTTCTGCCACTGCACACACCAACTTCTCTTCTACATCCCCTCTATATATCACCCGGAGTATACGACATGTTCGTATCCGTGACCGTTTTGTCACCCATACTTGTTAGGCCTTAATCCTGCCTTCTGTGTCGATAACGCCACCTTCGGTCTTGACGGAGAGTACTGTGGAAGCGTGCCGCTGTTGACTCACGCTGTCTGCCTTCGTTCGCCGCGTTCTTGTCAACCACTGCCAGAAGCCGTACGCTCCCCCCTCTTGGGCGCAGCAAGCCCTGCGCAAGTTCCAGCTAATCGAGGAGCGCCTGTCCACCTGATTGGCTGTACCCTCACATTGAGCACATTCCACAGGCCAGGTGACACAATTTGACGTACTGACTTGGCGTGCATAACTCCGCCTGTGTACTCTCAATTTTTCGGCAGTAAACGTTATGCATTCCTACACTGTCTTGCTTGACTTGTGATTTAGATTAACTTTCTGTTTTACGAGATCACAACGTGCAACAGAATCTGTTAAAACGCTCTTTATGCTCGCAACACTGACTTCTGAGCCATATTGCACATCATCGGCCACCGCAAGTGTCCACACGCAGACACTTGCTGTGCTTTCTGACATTTTAGATATGACAAGGAAATCTTCGTTCATGGTGACGGTTGAGATCTGAGAGATTCAAACTATCGGACAAGTTTTCTGACTCATCTTCAACGTGCCGACGGGTGAGGTGGTCGCCATTTAGCTAAATTACTCATTTTTGCACTCCCAGAATAGGTTTGTGCCTTAGATGAACAATAATTCAGAGTATACCTTTACACATTCGACCACTTATTATGGTAAATAGGCAACGAAAATAACCAAGTGTCGTAAAAATTTCAGTCGGTTCTCTGCCTCTTGATGGGATTATAATCTGAAGCACTAGTTTCAACAATGAAGTCACGTACTATGATATAATCTCACTGATTATATGGAGTGAGTAATGTCTGTTGTTGTACGTCGGACACTGCGTTCTTGGCAATGTGCCGTCGCTGCAACGCTAGGTGGTTTGCCTGCATCGGAATCGAGTTTTATAATTGCGCGACAAGTACCGTACAATATGTGCATGTATCACCACTTATATGCACATGTCTCAGACTTGTTGACGATTAACTATGAATAAGGATTTTCGACGGAATTCTACACATCAGGACATTAAAAATCTTATTCCACTGATCGCTTCTTCTTGTGAACTGCTTCCAGAATCTCGGTTATCATCCATTATTGGCAATACGTCATCCTCTTATGATGATGATCAGAAGTTTATTTTGATGATAATATCAAACTTTTAGCAAAAAATGGCTCCATTCATGGAGAGCAAGAACTTAAGTAATTTAAAGGGTCCAAACACTCAAGAGTAAACTGTCAAAGATCACAGAAAACTCAAAGTAAGAAGTTGACACGGTTAACACATCAGTTATGAAGTCAGGTCAGCCTTCAGCTTTTCAATTTCCGTTTCTTCACACGTGAGGAAGCGTGCTAAGAATGGGAGTATCGAGTTCTGGTAGGTTGATGTATGACATGTCATATGTCAAAAGTTTCGGCGCGTCGTACGAAATTCCTGACCGATTTGAAATGTCTCTGAATTATAAGGTCAGCTAAAAGAGCATAGGAATAGCCGGCAGCTGAAGAGAGCATGCGGAGAATACGTTTAATAATAATAAAGTCTTTTTTTGAGTAGTGCTGGAAAAGTTACTGGAGAGCAGTAAAGAATGAGAGGGAGGATACAAGCGTCTATAAAACGCCAGATGAGGGCT
>JAYGXS010000006.1:23149375-23221801 GCA_036362985.1 Ligula intestinalis | reverse complement strand
GGAAGCGTGCTAAGAATGGGAGTATCGAGTTCTGGTAGGTTGATGTATGACATGTCATATGTCAAAAGTTTCGGCGCGTCGTACGAAATTCCTGACCGATTTGAAATGTCTCTGAATTATAAGGTCAGCTAAAAGAGCATAGGAATAGCCGGCAGCTGAAGAGAGCATGCGGAGAATACGTTTAATAATAATAAAGTCTTTTTTTGAGTAGTGCTGGAAAAGTTACTGGAGAGCAGTAAAGAATGAGAGGGAGGATACAAGCGTCTATAAAACGCCAGATGAGGGCCTGCGGGGTGCGATAAGAACGCAAGCGGTGGATATAATAAACAAGTTTGCAGATTTTAATAAAAAAGTCTTCAATATAAGGAGCAAATGAGAGGTTGAAAGCTATTAATACACAAAGGTATCGGAAGGAGGATACATTGTTGGGCAGACAGTCGACGGTTTCAGGACTGGAGGAGGGTCACAGCCTGAAGATACTCTGGACTGACTTCCGCTTATTAAGTAAAAGGCAATTTTTTGATGACCGTGCTGTGCCATGGTCCAATCTATCCTTCCGTGTTTGATGATGGGTCTTGCTTTTGAGAGGATGGCCGACCACCATGTCATCAGCATATTTGACAAACAAACATGAGTTTGGAGATCGTAGGTCATCAGTATGGAGGGGAAAAATTAGGGGATAATATAGACCCGTGCAGAACTCCACAATTGTTGGGAAGAATCGTGGACTTTCGCTTCCCGCTCTGAACGAATTGAGTGCGGGAGTAAAATAGTCCCCAAGCCAAGAGACGGCCCAGCCAGGAGAGCCGCATGCAGAGGTTTTATTAAGAAGAAGATTTCGCTTTTTACCGATGTTTTTTAATTGTTTTTTCTTCTGTTGTTGCTGCTTCCGAGGTGAGATATCGTATGAGGCAAGGTAAGTATTTTAAAAAAAATAAGATTAAGCATGAACAAACATTTTACCGATAGATCCCATGAGCTTTGCTGCATATTCGCACGTGACCGCCTACTAACAGTTTATAAACTCTATTGTAAAATTTTCACAGAGAATAAAATAACTGGTATCATTGAAGAGTGAAAGAATACAATCACAGAAGTACCCCGCCACTTGCATCCTTTATAACGAAATTTATAAATTTATTCATTGAGTTGGACAGAAAAATATTTTTGTGTAATTTTAACTTTAAATCACCTAAGTAATAATAGAATACACATTAGATATTTCGAATGCCAAACCAAACCACATAGGCTGTTAAATCTAATCCAACAGTTCCTTAAAGTAAAAATAAATCAAAACAGACCAGCATTAACATTGAATAAGGCTACGTGACGGTAGTTAAGAAGCTAGAAATATGCCTCTTAGTCGCCTCTTTTTTGCGTCGGTTTTCTATCCTGAAGAGATCCTAACAGCGGACAGCTTATAAAAAATCTGGATTGAGCACCAAAACAGTGTGAAAGGAACAAATTCCGCAAACCATTTGGAAAAGGTGCTTTCCAAAACATAAAATAATGCACAAATGCACTTTTAGTTAAAACTTGTCAAAATTATTTTTGAACGTTTACACCCATTTCTGTAGGCCAAGCAGACGAGCTAGCTAGCCATTTGATTTGTTCGCATGAGGTCATTGTAGTAGAACCTACCAGTGTTTTTTTCTTCACCTGTAATTGCAAGTTCTCACCCGATGTCCTTCAAGTTGAACGACCCGTGTTATCCACGCTCCTCAAGCTCAACACTCTTCAATAAACCCAGCACATGTGCTTCTGAAGGGGCTCTTGCTGCGAACTCAGACCACACCCATACAGTTCTGCCAAAAGAGGCAAAACCAGAGAGGTCACGACACAAATATTGCAAACATACAACGTGACTCTTGCGCGAAGTATAGCGATGTCCAGTATAACGAAGACTTTCGAGTCGAGGCCTTACAAGGTTTCGATTATACAAGTTTCCTGCGTTACTTTTAATCAATACGATAGTCAGATTATGGTTTGGAGTTATGACTAGTGACTATAATATTGCTTTCAAAATCTTTGGTGCGCTCCCGGAACTCTTACGTTTTCTTTCTGGGCTTTACTATTGCTGGGCATCAGGATGATTACAGTGGGTCTTACCTCATACTATACTTAATTCACAATTGTTTCATTTGAGTGTGTTGAAATAACCTAACCTAAAAATGAAGTGATGCAAAATCCAAATTCATTTTTACAACGTAAGTGATAGTACAACACATACTGGTAAATGGCATTCAAAAACCTGGTGCGTGAATTGCCACTTTTAGGCAATCTTAGCAGGGAGACCCAAATCTATAAGACATTCGAAACTTTTTTAATTTTCGTCCGTTAATACAGTATCCAAACCCTAAAAATGGGAAGTCGGCGAAAAATAATGAAAACAAAGCAACTAACGACGGTTCTTAAGCTTGAAAGATTATATTCCAAATTAATGGTAACTAGCCGTTTTGATGAGCTAGTTTGTGTGATATACGTACATAAGAAGTCATTTGCTTTGTTACCAACACGAAACAACGTTAAAAAGGGGCACCCTGTGGTTGAGCATACAATTTGTTGTAAAATTTATTTTTGTTAAGAGGTTTTAAAATTGAGCATAAGTACCCAAATTCAGTATTGGCTGTGACTTTCGAAGTATTATGTTAAATTAATACTATGTACGTCAACGATCGCATTTAAGGCTAAAATAACTTTTGCAAATTTTGCAATTTGAAGTGCCTCAAAGTCATTTGGAAGGTAGGGTATACTAAATAAGGCAATTTATTGATGCATGTGGATAAAACCATCGAAGATTGTAATAAATTAAAAGTGAAGAAATCTGTTGAAGGAAAACATGGCTGTCTTACACTATTTCATAATTTAAATTTTGTTGACAATCATATTACAATTTTAGCATTAAAAGTTTAAAAGCATGGAATTTGCTTTCAAAGGTAGTAGAAGGTAGTATTTCTGCTCATGTCTTCTGCTAAAACTGTTGCAGTTGTTTAAAATTACCACAAACAATTTACGTATGCATTCTGTCTCAACTGAGGTTAATTCTGGAAGTCAAAAATCGTTCTTAAAAAGGTGATACCCCAATTTGCCGATAACGTGTTAAGATCATGTGCCAAGGCTAATAAGTTACCATTTCCTTAAATGGTTTTTTAATATTTAAGTTGTAAAATAATTCTTTTCTTCGTGCAGAATATTTAGTAATGGACGACCTTCTATTTGTCCCTTTATTTATATTTAACGAAAATTTTGCACTCAGATCAAGTACTGGTGGCAAGTTTTGACACTAGACATCGGGTTGCAAGCTGTAGGCAGGGCTGAAATTGGAACTCCTAAGTAGAGGTGAACTACTATGTATGACCGGTAGGGTAATCCGCGTCGGTCCATAAAAGCACTATACAATAAAAATAAGTTAAGTGTTACTGTTAAAATGGCTATTTCGGTAAACTCACATAAGCTGCTAAACTACAAAAAATATTTTTGTCTACATTGCACTAGAAATTTATTATAATTTCTAGATCTAAGCATATTTGTGCTGCTGTCAATCATGATGCTTGTATGAAAGAAAAATTGACTGAAAATTGCAACATGAGTTATATTAGGAAGCAGTATATGCTCATTTGACATAAGGGGGATTTATTGCTCATAGTGCAATTTGTATAGGAAACTGCAAGTTCGCTTTTGAAAGATATGCAAAAGGACCCCCATTAAAAGTGTGTGAGGAATATCCTTCTTTTAAGGAATACTTTTGCAAGGTAGTAAACTGTACCTAGCGGGCGTGGTTGAACAGTAACTGACCACATTCCACAAGTTTAGCACACGAAGTTAAAAGTAAACACCAGCTTTTAATTCCTTTTCCCTTAAAACGATCGAACATTCGGACTTTCACTCTTGTTCTTGCATAAGGAAAACCTTTGTACGTGATGCCATATAAAAATCGGCAGCTTGCCGTTTCTTTAAGGGGACAGTCCTTGCTGTTTGTCTTAACGACCACGATTTAATTTCATGGCACTTTCGCAAACCCACGTCCACTTAAGTTGCTCATACCAGTAGCTTTTTTTACAAAAAGCAGGAAGGCTTCTATAACTAGAACAGTGTTTGTCGGCAACAAGTACAGGCATCTCTATTTGGACAAATATATCGCAAAAACACGCATTTTACTCTTTTCCATTCGGATAAGGTACAATAAACTGCATGTACATAAAAAAATGTAATCATGATATTTCTTAAATGAGAGTTTTCTGAAATGCGACCTTTGTGCGGTTTGTTTCTGTTTAAAAAACCTATAGCTGCAATGGACGCCGGCTCAGATAGTTATGACATAATATATGTCCCATAAAGTTAACATCTATCCTTTTTATAATTTATAAACCAAGCATTTTGCAGTGTAGCATAAAACGACCTCAAAAGTTACCATGAGAATATTGTTCTCTGTTTTCATCATATGTACGAAATGTGCTTGACGTAAAAATACATTTTACTTCTCAGCCTACCTCTATCAAAAAATGCAATCTTAGAAGAAAAATGCATATAGAGGAAATACCTGTTCTGGCAAAGAAGGGTGACTTTCCCAGCAGTCTCAATACCAACTACTTTAAATGAAGGTCACTGTTTTTTCTCGTGCAAAGCTTCCTTTTTCCATGCACTTATGGAACTAAAATATTTTTTTGCATATATTAGTTTTATTTCACGTTTGCATGCAGTGACGACAGTTTCCGCACACGATTTTTTCTTCTAACATAATTAAATCCTATTACTTTCATCCTTTAAGAACCGCTTTCTTATTTTAAAAGCGGTTGCTGTTTGTTAATTCAAGTTTTGTTAAAGAGTATAGCTTTAGCCAATGCAGCCCTTCTTAAAAAATAAGTATTTACTCTAAAATAATACAAAAAACTTTCATTTTAAACCGGACACCTAAAAATCCGTTCCGGTTTATTTCCGAAGTAATTTAGATTGGATGTCATCATGACAACACACAAAACATTTGTATAAATAAATCAAATTCCTGCCTTATTTTGAGCTTAAGTGTTAGCCTACGCTTAAAATAACATGAAATAGGCACAAATATATTTTAGTGTTCATGTTGATTCCAATGCGCAATAGCCTATGCTTTTTCAACATTAGCTTCTGTAGGCATGTGTACATAAGCGCCAACACCATCTGTTTTGTTATGAAAACACTTTCCCATTATCTGCGACACAATACAATATTGATTTGCAATATCACAGACGATATTCGATTTGTGTGAAATTGTAAGCCATTGTCGGCTTGTTCTATTCTTTTTCCAGAAATGATTCATTATATACGTCGACTTCAACCGCTCTGTCCACGAATAACCTGATAGAAGATCAAGAAAATATTTTATATTCAGATCGATTAACGCCTCAAAAGGTGGTTGTAGAGTTCTATTATCTTGGCTCCAGAACTCTATGCATATATTGTACATTTTTTGGAACGACTTTTTCAAAATGTGTTAATAACAGATCAGAGATTACTTTTATGTACAATTTCAATGACTTAGAAACCATTTTACTCTGCTGGTCCATAAACATGGCACTGAATTTTCTAAGAATATTATTAACCACATAGAATAAATAGTTTTATTTAACAGCGATTTCCTTGAAAAATTCTTTACGTCTACAGCACACTTTATCGATTTTAGTTTGCCTTTTGTTGTATCGAATATCACCTAAACCAATGTTATGAATAGCATAGAGAAAGGAAGTAAGAAACAAGTCCCAACCTTTCCTTTACACGACTGACGACGTGATTCTCACTACGTTAATAACTGGGCCTAATGTATTATCAAAAAGTATTAAGATGTCAGTCTTATTTCTCAAAGATGCCTGCAAAGAACAGTTCCTCGGTACGTGTTGTTGAATTTTAATGTTCAAATGAATAATAAATATATCTTGCGGACCGTACTTTTTCTATTATTTGTCACAACGAAAAAAATGTAATGCATGTTACTAGTTAGCTGCAGCAGTTGGTTCTCTATACCTACCTTAACTCTTGATTTACATAAATTTCCAGTGCTATGGATCAAGCATTGAGCAAGGGCTACGTTACTAAGTTGAACTTGATATCATTTCTAAATTTTGATCACTGCACCCGCGATTTCGACGTCCTCTACTTAATAAGATCACCTAACCTTCAATTATATATCACTTAAAAGTAAGCTGTCACTTTTAGAAACAATTTGCCAGAGCAATGTGTCAACACAAAAAACTGTTTAAACAGATGTGGTTCAGAAAGCAGAGTGAAACTCCTGAATTCCAGTGGTCGAACATATCGCAGCATTTCGATCCAAGTTTAGCCGTATGACGTATGTCTTACGCAATAGTGGACTGAATTTATTTCTTTTGAGGCATTATAGGAAAAACATGTATTCTTCGTTGATCAGACGTATTGATAGTTGTTTGTTTCTGACCAAGATACTCTCTTGGTGCAATAGCTACCATAATATATCATATGTTTATTTTGAAGTATTATTTAGAATATGCTAACGTTTTGATCAGCATATGTGTCCTCCTTAAACGATTTCCTGCAAAACATGTATGCGTTGGTAATACTTGGCAAAATCAACTCAATGAATAAGCAACAAAAATGTATGCACTATGTTTTTTTCTGATGACAGATGTCCATAAACTCAATACACCACCTAGGTGTCTACCAAACGAAAAATATGAAGCTTATGCAATTTTAAAATTTGCGGGCAAATATGTACTTGCGCAGATCACGCCATCTGTGGCGTGCACAAACCACGTCATACCGATGATGCTACTCATCCTCTTAGTCTGCAGTCACACTGAATTGCGTACTGCAACCAAAATGTCATAAAAGTCTGAGTTTTGACGCATCCAGACTATTAAAGCTAAGATATAAAAGGACGGCAAGAAAAAAGGTCCTCCTAGTGAGGTATAGGCGCTTGTGGAAGCAAACTTTCATTATTGAGGTGAGGTTGAAACGCATACTGTAGATATTGATAATTAAAATTTTTTTTGATACTGCTTACGTTAACGTGCGTTATTGCTAGTTTATATATTCATGTTAAGCCGAATACTATCTGCACTTATAACAAAATTTTCCTCTGACATACATTTACCTGCATATGTTTTCATGTTACAGTGTACAATGTTGACTTCGACGTCCCTGTTTGTGTTATTGCTACTGGGTAAGGCGTGTTTTAATATGCATCCGCTCTGCTAATTTTTGGCATGGTTTATATGAACCGTCTTTTTTTATCCACGCAGGATATGCCCAAGCTGGGTGTAATGTAAGGGAGGGTTGCAAAAAGGCAGACGATCCATTCGAATTTCCAGTTGATGTTGATTTTGAAGTCACAGTAAGCTAGCCCTTTTGATTAATTAATCCCGCTCATTAGGGAGGAACACTTGACAGCACATCTTTGACAGCGTGTCCGCAGAAATCTGCTACAAACTGTTTTGCCCAAGAAGGTTACTAACGTGTTATCGATATTTACAAATATTAGCATCAAAATATTGTTATCTATTGAATGCACCTTAAACTCTGCAATAAAAATTAACAGTATGTAATTCACGTCTGCTTTTTAGTGACGTACGTACTGGACTTTGTTATTTCACAAACGGCACAAGCAATAACGAAACTAACATTTAAGCCCAAAAATGATCAAGACAAGGTGGAAGTTATTCTGGATAGTAATCCTCAAGGCATCAAAGTCGACAACAATAAAATTATTGGAATGAAATACGAAATCAAGAAATTTAAGCCGGCGGTAAGCAAACACATGCATTATTCATAGTAACTATTAAACTTCTCAACAATGTCTACGGCTGCCAAATTTGCAAGGATGTCCTTGTTACCACGACTCGATCATTTTAAATTACCAAACGAATTAACTTTCATCTAGAAAATCGTTCCTTATACGGACCAAGACCAGTCACCTATCACCATTGAAGAGAGCGGCAGCTGTAACACAACAACGCCATCAACAGATTGCACTTTGTTGTCTGGTATGATAAACTTTGTATATTGACATTGATTTCTCGTCAATTGATGCAACTTACAAAAAATAACACACGCACCACACTCTGTACTTTTTAGTGTCCTCGCATGTCACTGTGAAGGGAACGATGGGATCGGCGGATGTGAAGCTGACGCTGACGGGTGCCAACGAAAAAAAGCATGAGGTCGATATCAAAGTTTGCAAGGGCAACCCCGAAGCCAGCACCACCTCCGGCGCCGGCTGGCTGCCTCGCTCGGCTGCTCTCATTCTGGTCTATCTGTCCATCACATTCCTCCTGCATTAGCACTCAGCTGATGCAACAGCCCCGTCTTGGTGCACAACAATTTCTCTCTTGTGAAGACGTAGTGAAATATAGTTTCATGGAATAAAGCATGGTTATTTTTTGTCAAACAAGCGTCATGCATAAACGTAGGTGTGGTCCTCTGGCCATAAGATATAGGTTAGCCGGCAGACCACAAGGCGGTGATGCTAATAGCAAATGTTTTAGAATGTATTTTTGGGTCTAGAATGGTTAACTCACAATAAAAAACACGTTTAAAAAAGAGTTAAAATGCATGGATATGCGAACTGGCAAATACAATTATTAAGGGCTATAGGCTTAACTAGCTATTAAATAAACGCACGTAGTGCGTATATTTGTATATGCGTCCAGCTTGTATAATCACAGGAGTTCGTTGGGGTCCGGCGAATGTGGCATTGATTGTATTCGGAGGACACTGTCAATGCTTTTGCCGATAATTTGGAAGCGACAGCAGACCGATGTGTTTTAGAAACAAAACTTTGGGAACTTTAATGGCTAAAGACTTATTTGTGATACAGACAGATGCTGATTATATGTGGTCATTGTTGGCATTTCTGTAGCCGCATCACATAGTCTATGAGGAAATGGGGACTATAAAGTGCATTGGGTGATTTGCAGTATATTTTGTTTTTTTTCGTTTGCCAGAAGTTATTTCACGGCGTTTTTTTTATTTTCAAGTATTTACATTTTTTTTTAGAATAATGGTAGTTTCTGCATCAAGTAATTGACAAACTGCATAACAGGTTTATAGCAGAAACGTAGCGTATTCCGAATAAGCCTTTTATTATACTAAATTAAAGTGCGCCCACCCCAAAATGAAATACAAGGAAAGCGGTTGCATTCGCGGTAATTAACATCTCAAAAAGAAACTACAGAAACTTACGTAAACTGACTTACCATAAACCTACTTTAACGCGGTAAATGCAACTTTTGGGAATATTATGTTGAAAAAGTGAATCCAAAATGTTGACTAAGAGCAGCAAGGAATCCAGCGCCACAGTCTACGAAGCACAAACGTAATTTTTTAAATAAGAAAATTCAGAGCTTCAAGCAATTGACTAAAAACGTATGATTTTGCGCCGTGAAACAGTGAACTTACTAATCTTTGCATTATGAGACTGGAACGAGTTTTTACACTTCCAGTTGTCTAGCATCATCCGGCTGTTTGTCTTTTATATTTGGCTACTGCAATGTCATTTATTTGCATGACCCTCAAACCAAAGTAATACAAAAGCAAATTGGTCCATTATCAGTTAAAGCCTTTATAATCTGCTGTCTGTATAATATAACTGCATTTAATTAAGTACTGTATGAAAAGAGAGCAGACCTACGGAAAATCGAGTTGAATTCGTGAACTTTCGAACAAATCTCACGTGTTTGTCGTCAGACTAAATTAAAAGTGAGAGCTGGGAATGTCACACTAGAGGTTTTGGAGGCAGAGGTTACAACGGTCGGGGGAAGGAAAGGGGGGGATTGGGTAGAAGGGTTATGGTGACGTGACAGCCGCGGCGAGTGAGGGGAGGGGGTTCGTTAGCGTGTTCGGGGGAAGGGGGGGGTGGTTAAGAGTCAGAGAAATTCCACTTGACCGCGCACAGAGAGCCAGTTGTTGTTTCAGGCTGTGTCCAGATTAGTAGACCATGCCCAACTCCCGGTATAGTGTGAGTAGAGCTCTACGTGCCTGTTTATACTTGCCAAATTCGAGTGCCAAGCTTCAAGGAATTCTCTCGCTTGTCGCGTATTAGCCATTGCGATCACGTAGGTGGCATCCCAATTGAAGCGGTGATCACACTCGATGGAGTGTGCAAATACGAGTGATAAATGGTTCCGCAGGCGAACGGCTGACTTGTGTTCGTTGATGCGAGTCTCAAGGCGTCGGCCTGTTTGACCAATATTAGCGCAAGGTCAATCAGCACATGGTATACGATAAACAATGTTACTTACTTGTCCCACGCGTAGAGCGTCTTTTAATTGACATAAGCTTGCGCGCAGTGAGGTTGCGGGCTTGTGCGCAACGGAGATGCCAAAGCGACTAAGTACTGTATGTTAGCCAAGATCCAAGTTTGCAGAGTGTACAAACATCTGGCATTTGTTATTATTCAATAACGAATTGAAATGTATCAGCTGTCTAAAGTCATTTATTTTAAAATACCTTATTATACAGATACGTCAGCAGCCATAACTTAAACGCTAAAGTTATATATAATTAAAAAAAACTTTATCAAACAAACTGGAGTTGGCCTTGGGTTCTGCGCAAGTTCATATTGACCATCCTTTGCTTCTGGAACAGAATATAATGTCTTGCATTCACTTTAACCTGCTTTCGTTGACTTGCGGTCTGATATGCTGCTTTAAGAATACATGTTTTACATTTTTTTGGTAAACTCTCCTCTGTAGCAAAAACATTTCCTATGCTTTAATTGACGTAACACAGCATGCAAAATGACTCGGATCTAACGTTAACTCATTTAAAAAAAAAACCTACATGCATGTGACTGTACGAGCAGACTATACAAAATATTATATTTGCGTTAGTTGTTTCAGTACTGGAACAACTTTACAAGTTAAAGCCCTTGTTTTTTAGAACCACGCAATCATTATCGTTTCCAGAGAATAAAATGTGTGCTTACATTATCTTTTTTTTAACCATAAAAGTAAGCAATTGGACATTTCTAAAATATAAAGTACCTGTCAAAGTAAAAAAAAATTCATAACATTTTGAAAAAATGCATAGGTTAAGTTTAAACATGTTGTAAGTAAGGCAGAAGTTTACCATATAAAAAACCACGTAAAGACAGTTTTATCAATACTTTTGAAATACGAACTGAAACGAAAATGCGACGAAAAAAGAGGTGGCATTTTATTAGAATTCACCCTGATAACGAGTGTACGCGGAAACACATTGATTTAAATTTCATTGAAGGATAAAGTAGACTAATGCTGTAATAGCAGCTCAGAATTTGCTCATAAACATCAATATATTCTGCTCATTGTAGCTACTTTGCATGAAAGTGACCGGCAAGCCATTGGTGGGCGTAAATCTTCAGAATATTGGAAAAAAAATGAAATTTTGAGGATAAAGTCTAATCAACGAAACGGAACTAGTTAAGACTGTGTATTTGCACTTATAACTATCGGAAAACAATGTTCTAAAAGTGAAATGGGGAAATTCTGATGTAAAGAAAGGGTTATGTGCGCACACAACAATGCAAACCTACAAAGGTGTGCTTTGAAATAAGCACAAGGGCCCTTACGAGCACCGCAACCCAATAAATGGTAGTCATGTATAGGAAGCTGAATGATACACTCAAGATATAAATTAGCATTTCAAAATCTAAAACGAATCGTTGTTGCCCAAAATAAAATGACCTATCGCACTTCTTTTTATTTGATCTTGGTCGGCTCTAAATCCATGTCGTGCTTCATGTAAGTATACGTGCATTTCTTTATATTTTGCTTAATGCTGCACTTGAATTTATTATTTTTTATTAAAAAAATTGGCATTTGAAAAACAGCCAACAAAAAATGGCAGCTGTCATTATATGTCCTTTTCTTCATATATTTGTGCATGTGGCATTTAGAGTTTAACGCTGTTCACAGAATACTTGCGGATTTTGAAACAGCCACAAAAAAGTTGACCCGAATATAAAATAATTGAGCTGATAGTAAGCAGAGGGAAAGAATTAGCTCAAAAAGGCGTCATCTGTATCCACGGTTTCTTAGATTGCTCTTTGGTATAGCCAACCTGCATACAAGTGCTAGGAAATGTAACATCTTATATACATGAATATGTTCACACCAAAATAACAGGAAGGTAAACAATTACTCCGTCAAACCACTTTGTCTAAAACAAGCCCCTACCTAACACAAATACAGATATATTTCTTACACCGTCAAATGGTCCATTCGTCATGAATCTTACTGGACCTACATACATATAAACGTAAAAATTGCTGCAAAATAAGGCATTGGACAGTCTTCTTATTAAATGGCGTATGTTAAACAGTCGTATTTAATTCAAAATGGTGTGGTACTTAAAATGGATCCAAAAAAGCTAGGGAAGACCTTAACGGTCATTTCTGGCTTCACAGCCGTCATCAGGCTGTCATACCCAACCTAAAGTTTTGAAACCACCGAGATGCATACACGGGAACTTTGGTCATTGAGTTCAATAATTCTCTTTGGCACAACATGCTCCTTGATTCGTTAAGTGAGATCGGAAATATGATGAATAAATGTGCTTAATTGATCTCGTTGGTGTCAAATTTTTCAGGATAATATTTAGCTCGTCAAAGTTTTAGCTTATTCTACTTTTCCACTAAGGAAATTCATAAAATGCACTATTCATAATCTGCAACGAAATTACTTTAAGAAGTTTGGGTGCAGGATTTTTTCATTTCTTGATTCATAAGCGTGTTTTGGTCACTAAAAAAGCTCAGGTTCTCAGATGCAAAGGAACTCTAGCAACACACTGGTAACGACGGGGAGATATAATCTAACCAAAAAACCAAAGCCTACGAATGGTTCTGCTTTTCTTTCCAAAATGCCTAAAAGAAGAGCTGACACAAAGAAGATTCGAAAAGAAGCCGTCCTTTTATAAAATGATGTTTAAACAATTTGTAAGACGATTTTCCAGTGGGTGACAAGAATTTTTGCCAACCAGATAGTTTTTCCCCATTTTCAGGAATGTTATTATTGATAACCTGAAAAGTCGATATCAGCATCGACACGTCACAAAGAAGCTAAACAATGGAAGATTTTGTAGAAAAATCTGAGAAGCCTGAAAACAGGGAGCAGTAATGTCCTTGTTCGCCGATGTTGAACCGCAATACTTCAAACTACAGTAATCTGTAAGGCCACCAACGAGAGTCAAGTACTATCTTTCAACAGCAGTAGCCCTTTGTGTCACAAACGTAGTTGTGTTTCTACATTGCTCAAAATAATTAAAATGAATTTCAGTACTCTAGCTGAGAGAAAAGGTAAACAACAATACCTTCACGATGTGTTACGAGTTAATGGATACCCAAAGTCATTAATCAAAAAGCTTAGTGCCAAATGAACATACAAACACCAGTGCAACAACAGCCCTAATTGTGGAGGGTGATTCTCTACATAAAAACAGTCTCCGAAAGAGCCTCTTGACTGTTGCGACCCGCTGGAGTATGTTTAACCTATTCATTTAAGGCGAAAATACGCCACCATACAATACAACCCAACGACAGACTTGCTTTATCGAAACCTCTACAGCTGTTTACACGAAAGCTTGTAATAAAACTGTGTTGCAGAAACAGGCGAAAATTGCAGAATTACCTATACAACCATGACGATGTCCATACTCACAACTAACTTCACAGATTAGAGGGACTGATCACCAACCATCTTGTGCCGAGGAAATTCAAAATCCGAAACGCTTACACCGGAGTTTTGGTACTCCGACACCATTTCCGTCAGCAGACATCTTAAGATCCATGCGGTCTAAAAATTCTTGCGAGGGAGCGGTGGAACAATGCCAAACCAAACCCGGCCCCTTGCAGTCATACATACAATCGTCGACCGTCAACTTCCCCCTAAGCTGCTTCTGTACTAGATAAACTATGCTTTCTATTTAGGGGCTTCCTTCTTTTATTTACTTAGTCAAACAGGCCCGAACATCGTATTACCTCATAGCCTAATGCACTGCATTGGATGTAAAATGTGCTGTGTAAAACAAGCAATTGCTTGATAAGCATCGAAGCCGTGGACCCATTGAGGCCCGGTGTGACCAATACATCCCAGGTCAACATACAATTAGTCATTACATGACTACTGTCGAAATTTCAGTACGTGGAGCCTATTCACTGAATAGCTTCTTGGGCGGTTATATTTTTTGAAAAAGACAGCATACTTCCTTTAGATCCAGTATTCTACTATCTGGCGAGAGCACTGATAAGTCCTTGGGACTCAACAATGATCGTTATCCAAATATATGCGCACACTGATTACGGTAACGATAAATAAACCCGCGAATTAAACTTCAATGAATTAATTCAGTTTATAACTTGCATGGTTGCAACCGTCCTGCGTGGGACTCCAACTTCATTAATCATCGTTTATCCAAAAATATTGATAGGAATAAAAAAGTTTCAAGTTTTCTGTCACTCGAAATGCATTTAAATAAATTAACTGTTTAATTGTGTCCTAATAATTGGCTTATGAAGAGCTTTATATCGGCATCTGGAATTGAATAACATATTATTTTGATTGTCAACAGAATTTGTCGTGTTAGACGCCTATTTTTAAAACCGTTTGCAAAGTGTTGTTTGTCCGCTGCTTTTTAGTGCATTGATTGGAAAAGACACAGCGTTCACTACTGAAGGTAAGCCTTGATAATAACTTCCATGAATAAGTAGGTTAATTAATTTATAAAAATCAAATCAGGACGAAACAATTACCTGCATCCTTTGCATAATTCAGACTATAAATTAAGCCTTGAAATGTTTTTACTGGAGGGTATATTTAAGGTTGAAAAGGCATTAAATGTGCAATTGGCTTTCAAGGCAAAAACCTTTTACATTTTTACTATTGCGATGTAACCACAGACCGCACTAACCCGATTTACATAAATACTCGAAACAAAGGAAATAACGGCATGACAAGTCGGTGGTCCAATGTTAAATAAAAATTAACTCAAGGCATGAGAGGGGAAAAATGGCATCTTAATACAGAAAAAGTACAAGTGCGAATATTTATAGTAGTAAAATTATTTTCATTAGCATGCAAACTTGCCTTAAATTTGTCAGAATTGGATGTGTACACCTTGATAAAATGTCTTATTCCCAATAGGGATAGTTTAAAAAAATGCAAGTTTTAATCCACAAAAAGATCCTTGCGTGTTTTATATTTGCTTATGTTTACAATTGGAAAAATATATTCTTTGGAGTAGAATAAAAAAGATTGAAAGCCTGTCGAGACTTTTGATAGTCTGTTGAGTAGAATCAAAATAGATTGAAAGCCGCACATGTGCATCCCGGCTGTTTACTAAAAAGTTAGATTAGAGGTAAACTTTTAATCAAATTCATACCACCTTGTGTATATTGACAGATTTTTCCGTTTGCCACAATACTTTGTAATTATTTGGATGGTTAATGTGTAAAGAGCAGCATATTATTTTGAGGCCCTGCTGAAAACTTTACGAATTTCACTGTTTTGTTTTGTTTGTACATAAATAACGACTTTACTCAACTTATGTACCGGAAACGTAGAAATAAACAATAACTCAAAGCATTTACCAAAATAATGAGTTTGTAAACATTCCTCATTATGCAGCAGCCTGTGTGGGTTATGACTTAACAACCACCTAAACACGTCAAAACATTGCCTAGGAAAATGCATTTCGATAAAAAAAGCCGAAAATTAATATTCATAAGGTTAATTAAAAGGCTTTCATAAATAATTACCTTTCCAAAAAGCTTTTTTGTTAGTTATTTTATTGGTGAATATTTGTGAACTGAACATTTTCCGAAGATAAATTCAAGATCAAAAAGGGAATATTTTGACTAGTTTTTTTTAAATTTCCCGAAACGTAAAGATAAAAACTCCGCAGAAACTGAAAGAACGTTATTATCTATGCATACTGGAGCAGTTTTTAATGTTTTGTTTACTTAAGAACACTGCTGTTCGGTTTTAAAATGCACAATAAATTCACCGAATATATGCGTGGATATTTTTAAACATGACACTATTTTACCTGTTCCGTTGCAAGTTTTTTACACGTTCATTTCCTTCTACATTTTGACAACCTTAAGACCGGGTGTTCATCATCAATGTTATTAAGGAATATAACGTCATTCCGAGGAAGCTCGCGTGAAGTTTAATAGGACAAGCAAGTACGGCTTACTAAAAAAGATGAGGCCTCTGTAAATTACTTATATTTGAGGCAAACATGTGAAAAAATTGTGATGAAAAACTTTTTTAACGGAATTTATCTTTTTTGTTCCGACAATAATGCGTTTTCTCATACAAACCATTTCATGGATGCACAAAAAAATTTGCCGGTTTCTGAACAGATATAATTAAAAAGTGGTGTCTCTTCATGGGTGTTTTTTATTGCAACGTGCAAGAACAATAATTTATTTTCCGCAACGTTTAATAGCGTAGAAAATATACCCGGATACCATCAAATGCTGGATTTTGCCAACTTCTGCTCCTTTTTTCTCCTACTGTTCTGGACGGAAATAAGTATAGTAAACAGCTTTTTGTGCTTAAGGTCAACCCAATGAAATAAATAAACAACCTCAAATTTTTGTTAAGTCTCCAAATTCCCAAGCTTTATTCCGTTGTGTAATCTACTGTAGTTAGAGTATGCAAATAAAAGTGGAAATGCAGAAGAAAAAGGAACACGTAGATGATGACTAAGTCAACGTTAAGTGATAAAGGAAGGTAAAAAACACCCACATGGTTGTACGCAGCCATTGATTGCAGACAGTTCCATAAGGAGTATGTGACCATGAGCTTGGCCCCAAACTGGAGAGTCTGTGTGGTAGGCATGTCATTCATGCAAATCGGCGGTAAGTATATGGCCGAGACGCCAAGATGAAGGGAAGGAGGTATAGACGCAGGCTGAAAAAGAGGTTAAACGATATAATATATATTGTGTGCTGTAAGGCGCTAATCCCTCATAATATAAGCTGGTGGAGACGGACACCGGGAGGGATATTTCTAGTCAATTGTACACTTACGACTGCCCATTGCAGCCGCATGTCGAAATCCGCTGTCCAAATGTAACGACTAAATCGCAGTAACTGGGCATCCAAATTTGAATTACGTGGTCACTTGGACAAAGGGGCTGACTTTACTTCATTGAAGGATGTTAATGTGCCGGTGAAGGGGAACATAAGCCGTGCTGAACATAAGGAGGGTGCAATAGTGCGGCTCTTGGTAACTGTTATTAAGAGAGAACCCGTGGGCCGTTGGAAAGTCTGATTATGCGCAGTTGCAGAAGGTGTGATCACTGTCGGCCTTGGCCTTGCACCAGTTCACGGATTAAAAAAGGTAGGTTGGGCCCGCCGCCCCTAGTTCCTGTCACGACACATTACGATTCGCTATTAAAAGCCTTCAAACACAGTTTTAAGTACTTAGTTATTGTTTTTGATGAAAAAAACTTCAAATTCTTAGAAACCCGATTGAACGTATAAAATGCACATGGTGGGGTAAAGGGAAGCCTGGCGACATCTAAGGCAAGTGGATTTGATAACTGAAAACATCTTAGATCTGTTTCAGTTAACAAATATGTGCTTGTTTCTATTGCCAACTGTTACCGACAGCAGTACATCAAACGACTTGCGTCCACAGTAAAACTGAGCATGTGGTGACAGGCACCGCACCAGACAAAGCCAGCTTAATAATACTTTCGGCCAACTAAACAGCCAACCAGCGTGTGTTGTTGCTTCGAGCACATGTGAAGACTTCTACTGGCGTTTGCAGCACTCTTATTTTATCTTTTCACCTATCAGTGGGGATGTATCACTAACATGGCATTGTTGTGCGTCCTAATGGGTGGTTTGTATTAGCTTAAAACCTTATAGAGGAAGAACAAGATGGCCGAATTGGCGAAAATAAGAGCAGACGTGTGAAGTTACCCCTTTACAAAGGCATGCTTTCCTCGGACGCCGCGTGGACTAGGTCATGTTTGGCGTGAACATCACTCATCCGCAAGACACCATAGCCAAGGCCTCCGTTCAAGGTCACTCCTGTCTGGCTTTCTCAATGCGAGACCAGTGCTCGAGATGCAGGTGAGATGTTTACGCTCAGTCACTTCCAGAGCCGACGACTAACTGTTCGTTCACAGGCTCCCTGGATTCCGGCTCATGCAGGGCTGGCCTGCACTCGTCTGAGAGTCACATTCATATTGCTTACATACTTCGTTTGTTCCCACCTTAGTAAATTCTCCCTGACACTATGGCCTTTCACGCTTTATCGTTTTCACTTGCGTATACAGGGTTGGATACGTTAGATCGCCTTTTATCTGGCCGGACCACATCGTATCCCACATTTTTGACCACGACGCTGCTATATTCAACACTCGACCTCATTGCTTCAGTGACTTATCCTGTCTCGGCCACATATTTTGTGAGCATTGACATCATGACTGATGGCCAGGGTGTTAGCGGCGTCCACAGATTCAACTTGCCGACTTGCTGGCTGAGTGACATAGCCCTTTGGCTGCAAACAGCCGAATCCAGTTTCGCTCTGCGGCAAATCACGAAGGGAGAGACCAAATTTCATTTTGTGGTGGTCGCATTGCCACTGAAGATTGCAACGGATCTCTGTGATGTCATAGACAGCCCACTCACTGCGACTTCCTATACCATACTCAAAGAGGCCCTCTTCTCTCGAGTATCTTTATCCACATAAAAACACCTTCAGCGTTTAATTTCCGAGGAGGACCTTTGTGACAGGAAGCCAACCAGCTCCTTCGGCCTGGAGCAGCTAGCTGAGGGACAGCAGCTGGATAGCACTTTGTTCAAGCAACGTCTCCTCCTGCGGCTGCCCTAAAACGTGAAAGCTGTTTCTGCACCCAATATTCCTCCCTTGTCAGTTCTTACGCTCGCTGAGACAGCGGACTGGATTCTCGACAACTATCAAACACCCTTCTCGGTGAATGTTACAACACGAGCCCTGACGACACCTTCTATCGCAGATGTCGTCCGACGCCTGGATGCCCTCACTCTCGAAGTTTCCCAGCTCCGGGCCACCCGTGTTTGCAACCCTCGTAGTCCGTCGACTTTTCACCGCACAAGATTTCCCACTGCCAACCAAACTTCAACTGATGGTCTTTGTTGGTTTTACCACAATTATGGTCCAAATGCCCGTCAGTGTCGATCCCCATGCAGGCACAAGAAGTCGGCATCGGAAAACTTCACCGCGGGCCAGAACGTGGTCGGCTTACCCTTTCCTAGTCGCCTGCTCCACATCTACGTTAGGCTATCATGCCGTAACCTCCCATTATCCAACTCACTTCCACTGACCATAAGTCACCAAACTCTTCATTTTTCCTTCAAGCAGCTAACAGTACTCCTATTTGAACTTTTGGTTAACGTCCACTTACTCTGGATTTGGGTCTGCAACGTTCATTGCGCTGGATATTTACTATCGCTGACGTTCATACCCCTATTCTCGGTGCCGATTTTCTCTCATTTTTCGGTCTTTTCGTTGACATCAAGTCCCAAATACTAATTGATCCTAAGACATCTTTATACTGTCAATGTTATATTCGTACACTTTTATCTTCTAATCCACGCATTTCAGCAATAATCTTTTCTTCTCCCTATCATAGGTTACTTTCTGAAATGTCTTTTATCGCACGGGCTTTCGAAGCAGACTTCCTAAACCGGGCCACAGTCAACCCCAAACTGTTTTACAGTTACCTCACGCAGAGTACCAAAAAAAGGATCCAATACCCTGCTTAGGACCGCTGAGGGAAGAGACTTGATAGATGATGAAGCAAAGGCTGATCACCTTTCGAAATCTTTTCAATCAGTCTTCACAAAGGAAACGGCATACGATCAACCTTCCGAAAACACCAAAGTGGATACAATAGTTGAGACTGTCCAATTCCCCGAGGCTGTTGTTCTTAAGGAACTCTTAAGCTTAAAAGAATCTAAGTCACCAGGTCCCGACAACGTACCAGCCAAGATTTTGAAGGAGCTCGCCAATGAGTTGGTCAAACCACTCTCTATGTTCTTCCAAACCTCCTTCGAAACCGGATGCCTACCAGTAGATTGGAAATCCGTGAGGATTACACCGCTATACAAGGGGGGAAGCCGGGTCTCAGCGAATAACTACCAACCGGTCAGCCTTACTGCAAGCTGTTGCAAAATCATGGAAAAAATTATCAAGCCAAAACTTATGCAGTTACTGAAACAAAACCATCTGCTATCGGATGCTCAGCATGGTTTTCTTAGGGGTAGGTCCTGCATAACAAACTTGCTCTACTGTATAGAACGGTGGACTGAGGCAGTCGATAGTGAAAACTCAGTGCATGTCTATATTGACTTCAAAAAGGCTTTCCATAATGTGCCGCACCACCGCCTCCTTTATAAAAACAGCCGCATAAGAGTAAGAGTTAGGCTCCTTACGTGGATAAAAAGCTTCCTAATCGGTCGCTCGTAACTGTCCACATCAGCGACAAACAGTCAGCCAAGGTTGAGGTTGAAAGTGGTGTTCCCCAAGGCTCCGTTTTCGGCCCTATCTTGTTTGCTATCTACATCAACGACTGTTTCCGCGAACTGGATTGCGGCATCGCCATGTTTGTCGATGATATAAAACTTTGGAGCGTAATTCGAACTGCGGCTGACGAAGTGCACCTACAGGAAAATTTAAAAAGACTTCAAAAATGGTCGGCGGACTGGCTCTTTCCGTTCAATGAGAGCAAGTGCACCAGCATTTGAGTTGGCAAATCCGGTTCTTCAAACGACACAGCTTACCGACTGAATGACATGCCATTGAAGGAAGTGAACGCCCAGAAAGACTTGGGAGTCTGGACCACGCCCTCGCTTAAACCCTCCCTGCATTGCACAAAGGTAGCCAAGTCCGCGAAGTCGATCCTATACCTCGTCAAATGAGCTTTTTCTACCCTCAATGAAGAGTGCTTCACAAAAGTCTTCGGAATCTTCGTACGATCGCACCTAGAATCCGCTATCCAAGCTTGGAGACCCTGGGCCAGGAAAGACATCAACATCCTGGAAAAGGCACAACAGCGCGCAACCAAACTTGTTATGGGGCAGGGATCGCAGCCTTATGAAACACGGCTGTCGAATATCAACCTCTTCCCTTCGCGTTTCAGGTAGCTTCGGGGGGACCTGATACTAGCATTCCGCGTATTACGTCTTCAAGACTGCTGCCCTATATCAGGGGATTTTTTTCGAATTAGCAACGACAACGAATCTGAGGGGTCATCCTCTCAAATTAAACGTGCCAGGGGCCAGGCTGGACGCTCGGAAACACTTCTCTTCAAAAAAGGTGGTCAAAGCGCAGAATGTGCTTCCTCAGGACGTTGTTATATCGGAATCGCTAGAGGGTTTTAAGCAAAAACTGGATCAATATAGCAATGCACGATGGATCGTAACAGACAATTTGCAAAATAATAACACTACTTCCAATTGTTCCGTAGTATTAGTTTTTATATCCATTCACGTTTGCTATTTATAACGCCCTCTCACGCATAGTCTCATGCGAAGGTCTCCACGGTCTACCCTACTTTGCTATCTGCGTACCGTGATTACCCGCTGGCGATCTTATCAGCCAGACCTGAGGGCCTAAACATTCACCCTTGGTTCGACCCAAAGCGGACTGTCGACGATCTGGACGGATGCCTGTGTTTTCCAGTTCCGATGGCGGACTCTGCAATCAGCAAGCAAGAAGCAGAACGTGGCTTCCACACGGTGATGATCCTGGGAACCTTTGCAATGCCCCCCCCAGTGGGAACCAACTTTTTTCTACTAAATCCCACGCATTACCCCCCAAGGGTGACAGTTTTTCTTCTTAAAGTCCCTGAGGAGTTTTTTTCACTGTCTGCTCCTATTTTCATCCTCTGACACAGGACAACAGGCCTCGCCAACAGTTTAAGCAATATTTTTTTTGCTACCACTTCACATATGTACAAATAAGGCACTTAAAGGAATTTTTCCTACATACCCTCAATATACTGATAATGATACTGATACTGACCCTCAAAATTTAACCAACCCATTAAGCATTCTGTTGTCCCCTATATTTAAACTTCCGGACCACCAGTTTTTAGTCGTCCTCGTCACTTTGCCGCCGACAAATTAGCTATCGCTAATGCCAAATTCAGTCACATGATGGAGCTTGGCATAGTAAGGCCTTCAGCTAGTCCATGGGCTGCACCTTTACATATGGTGTGTAAAAACTCTCTCGTTGACTTACGCCCTTGTGGAGATTATCGACGATTGAACACCTTCACTGTGCCTGATCGAGATCTATTACCGAATTTACATGACTTTTCTTCTAGCCTATCAGGAGCAACAGTGTTTTCCAGTATTGACTTAGTAGAAGCCTTGTATCAGATACATAATGCTCCAGAAGACATTTGGAAAACGGCAATTACTACACCGTTTGGTCTGTTTGAGTTTGTTTAGATGCCCTTTGGACTATGTAACCCTGCTCAAAAGTTTCAGTTTTTAATCAAAGAAGTTTTTTGAGATTAACATTTCGTTTTTATGTTTTCTGATGATGTTCTGATAGCAAGTTCCAACGAAAATGAACACCTTTAACATCTCCGCCTAATTTCTGAGCGATTCAGCAAATGTGGTGTTTTGATTAACGCACCTAAATGCGTTTTCAGTGTACCGTCACTGTTTTTCCTAGGAAATCGCATAAATGCTTATGGTTGTCATCGTATAGATGCCAAAATTTCAGCTATTCGTAAGTTCCCTGCTCCCACTTCTTTTCAACAACTGCGCCGTTTTATAGGCCTTGCCAATTTCTATCGACTTTTCATCCCACATTGCGCTGAATTGATGTTACCACTTACTAAACTTTTACGCGGAAGCAACCGCGAGTTTTCTTTTCGTGATACAGCAGTCGACGATTTATATCGTGTCAGAAAGGCTTTGGCAGATAAAACTGCCTTCGTTCACCACTGACCTGATGTACAACTGTCCATTTTTGCTGATGCCTCAGATTGCGCTATAGGTGCCAACCTTTAATAACAGATATCCACGGGCATCCAACATTTGGCTTTTATTCTTTTCTAAACTGACATCATTACAAACTCGCTATATCACACCACTTCCACTAACTCGATAACCTTAAACTTATCTGGTTTTCCTTGCATTGTACTGGTCTGATGATAAATCGCGGAAACAATATGTTTGACAACATGAGTTCCCTAACGCATAGTGGAAGAAGCATTTCCTTGACTTCAAAGGGAGTGGGGGATGCCTAAGGGCTTAAAACCCGCAGCGGTGAGTGGGTTATCTGAGTGTGTGCGGGGTCACCATCGCAAGTGTCACCGCGGAGTCTCCCAAGTGGCCAAAATTAACTAATAAATCATCAAAAGACTTACCGTGTGTGCATGCTTCTGTGTGTGCTTGCATCGCGGATTCATGCTGCTCCCATGTAGGCCATGCAGGTCAAATCACAGAGCACCGCATAAAGGAAACCGGTTTGTTACTACATGATTGTTCACGGACTTCATTTCTTACTTGCGGAGCTGAGGATGTAAAGAGGAGACCACACAAGGTTCCCAGAAAATTCGTTTAAATGTCATATCATTCATAAAATGTAGATTACGAGACATGCTTTTGGGTGAGATTTGGCATTGTGACTAGTAGAAGAGCTGGTTATAAATTTCAGTACCAGTAATTTTACGCAGATATATACAGTTTACTTAGGGCCTTTCGTTTTTGGAGCTTTCCTTTTTATGTGCGTTAGTACGGTCATAGTCAAACAAAGACGTGTACATGGTAAGGAATGAGACTTGTTGATAAACGCACCAATTAGTTTATTGAAACATTATTTTCCCGCAAGCAATTAGGACGAGGCAACAAAAAATGAGATGAGCAGAATGCATTGTTGTCGGAAAATGTTGTGACCTCTAGTTTAACTGTAGACGACCACTGCCTATTCGTAATATAAATAGATGGCCAAGTACAGTGGTCACCATTGACCACGTAATATTCATTTATCTGCATAAGTTTGATCATTACTCCAATACCAGTGTGAATGTATTAAGGAAAACAGAAATAATAATGCCTTTTAAGTACTTTCAATAAATATAGGAATAACTGAATGCTCGTAAAGGAATATAAATTTTCTCGATCATGCCATGGTTCTAGAGACGTAAAAAGGAGCTCTTACTAAAAAAAAAAATTCAGATATTGTGTTTAGTTGAAAACATTAAACAAGCACTTCCCGTATATTAAAAAATGTCTTTAGTCAACATATTAACTTAACTATCTTCTTACCAGTTAGTTTTTTTATTGTATGTCATCGAAAAAAGCGTGTCATCAAATTGCTTGTTTTTACAATCTTCACTGATCAATGCATAATTTTCTCACCTGTTTGACGTTTACACCAAAACCTTTCAAATAAGGTATATATGAAAGGAATGTACCGGAAGAAAATGTTTTTGGATAAAGATTTTTAGAATGAAAATCATGTTGCTTCTTTGTAGAAATGCCTCAAAACAGCAAACCAAATGGTCAAAATAAATCACGTCAGCCGCATAACTCTGCAACTACTTATCATAAGATTGATAAAAAAACATTCCATCAAAGGTTTCCTCTTAAAAATTGCTTTGATTATATATTCGGCTGACAAACTTCTGTGTTTACTTAATTTCTCAAACGTAATGTCGCAATGACATTTGGGAATTTTGAGAATTTTTTTAAGTTTTCAGAAGATAACCGATTCAATTTTACTAGAAATAAAAACTTCCTTTTCTCTTTATAATCATTTACCTTCCGCATAAGACGATTAATTCCAGATTCAGATATATACTGGAAAATTACCCTGCCAGCACAATCCCCGGGTAGGACGGGGATAGAGACCGGGCTAGGCAGGGCTAGGCGGGCCTAGGCGGGGATAAGCGGGGATAATGGTTAAGGCACAGTTATTAATCGGTTACCCTAAATTTCGCGAATGCTTTTGACAGACCCAGAAGGCTATCTTAGTACTTTTTGTAGCATTTTCGAATGAATAGAAGCTATATTCATTTATTTTTATGAAATTTCATGGTTTTTTCCCATTACGTACATCAACTGATTATACATAGATAAAACGGTACCTTTGTTTAAGTTAGCCAACAAGGTGGTCATTTTTCGCCTTGACCTGCCGTCGCGACCGGCGTGTTTACGACTGTATTCTGCTTCAAGAGTTCTCGCTTGATAAATACCTCTGGTACGTTGAATAAACTGTTTTTTAAATATATCTATTGGTATAATTTTGGGTGATTATTCATGTACAATGTTTACAATAGATGAATTGGCAAATTCGTATCTCGGGCCGTACGCCATGGCTGTCGTGGAGTATTGCTTATTTTTTTATGTTGTTTAGCATCTGTTATTCATAAATATGGAGCACTTTCATCTCGGATACCATCGCAGCACCATTTATAAGCGTATCCATCGTAGAAAAGGGGCATATCGAGACGCTTTGCCAGATGAGGTGACAACGGTGCCTTCAATATCTGCTGTTGTTGCCGATGAATCTCGGGAATCCTCTGATCCAGAACCAGAGATGCCTGTTCTCACCGCAGCTATACCTTGTCTAGGATTCGTCGTCAGCTGTCCTCGGAATCTGAGGAAGAAGTAATAAATCAAGAAAATGAGCCGCCCCAGGCTGAACGCGCACTCTGTTAGCCAACCCCGTCTCAGTAAGAACTATTAGTTTATAATACTTCAGGGTGCACTCCTTTACTACTTCTCCGCCGACTGCCACGGTCACAACTTTAACATCACCTGCCATGAGTCCTGCAGCAATGCAAGCTGCTCTGAAAGCCATGGAGACGTGGCTTGTTGCACACATTGATGCCCGTTTTAAAGCCCTAAAGGCTACTATTCGACAGAGCAACTAATTGATTGTTAAACGCGTTGACCATATTGCTGCGGACCACAGTGTGCTGCTCGCCAAAGTTGAGAAACTTGGGGCTGCTGTCCTTGACAGCCACCGTTCAATCCCCGCATGCACGCCAGCTGCTGTGGGGAGTTTTCCACTGTGCTCAAAAGAGAGCCTGGCTCATTTTCTGCCATGCTTCAATTCAGAAAAAAAGATTTTCTGCAAGAAACGGTACTCTTGTATTCAAATGTATTTCTTACTGCTTACTAACAGGTCGGTGGCTTAATTACGATTGGCGGATGGGATGAGAAGGACATTATCGGGAGCATTCTATCGCGGATTTTAGGACCACCCCTCATGTTACAGTTTACTTATTCAAGGGCTGCTAAGAACAACATGTCCTTCATTAGGAGTCCCTTATACGCTGTTTTTTGTGGTAGGTTTATATTTATGTCGCGATGTTTGGAGGCCACCCGAAAACATCCGGACTTGTGCACAGTTAATGAAAAAGTTATCTGCAACACCATCATAGAATGGTTTCACGGGTCTCGTGAACGCTATGGTGGGGTGCGAGGGAAGCGCAGAGATATTGTCCATGGAGGGTTCCTGGAATAAGTAAGCTCTAAGGACACGGTAAATAGCATCTTTCTTGAATACCTCCTTTATACAGTTGATTTCATTTTGAATTGATTGTTATCAATTATGACTGTACGCATCAAAATTGGGTTTTCTGTAATGGTAGGAACCCGCAACTCTTGGCGAATTTGAAACAAGCACTTCAGTGTTATACAGCCCTCCATACCTAAGAAAGCTATGCCAAGTATGAGGATAACTCCCTGAATGAAAAATAAAACTTGTTTGAACGTTGAGAAACATTCACGTACATATCATTTTCTACGAATTTCTTTTTCCTTTCAATACATTTTCCATATCATAAACTGCGTGCCTTTTGCTTTCACGATTTGGGGTCTGGGAGGTTGAGGGAAATGGAGCTGAAAAGGATTTAGATAAGGCGTCATGCTGCCGGACTTTTTTCTAGGACGGGGCTACACGGGTTGAAATCCCCGTCTGCAGCCCCGTCCAAGGGGGGGGGGGGGTATATCCCCATTTACTCCCGTTTATTCTCTGCCCTAGGCGGGGCTAAACGGTTTTGTGCTGGAAGGGTAAAAATCTGGCCATAAACATTGCCATTTTTTGAAGTACTTATTATTCGTTCGTCTGTTCCGTTTCTCAATAGAGTAAAAGAGGATTGTTAAGCATACAAAACTATTGTTTCTTAACGACTTACAGTTAATAGAGCATTATTTTTGTTACAGCTACGGAAACATGTTAGATATTTGGTATTTATGGAAGGTCATTTGGGGTTAAGTGCTGCATTCAAACAAAAACTCTTTGGTGAATGCACTTTTTACAAAGAAACTTCACCAGGTAGCTACAAATTATTTCTTAAACACATATGTTCAGTGTTACTGTAAACAAATTTGGTCATTTAACTTGGCTTTACTTCAATTTGAACCATCTTGTATAAACCTTTGCAGTTCTGAAAGGGATATCTTCTGTACCTATTTTACTTACTATGGAGTTTTATTCTATTATCATTTTCAATGTGCGGTTTGGTTTGCTCGTTCGTAATTGCACAGGAAATTCCTTCTTTATGAGCCAACCATTTAAAAAACAACACCACCTACAACCAGTCAGTTTTTTACTTGCATCGTACTCGTTCGATGATAAATTACGGACAAAAATCCGTTTGCTAACATCAATTCTCTAACGCACAGTGAAAGGAGCATTCCCTGCCTCTCAAAGGGAGTATGGGTTGCATAAACGCATGCAGAGCAAAGTAAAGCCGAGGTGCACGTTTACCTAAGGAGTCTCACAACTTGAAACAAACGGTCACAAACTCTAACATGAACGTTTGCAGCCCACAGCAGTGATTAGGTTCTCTGTGTGCGGGGTCAACATCTCAAGTGTCACCAGGGAGTCTCTTAAGTGTCAATCATTCACTAACTAATAATCAAAAGGCTTACCATGCGTGCGTTCTTGTTTCTGCGTGTACTCGTATCGCGGAATCAGGCCACACCCATGCATGCTTTCCGAAAGGATAAAACACAGTGCATCCCACACAAAATAAGCTTTAACATGCTTCATGATTTATAGACGAGGTCAGACAAGTTTCTCATAAAACAATTTTCACTGTTTTACATGTTTTTTATTTTCCTGTAATTTGACACAGACATGTCAATTTTTATAAGAACGTTCCTTTTCAGGTGCGTAAGTACGAGCATTGTCAAAGAGTGGCGTGAAAGGGTGAGGACGAGAACTTACCGGCGACAGATCAAGTGGTGAATTGAAACACTGTTTTCCCGCAAGGTATTTGAATAAAGCAATAATAACGAGATAAGCAGAATGTTGTTGGTGTCATAAAAATTGTCCGTGACCCTTTATTTAACTGCAAACGGCCGTTGGCTCTCCAAGTAAGTGCCAACCTGAAAAAGTAACACATGATTGGTAAAAAGATACGAAACAGTTAGTCATTGATTTTGGCCCATGATCAGGGGATAGAGGAGGGGTAGGGAGGAAGATGGCACATAATGACACTTCATGTTCATGAAAGTTTTTGGAACGTTGTGTTTCGGGCAGGGAACAAGGTAGCCGTTAACTCTAAGGGTCATGAGGACGTGTATGTGGAAATGAATTTATCCATCATTATCATGGCAATGTGAAATTGATCCAATGATCAAGCTGCGTACAGATTTCAGGTTTACCTCTCCGTAGTGCAGCGGCCACAGCGAATCGTAGGATACGCCCTGTCGTCACTTAAAGGATGATTTTTAGTCGGCTGCATTGAACTTTTTGATAAAACTATTTATGTTCCGCCCTGAGCAACCATGTAAACAGGTAATTAACTTATCAACAGGCAACGAACGTCTGCAATTGAATAATTTGTCAGGACACTTAACGACGTCAACATATTCTGCTAATTTCATGATATTTGCATTGTTCAAAGTGTAGTATCGGCTGTGGTCGGCTTTATAATTTAACTCTTTATATTCCACCTTAAGCAAATATGTGGACAGGTAATTATCTTATTAACAGGCGACGAATGTCTGGAATTATATAAGAGGTCATGAAAAAATTTGTGACATCAACATATTTTGCTTATTTTTTGAGATTTGCCTTGTGCAAATGACAGGAAAATCTTCACAAATAAGCAAAAAAGGAAGCGGTCACAATGAAAATAACTTTTAAATGAAAAACATTATATGTTGACGGTAAAAGTTGCATAATTTGGCCACATCATATACCCAAAGTACCAGTAATTTTGTCCTGCAAAAACGGTGGTTATAGAGTTTTGGGGGTGAAGAAATAAAAAAGGCCGAGAAGGAAATATTGGGACGTCGCGCGACCCATGATGAGTCAACGCAATCATATGCTTCGTGCCGTGTGCCAGTCTTGTCTGTTAAATCGTAATTGGCCATTGTCCCTTTAAATGACATACACCCTGTGTGTGACTGAACTTGCGCTGGCTTGCATTACGGCGCTGAAGCATGCTCTTGTCTGAGTAGACTCTTGGTCTGCAAGGGTGGTCTTCTCACTGCCTTTCTAACAGGCTCTTAACGAACCGGTGCATGCTGATTAGAAGTACCAAGGCGGGTCATAACAATTTGGCGATGCAGTCTTTCACAATACAATGGAGCAATTGTGCGCGAACCTGTAGCTGTTCTTACAACAGCAGCTGTAGCTTATGAAAACCCTCATCACCAATATATCCACCTCCTCCATTGCCAATTGGGTTCTGCTGGTGGCCCGCAATCCGTTGATTTCATCGCCAGCAGCATCACGGAATTCTTGCATTACCCACAGGCCCAGATTAATTTTGACTCCTGGTGCAATCTATACAAAGATTTATTATCTGTGGATCCGGCTGCCCAAGAAGAGGCATGGAAAGCACGACTCCTCCTTCGCAAACCATGGCCTGTCAAGCACTAACGCTAAACGGTCTTTATTTTGCCCGGGAATCCAGGAAACATCACCTTCGCGGACACGCTGAAGTCGCTGTCGCATATTTTTTTAGCAGTCTTTACTGTATAACAGCGATGCCAGTGTCTTCAACTGTGCAAACAGGAATCAGACGATTTAAACAATTACAGTAGTCACCAAGGACCATGTTACCTTCATAGTGAAATTTAAACTGGTTTTATTGCGTATAATTAAGAAACACTTCTTTGATTCATTACGTATATTGAATGCTGCCAAAGCCATTTTACTTAGTGAAATCGTCATTTTAGCCATGTCAATTAAGAGAGATGGCCACTAGTTCTGGGAAAATTTGTATTTTTCGCATATTGAAAGAATTTTCTATGGTTTTACTAAAAAGATAACCAAACTACACTTAAATGTTGATAATACTAAGAAGTCAACTCCAAAATAAGTAAAATAGGTATAACATATATCCCTTTTGGAACTGAAATCTTGTATCCAAAATTAGTCAAATGGAAGTAAAGGCATGTTAATGATACCAAATTTAGTTTCCTTGACATTGAAGATTTTTTATTGTAAAAATTATAATAAGCTATTATGTAAAGTCTTTTTGCACAAAATGCAGTAACAGAAAATATTTGTTTTAATGCACCAATGCACATCAAAAGTCCTTCAACAAAAACCAAATGTCTCACATGTTCTCGAAAATTTAAGACGAAAAAGGCATTATTGAATACAATTCGTAAAAATGTAGTATTTTATCCTCAACATTTTTTTTGCTTTATTAAGTAACGGAACAGAAAAATGAATCGAGTATTTTAATAATGGCAATCTATATGGCCTGTTTTTTTAATGCACCAGTTTTTAACTGAACGTTGAGTTAATCTTTACATGCGGAAGGTAATGCACTAAAAAGAGAAACGAAAGTGCTTTAATCTTCAGTCAAATTCAATCGTTTATCTTCAGAAAACTTAGATCGATTGTCAAAAGTACCAAAATTTATTGTTAAATTACGTTTAAAAAAGTAAATATACGCAAAAATTCGTCAGCCGAATATCTTCTCTAGGCAACTCTAAGAGCTCACATTTAATGGAAAGAATTTTTTATTAATCTAAGGAAGAGTAGTTTCACAAATCCAGTGTGGACAAGATTTACCCTGTACAATGGGTTTTGCTGATTTGAGGCACTTTTGTATATCAAAACATTGCCATATTCATTTAAAGTAATATTGGTTAACGCTTTTTTCAGTAAGTGCTCTTTATATCTATCTCATTTAAAGGGTTTTGGTGTAAACATCAAGCAAATGCAGAATTTATGAATTTATAAAAGAAGGCAGTTAAAACAAGCAACATTATGACGCACTTTTGTTGATGATATTCAATCAATACTTATTGAATAAGATAAACGTTAACAAAATCTCTTAAATAAAGAAACGTTTTATCCATATATAGATATATAAATTGTTTGCTTCAAAATTTCAATTTTCATGCAATATTGACATTTATTGTTCTAATTTGTAGCTCTTTTTACGTCTCTAAAATCACGTGATTATTGAGAAAATTTTATTTTTCTTTACAAACACTTAGTAATTCCCATAGTTATTTTAAGTATATTATATGCCTAATGCAGTTAGTTATTATTTTGCAATCTCCATTAATGCATTCGCATTGGAATTCGAGTAATGATCAAACTTTTAGAAAGCTATGAAAATTGTAAGGTCTGTGGTGACTACTGTATGCCGGCATTGTGAATCACGAGTGTCGAGCGTTTTCAACTCGGCTTTCTAAACGAAGAATAGTTAAAATGACTAACCTCCAAGGATGCTGACACTCAGAGGCGTCTTCTGTCCCACGTGCAACAGAGCAGCTCAGTTACCCTTCAAGAACTGGCTCCTGAGTGTCAAGCAATTATCAACCTCAAGCACGATCCGGCCAAAGTCCAAGGCGCTTTTCCTGCTGGCTCTGCGTCTGTGGTCGCAACAGCTAAGCCATCCCTGGTAAGGTGGCCCGAGCAAGCTTCCAAGCCAGCTCCAAAGGTGAAGTCCCTGCCCTCTCCTTGCCGGCAATATGGCGCGTGGCAATTCTATCGGGGCTTTACATTCCGGCAACATCGCTGCCAGAAGTGTAACCAGGTGGAGCACTGTGACGGGTTTTGCCGATCCGTTCTTTAATCATGCAAGTCCGCCCCACCATTCCCACGCTAAACGCCTTCCAACCCAAAAGACAAGTTCAAACGACAGTCTCCCGACAATTCTCCGAGTCTGTCGGTCGCTTTACAGGCTAACGCAGCAGATCGCCAGAAGTTAGTTGACCGACCTCTCAACGGCCAGGCTGTTGGCCTACAACTGGACACCACTTTAGATATCACAATCATCTCTTAGAAACTCTGGCAGTCACCTGGCGCCCTCACAATGCAGCAGACTTTTCAGTCCGCAACAAGTGCGTGTGGTGGCCTTGTCCAGTTAATGGGGCAACTGCAGTGTGGTGTTTGCTTCCGCGGCAGTAGCATCACTGCTTCTTGCTATATCACCAAGTCCAACCTCAATATCCTTGGTCTCGATTGGATCGAACAACTTGGCTTGGTTGATTTGCCGCTCGGCCTTATTTGTAATCAAGTGCAGATTCCGGCTATACCTGCAGGCCCCGCCAACGACATTCCCCAGGCTGCCAGAATGCCTGCTCCTCAACAGCAATATCCATGAAAAACTCCGGATAGTTCCCGGTCTCGTGTGCACCTCGACCTTGCTGGCTCACTCGACGGTGTCAGTTACCTAGTTGTGGTCGACGCCTACTCAATGTGGCCCGAGATTGCACCGCTGCAGCCGGCAACCGCCTTTGCCACTATCGCCTTCTTATGGCGCCTCTTCAGTCAGCATGGTTTACCGGATGTCCTTGTGTCGGATGATAGCTCGCAATTTACCTCGTCAGCCTTTGAGAATTTCTGCCGCCAACACTACATCCAGCATCTGCGCTCCCCGCCCTACCATTCCCAATCCAACGGTCCGGTGGACCGCTTTGTCTACACCTTCAAACGAGCCCATTTGAAAGCTCGCGTGGAAGGGACTACAGACGAGATACCGCAGGCCTTCTTGTTCTTCCACAGGCCCACCTCTAACACGGCGTCCCCAGGTGTTGTCTCCCCTGCCGAATCCTTAATGGGCCGGAAACATCGAAATCAGTTTCATGCGCTGCCACCTACTTCTCCTCCGTGTCCACAGTAACTTCCACCTGTCTCTCGTATCAAGTTCTCCATCGGAACACCGGTATTTGTTCGTGACTACCAAGCATCTTTTTGGTCATTTTGGGCTTGACTTTCGAAGGGACAATGGTGAGAGGATGCTGCAGTTTGCCGAACCAAACCGACTGTTTGTTACCAACACATGCTTTCAGCATCGTCACAAACATCTCCTGACTTGGTATTCGAACGATGGCCGTACCACCAGGCAGATCGATTCCATTCTTTTTGGTTCACGGTTTCGCAGCTGGGTCCACGAGAGCAGGTCGATGCGAGGTGCCGAAACTGGTAACGTCCACGGGTCTGACCATGTTCTCGTTCGCACGCGCCTGAAGGTTCACCTCTCATCTGTGCCCAAACTGCCACGTGCGAGACGCCTTCATGTCACCAAGCTCCGGCAAATCAACACTACCGAGGCATTAAGCACAGAAATCCAGTCCCGTCTTATGACCCAGGCTGACATCGAGGGCAGTAGCGAAGAGGAGATTCTCGGATTGACTCAGCGGCGCCGCAGTAACTGGGTCAGTGGAAGAACCCTGCAGCTATCGGCTGAGAAGACTCGTGCCAGGTCCCGGAACGATGCCTCCTTCCGCCAACTTCGAAAGCTGAGAGCAAAGTCGGCTAGAGATGATCGGCAGAAGTATTGGTCGGACACGGCGACTTCTATGGAGCAGGCTTCTTATGTTGGTGACACCCGAAAATTGTACCAAATCATACGCCGGGTTTGTAGAAAGCCCCCGACAATCTGTGATTATGTTCGCGATGTGAATAAGGGATTTATTGCCGACAACTCGGCCAAGGTCGATCGCTGGCGTGAACATATCGAGCACCTAATCAACTTTGACGAACAACCCATCACATCCTCCCTCTCCTCCACAGCGGATTTTCAATCCTCCCCTGCCTACGCAGTGTCGTGTGACATCCTTTCCGAAAACGAAGTAACCGATGCAGTGCAGAGGCTACGCAAAAACAAGGCGTGCGAAGAAGATGGTATTCCTGCAGAAATCTACAAGTCCTGTGTCGAAACCCTGGCTCCTCGGATCCATGAGGTGATTATACAGGCGTGGCGAGAAGAGACCGTTCCCGATGACTGGGGCTTAGGTATCCTTGTACGTGTCCACAAGAAGGGAGATAAGACAAGATGCGAGAACTACCGTTGCATAAGTCTTATCGATGTTGCTGCAAAGATCTTCGCTGTTGTTCTTCTCAGGCGCTTCCAGTCTGTACGTGACTCCAGAACACGAGCCAACCAAGCCGGATTCCGAGCTAAGCGTGGATGTGCGGATCAAATATTCACACTGAGGCGCACTCTAGAATTCTGCCATAGCTACCAGCAACCGACGGTCGTTTTCTTCGTGGACTTTGCGGCCGCATTCGATTCCCTCCATCGTGAGTCCCTGTGGCGGATAATGGAACTGGATGGAATGCGTACCAAACTAATTGCGATGAGTTAGGCCTACTATCGGTCTACCACCATACGAGTCCTGGTCCACAACAATCTCCCTCAGTCGTTCGATATGTGGTCTGTTGTCGGACAGGGCTGCGTCCTTTCGTCCATTCTGTTTAACTACGTCATTGACTGGATTTTCGGCCAAGCCCTACATGAAGAGGACAGTATTGAACTTGCACCCGGATGCCGACTTACTGATCATGACTACGCCGATGATATTGCGCTATTAGCCTCAAAATTTGATTCTCTACAGTCAGTTGTGTTGCGCTTAAATGAGATCGCTTTGATGTTAGGCATGTCCATAAATTCCGCAAAGACAAAGTTGTTCACAAGCTGCATCCCTGACCAGGAAAACGCACCCTTGGGGATAAATGGCCATCAACTTGAAGAAGTAGACAGCTTTAAATACCTCGGGGCGAGGCTGCTACCGAATGGGCAGAGCAAGGACGCCATTGTCTTTCGTATCGATGCTGCTCGCTGGGTTTTCTCAATCCCTCGAAAGCGCCTATGGATCCGACGAGACATCTCAATCGCCACGAAGATTCGTGTATACTGTGCATCCATCCGGTCGGTCTTCTATGGATGTGAATGCTGGGCTGTGCGCGCTGAAGATGAGCGGAGACTGGATGTCTTTGACCACCAGTGCCTAAGGACGATCCTGCGAGTTTAGTATAGCGAATTCATCGCAAATAAGACAGTCCGCATCCGCTGCGATCGTATCACGAGGATAGCTCAGGCCATTCAGGAAAGGCGACTGAGATGGTTTGGACACGTTCTCCTTCCTCCGCCCCACGAGCATAGCTATGCTGCCTTCGACCCGGTGCCGCAGCCCACTTGGAACCGTCAAAGAGGAAGACAACTTAAGACTTAGCTCGACACCGTCCGTCAAGACGTGGAAGCAGTACTTGGACCTTCTATCTTCGGCCTCCGTCTCTGGAGAAGAGACTGGCTGGAGCTTTCGAGATCCACTGCCGCCAATCGCCACGCATGGAGAGGTAGCGTTCGTGACATCATTAAGGCCGGCTAGATCAGGCATGATCACAGCCGTACCAAGTACAAGAAAGTGCTGTGAGTCAGTCTTGTCTGCTCAATCCTGATTGGGCATTATCGGACGATGTCTCTAACGCTCCCTTTAAATTCATACAACTTGTGTCTGACTAAACTTTTTGCTGGCTTGCATTGACTCGCTGTACCGTGCTCGTGTCTGAGTAGACTCGTTGTCTGGCAGACTGTCCCCCTAATGGGCTCTTTGCGTACCAGTTCGTGCTGATCGGAATTACCAAAGCCGGTCATGGAATAACTGTATCGTGAAAAGAAAATGTTGTCGAATTGTCTTCCTACGGCTGCTGGGAGTAACTTATTACGCATATAAATTTAAAGTCTCCTTACTCAGTATAAATGCGTACCTTATGCAAATTGGAGAACTGAAAACTTAAACTTCAGTCGTAGAACACTTCCCCTAAATTCATGTTAATCTCAAAGACGCGTACAGAACATTTTTCAAGATGCCAACAATTATATTTTGTCTATCTGTTATAACGGTTGCATGCTGTGGTGTTACCGTCTAGTTACGCTGGTTGGAATCCCCAAGTAGGGACACAATACGAAGGGTGAAACTTTGGAATCCATCCGGAGGAGGTTTTATTGTGTACAAAAGCCGGAGTTGCTTCCTCAGGTGACTTATTCCGGTGGTTGATCTCCAGCGCGCTGAACCACCCTGCTCCTGGACAGGCAACTGCAATCGGCAACGGACTGACGTTGTCCTCGCACTCACTGCTTGAGGGGTGACATAGGCTTATAAGTGAGTGTCAAGCGCTTTTGCTTTCGGCATCATTGCACGTACTGGAATGAGGCCATGCGGCCAGTTGGCCCTTGATAGATTGTTAGTTTTTAAGCGCGTAACTTGACGCAATTTCGCGTGTGCGGTTTAAAGTGATTGCGCGTGCACAATCATCGTGTAGGTATAACCACCTCGACGGAAAATGTCGTTGAGAGAAATCTACATGAAAACCGAATCGTTGTTGTAGTCGGTGGTGGGCACGAGCAATCAGGAGGGCCTGCAAGGTTGCTAGCCTTTCATACAGCTGCACACCTAAAAATTCACGTATTTATAGATAGCATTTTTTTCTTATGTTTTGTCACCTTATTTAGACATCAAACAAACAGAAACGTTCGCGTGGAACAACTAAGATATCATCGAGATCACACTTTACCTTCGTAATTACCTTCTTGATTATTTATGCAATAATTACTATCAGATCCTGTATTTTGGGTCCAGAAATGGCGTTAGCGGAACAAAAAAAATGTTTATAACGCATACATGTGGCCAGAAGTGGTCCACCAGATAGGATTTGTATTTCAATTGATAGGAATCCATCTTCAGACATCAAAACATTACCAAACGAAGGTACGCATTGTGTCCAAAGGCCTATCAACTGTCAGTGGTCATAAGAGATTCAAGGCATAAGAATTAGCATGTGACAATCCTCGTGGGGGGCAACTGCCGTAGTATACGCTTATTAACTGTCAGTGGAGTCGGCCGTCGTTCGGCGTCATAAAACAGTAATATGTCGAATACCTTCTCCACATGGTAGAGGTTCAATATGATGCTGCTTCCTCTTCTGCCCGGTTCGTTGTTGGGTCTAATTTGGCCTTTTAACACCGTTGCTTACATAAGGACGTACGATTTTTTAGGTCGGTGGTACGCCTCGATGCCTGTTGACGGAATTGGTGACTTAGTATCATGCCTGAAGCGTCAACCTTTCGGCCTTTGCGTGTCCCTTGCATACGGTGGCTGCTTTTGGAATATCGAAATCATAGCTAGTAACTTAAATGCGTGCTGCAAGCTGATTTTTTGGATCTAGTCTCCGAGCCGCCAGTTTTTTTGGTCATTTTGATAGGTGTACGGGTTCAACCTCTTTATCTTAGGTAATTTCAGTCCCAATTGTTACAACGTATCTGAAAGGCATTTGCAGACATTGCTGTAGGGGGCAGTCTGCATTTAGGTTGCATAACATGACAAAGACCAAGATCTAAGCAGTTTACTCGCCACATCACATATACCATGTTATCCCTCCTGTTTTTTGATTGTGATGTTTGGTCATTTGTTTTACTTCCTCTCCGAATTGAAAATTAATGAGTGAAAACCAAGGTAAGGAATGACAATGTTGCCAATGATATAACCAATGCCGCATTATGTAAGCTCTAGAAACTGAACGCTATCCGAAAGAGGGTTTGAGCTTATGTTCCGTAAAGGACCGTTTTAGCCAATTTGTTTTGTTACCCAGAGCAGAAACACATTGTCAAACACTTAACGTTGAATTTTGTCGTTATTCCAAATGATCATACGGAAACGTGTATAAAGGGGCAATGGTAGGTTTCGTCCTAAAATCTTCCGCTTCACCAGATATCGTTAAATTTCGCCCAAGTTGCACGTTGTTTGCTAGCAATACTCTGTGTCAGGACATCCGGAGTTTGGCCTTTCTAGCAGGCCTGTATGTGCGTAGCCTGAATTCGTGACAACGGCACATGCATAGCCACGTGCGCTAGCTGTGGTGACAGGGGTTGAGCTTGAAGTGCGTGAAAAACAACGGGTCTGTTCAGCATGAAGAAACTCAGGTGGACACTTGAAAAGACTTATGAAAAAAGAAAACGTTCGATTCAAATTGAAAGACGTAAAGTGGGCACAACAAAGGGCTGGCTTAATAGCCTGCTTGGCCGACAGACATGGGTGTAAACTATTGCAGTGTTTTTTGACAAATCTTTGCTAAAAGTGCAATCGTCTTTAATCTGTGATGTACGCACTTATACTTTTTTGCCGCTGAAAAGCAATTTTTCGTTCCAGGTTGCGAAATATGCTCCTTCTACCTTTCCATAATCAATTTTTTTTATTTGTAAAATTGCTTCCATAGCTTGTGCATGTGTCTTTTTGAGGAGCCTGCATTCTGTAAGGCTGATGAACGTCACTTTTAAGCGTCTTTTACTATTTTTCAAAGGAAACATGCGCAAATAAGAAGTTATTTTCCGCAGCGTTTAACAGTGTGGAAAATTCGATGGATATCAATATACGCTAAAATTTTGCCTAAGTGCGCTTCCATTTTTATCCCACTTTACTTAACACAACCCATTCGATTGTAATGAGGAGCATTTTGCGCCCAAACGAACAACCTAAATGCGTGTAATCTTCTGTTAATACGTTAACGTATAAGCTGTAGAACGTTGCTTACTTGTCTAATGCTCGGTTTTAGGTTTATTTTTTTAAAGACTCTTTTTCCCCTGATGTGAAAAGCGTATTCAGTAACGACAATATGCAAGGTTATATGGAGATCACAGGGCCAATTTGAACGACACGTTATATTTACATACTTTTTTATTATGCAGGTCGAATTTTGTCATCTTCTTAAAAATGATTCTCTCGGACCTATTGTCGGTATTCCTTTTTCGCCTCTTTCAATCGACTGTTTTATAAAACCCATTGTGTGGCATATGCTGTACTACGGCGTATTAGGATGCATCAATTCAAGTGCAATATACAATTTGTGTCTTGCATAGTTAAAAATCAAAGTCATCATGTCTGAATGCATACCAATCAATAAAATCCTTTATCTGTGTAGATCAATGCATTTTAATCACTTTTCTGTTAACATTATAAGGTTTTTTAATCATGTGGTTTTCAAATTTTGCAAGATTTGTCTGTAAATCCATTTCCCCAAATATACCTGCATATATATCGATGTCCATATAAATTCTCTTACAGAAACAGTACTCATTGCTTGTAAATGACTGCTTCAGGTAGTCATACTGACGCATTTTGCAGATGCATTTTAACGCAATGTTGATGTACTTTGACTTAACAGATGCAGATTCATTGCACATCTGTTATTCTTAAATTTTGACAACATAGCCAGGTTGAGTATGCACGACTTTCACTGCTGAACTGGGCAAGTGTGCATACACTTCTCACGTTTGAATTATAACATGTGTTTTTATGCATATTATGCTCACTAGAACTGCATATATTTTCAATAAGCTCTTCAAAGGCATTGCCTACTATGCACACTACAGTGAACTATATGAAAATACACGTGCGAGGTGCCGCTGCTGATTGTGTCTAAAATGACAGTGGTGAGCATTGTGAATTGCAAAAACTTTAAAATCAACGCAATTGCAGGTGAGTGCTTGGCAATCTGGCTAAGCTTATACTCCTTAAGCTTATTTTCTTTAGCATGGTGCTAATTAGAGCTGACCAGTGTAGGAGTGGAAAGATATGATTCTTATGTTTGCACAAAATAATGGTATGTTAAGCCAGCTTTGGTAATATGCGGAAGCATGGCTTTGCATTAAAAGACATACTGAGACCCGAAGGTCAGGTCAGGTTTTATTGAGGGAAATATAGGTAAATACATTTGAATTCCCAATTGGTACAGTTTTTTCAATGCATTTAATCTGCAGAGCATTTCAGATCTGTGGCGTTGCCAGAAATTTGAGGGCCGACAGTGAAAAAACTCCTTAAACATTGTTCAGAAGTCTAGGCGTTTGAATGCCATTTGAGAGATTTAAGGAGAAAAACTGTCGCCCAGGGAAGGGGGAGGGGTGCAGAGTATATTCGAAGCTGATGGCCTGTGCTAAAAGAGTTTGAAGCATGTCAGGGACAATCCATCGCGGTTTTCGCCATAATAACAAGGGTCCCACGAAGAGAAGGTTGCGGAGGTCACGCGAACCTCATCGAGTGTCGGCGATGCACCCATCGTGCACCCTTGTTGGTTTAACGAGTCTGCCTGCTAATTGACAGAAGAAATATAATCGGTAGTTTTCTAAACAAACATATTACTGAAAATTAGCGAGAAGTATGTTTTTATTATGTGATTATTCCACAATTTGCATTCGGCAACTGGCAGTTTATTTTCGGGGGCTCAGTGGCTATTTGTTCTAACTTAATAGTTTCGTAAACATGCCTACAGATGCGTCTGACGTGTGCTCAGATGGTGACATGAAAATGTCCGCGGGCAGAGCATTCCAGGCCTGAATTGGGAAAAGTTTTACAAATCCGCGTAGCCTCGGATCACAACGTTTGGTGGACTCGAAGCTTGCAATTCTTGTTAGTTCTTAACTAACATATTACTGAAAATCAGTGAGTAGTATGCTTATATACACATATATATATAGATGATTTCAGTCTCCCCAGGTCTCATTTTAGTGGGCAATTCGGGTATGAAAATCTTAATTTCTCTTATATACATCCACAGATGGGGACATAACAACTTCCTCGGGGAGTGCATTCCAAGCTTCAACTACTCTATTACCAAAGAAGAACTTGCGTGTGTCTAGTCTGGCCCCTGTTATGCGTAGGTTGAAGAGATGCCCTCTTAAGTTCGTCGTTGTTGCTAACGCGAAGAAGTCGCCAGGTAGAAGACAGCAGTCCTGCCCGCGCATTATATGAAATGCTTGTATCAGATCACCACGTAGCTGTCTGTAACTTAACGGAAATAGATCGAGATTAGCTAAACGTCTTTTGTAGGGTAAAAAGCTCTGACCGTTTACCAGTTTGGTCGCGCGCCTTTGCACCTTCTCGAGGGAATTTAGGTCTTTCGCGGTCCAGGGTTTCCATGCTTGCATTGCGAACTCCAGCTTCGGCCGCAAAAATGTTCCAAAGACCTTAGCAAAGCAGTCTTTATCGAAGGCACAGAAAGCCCTTTTGACAAGATAGAGGACGGACATCGCAGACTTGGCTACTTTTGCGCAGTGCAGCGAGGGCTTAAGAGACGTAGAGATCCATACTCCCAAATCTTTCTGCGCGTCCACTTCTTGCAGTTGGATGACATTTAGGCTGTAAACCATGGGGTTCTGAGAGCTGGGTTGGCCAACTCGTAGGAAACTGCATTTGTTCTCGTTAAACGGCAAAAGCCAGTCTTGAGACCAAGTTTGAAGACGATTTAGGTTTAGCTGCAAATGTTCTTCGTCAGTTGAATTTCTGATGACGTTCCAAATCTTAATGTCATCGGCAAACATCGCCGCATCGCAGTCCAGTTCACGGACGGAGTCATTTACATATACAATGAACAGTATAGGGCCAAGAACAGAGCCTTTGGGGACACCGCTCTCGACTGCAACGTCTGCCGACTGCTGGTCACCAATATGGACAGTTTGAAGGCGACCAAGTAAGAAGCTTTGAATCCATTTCAGCAGATTTCCTCGAACACCTATTTGGCTGAGTTTGTGCAGAAGTCGTTGATGTGGGACGCTATCAAAAGCCTTCTTGAAGTCGATGTAGATTACATGAAGCGGATTTCCTCCATCAACTGCCCAACTCCAGCGTTCCAAACAATGGAGCAGGTTCGTCACGCAGGACCTGCCTCTGCGGAACCCATGTTGTGCATCCGATAGAAGGTTATGCTGCTCTAAGAAACGCATCAGCTCTCGTTTTACTACTTTTTCTAAAATCTTGCAACAGATCGAAGTGAGGCTGATTGGTCTATAACTGTTTGCAGAAACCTTTCTGCCGCCTTTATACAACAGTGTGATCCTTGCGGATTTCCAATCGGCGGGTAAACAACCTGCGTTAAACAAGGTACTGAAAAGCATAGAAAGCGGTTTGGCTAACTCCCCAGCAAGTTCTTTCAGTAATTTAGGCTGGATGTCATCGGGACCGGATGATTTCGAGTCGTTTAGTGCCATTAACTCCTGAAGAACGGTTGCTTCGGCGAAGGCAACATTTTCAATCTTTGGACCGTCATCTAAGCCATAGTTTGGAGGAATGAATATGATTTCAGTTGTAAAGTTCGATTTGAAAAATTGTAAAAGATGCTCAGCTTTTGCTCCATCCTCACTCATTTCTATTCCATCGCTAGCCTTCAGAAGGGGAACTGGGTCCCGGTTTCGTGTGGTCTTTCTTAAGTAGCCATAAAATAGCTTCGGATTTTTAACTGCCCGGTTTAGTAAATCTTTTTCAAAGTGTTTGCGCGCTTTGAAGATAAGTCGCTTCATGAGGTTTCTCTGCGTTTTGTATGCATTTAGGGATACTGGATTTCTGTCTGCTCTATACTTTCTAAACAATCTCCCAGTTTTATTTATCTCTTTCTTCAGCGCTTGAGTCAGCCACTGAGGTTTGTTGTTTAGCTTCTTCCGTGTAATCGGACAGTGGTTTCTCAGGAGAGTATGCAATAACTCACTGAGCCATCCCCAATCATCAGTTATATTGCCAGAAAAAACTTATTTCCAATTTATGTTGTTTATTTCGGCCTTCATTTGATCAAAGTCACCACGCGAAGCATCCTTCTAAACTTGGTGGGTTGTTCGGGTACCGAAAATATCGAATAGTCCCAATTTAGTACGATGTGATCACTTTTAACTAGAGGAGGTAGAGATTGCACCTCGTCGATGCTGTCCAGCGATTTCGTAAGTACCAGATCTAGGCAGTTTTATTGCTGCCCCCTCACGCACCCTGGTGGGAAATAGAACGTGTTGACTGAGAGATGCATTAAGTGTCAGAGCTAGTAAACGCCAGTCGAATGCTTGCTCTGGGCCTCGTGCGTATGATGAACCCCAATCGATAAGCGGGGCATTGAAGTCTCCCATAATCAAGACGTCGGGCTGAGCAACTAATCTCGCTAAATCTTCTAGTAGACCAGTGTCAGCCTCATGATCATATCTAGGTGGACGGTACACGGTCAGAACTTCCAGGCTGGGTGATTCTGGTACCTTTATAGTAAGCCAGATGGCCTCGGTGCTGCAATGAAACCGCTCTGTTTTTTCCAAGACTAGCAGTCCATGTTTGACGTACGTTATAATTCCTCCTCCTTGGCACCCTCTTCTATCTCTGCGGAACAGATTAAAGCCAGGTAGTGCTACTTCACGGTCATCCACGTTTTCAGACAGCCAGGTTTCTGTCAGAGAGATAATGTCGGGAGAAAGGTCATATATCTGCACTTTTAGTTGATCTTACTTGGACAAAAGACTCTGTGCGTTGGTGTAGAAGAATTTAAGTGACATATTTTTGACGAATTTCGTCTCGGTGGAATTTGAACTTTGTTTGACATCGGCTGTGTAAGCCACGCTCAGGCCATGTTTCGAAGTATTATCGGTTGGTTCAAGAACCTCGCATTCCTGTGAATAATCTTCCCGTTCGAGATTACCAGGCTGGCCTCGCCATTTTTTTCTTCTCGAAAGTAATTCTGCCACAAGTTCCCGACGTTTGAGCCTTTCCGCTAGAGAGTACTCCGGCTGAAAAAAAACTTCTTTGTGTGACTGGCGAAGGCTGATCTTTTTTAATGAGATCAGTTTAACGTGTTCGTTATTTTGCATTACAATTTTTAGAGGTCGCGGTCGCGGCGTACCTGTGGCCTCGTCAGGTTTTTTTCCGATCCGAAATGATTTCAGAACTGGAAATTCCACACCTGGCTCGAACAGATCGTTTACAACACGGTTGAAGGATGCCATGTCCTCCGCGTTATGGTCTGAACTGACTGAAGTACATTCGTCTAGGCCCTGGACAATAATACAGTGCTGTCGTCCCTGTGGGTGTTGGAGAACTTTTTCTACAGTGTTTGTCATATTGGCCTCTGTGTGACTCGAGCTCGGGATGGCCGATGTAGATGGTTCCCCAGCATGGGCCTCATTTCTGTCGCTATGTGTATTCGGGAAGCCGAACCCTTCGTTGTTGCATGCCATTTCAGTGTTGAAGATGGTCTCTAAGTTGGCCTCAGAATCCGTGTCTGCGATCTGGGAGCTTGGGCTGGCAGTGGACCTCGAGCTCGGACTGGCTAGAGTCAATATTTCGCCAGTATTGACTTTGCTGTTTTCGCTAGGGGTGCTCGCGAGATCAGGCACGGCAGCTTTAGGCACCTTCACGCTGGGTGTTCGCACAGTCTTGCAATTTTTTATGAGAGCCGTAGGTTTTGGTGGTGGCCCAGCCGTTCCTTTGTTGTCCACAGCGGGGGTGTTTGAATTAGCCTCCACTGTGGCTGCATGGTCAACTATGGGGGCCTGTACTTTAGGTATGCGTACACTCGTAGGTTTCTGCGGTGTTCTACACGTAAGCTCGGCAGCTGTCAGGTTTTCTGTTGACAAGTGGGTCTGCTGGATAAAATCTCTCATGCCCTTCATTTCTTCCTCAAGTTTTTCCTTTGAAAAGAGGGTCCAATGACTTGAAAGAAAAAACACTACAAAAAAGCAACCTGCAGGATCATGCAAAAGAGAAACGTACAGCTACAAAGCATATCCGAAAAAGCACGTGTACTAAAAAGGACGAATAGTAGCCATTGCACAGTCCAAGAAGCAAGCTAGCGATCATGACTTTTATGCTCCAATATGACCCTGAATTTCGGCCGAATGTTTATTTTGCAACATCCTCTTCGCTATATGTATCAGGTGCCAGACATGGACGGACTATCGTGCGATGAATCAGTTAGAAAACGCCAGTTCTGCAGAACACGCGCCACGCTGTCATCCCTCTCTGATAATATGATTTGGTAGGCATAGATCTGGGGGTGAGCGCTCGCTTTCGGATCCCCAGCTCTCACCGTAAGTTTATTTAATTCCCAAACCCCGTTGAATGGGGGGATATATACATGGCCTGCAAATACATGAAACAACACGTGGAAACGCATTTATTTAATGCGTTTAGATAAAGTGACCACGATCCGTCCGCTAAACTCAAGTTGTGAATAATTGACGCCATATTTGAGTGCACGAGTTTGATTCTCTGGTTGAGAGGGTGGTCAGGACTGTGGTTGACTAAATGAAGCCAACTTAGTCCTAACAAATTATGCACAAAGCTACCCCAAAACTCTCCTCTCACCCTGAACTTATGACTTTGCAGGCATCGGCCTGGCAGGCGGTCGCACGCTTCGGGAACATGGGCCACCAAATGAAGCTTCTTTACTGTGAGAATCCAATTGGTTCGCTATCCGTATGTGCTTGACTGAATATATAACCGCTATACAGTTCATGAGAACTGTGGCTCTATGACGTGCTTATTATGCATTTATGAGACCCTAATTATGTACCACATCTGCCATCTGAAAGCGTATGTATGCTTTTCGAGGCCCAACTAGTGGTGACAGGTATGTTTGACCAAATGAAGGTAAATGTCTGTAATCCAGCCCTGATATTGCTATCTGTTTGGAATTGGCCTTTTTGGTTGTCGTCCGTTTCGGGAGCTTAGTGACCAAAATAGTATTTGCTTTTTTTTCGGGGTGATATTCGGATCAGTGATCGGATATTCTTTAGCGAATATATACCTGGTGTGCAATAACATAAAATGCCGCGAGAAAATGAGTCTTTGATTAACTGTGAATCGATGGTGTGATCGGAACCAATATGATGGACCAGTTTGGATTGTTTGTTTTGCTGCGCCAATTGGCGGTTATTTTTACTCTTCGCTGAATTATGGCAAATATATTCAGAAGTGTTTTTCAGGATATTAAGCAACAGAAAATACCCACGCAAGGTGGTTCTATCAGATGTTTATACGCCATCTGTGAGCCCTATTAGCTGGTCAGATGAGCGTGGGCCATGCTTTTTTGTCAGCATTACCATATTGTTTTAGTAACGCTTACCTGAATGAAGGTAAGTTTTATCCGGAAATTTTGTTTATTAAATTACTGCCAAAGGTAGTCATTCCTTTTTGCTTTAATGTTAATTGTGCGCCCTACTCGGAAAACAAGCCAGCAGATTTATTTGTTATTTCCTCTTACAAAATTTCCGCCCCTTCTTAAGTAAATTTGACAATATGAATGTTCAATTGCGCAAAAATTGACATATCTTTTATCGATTTTATTGATATTCAAATTGTGTAATTATCCACTTATTATTCATCCCACGAAAAAACAGGTTTCAGCTGATGAGCTGATCAATTCTGCCGTATTTGCTTGTTACATATTTCTTCCAGAATTCTGGCAAATGTGTCCGAAACGGTTCTGTATGAAGTAACTGCCAAAGGAACTCATTCGTTTTCACTTTTATGTAATGTGGACGCCCTACTCGAAAATCTAGACACTACATTCATTTTCGTTCCTTCTGGAAGCCCATTGGAACGGTGTTTCAACATAACATTCTGGTTAACTAGATGGTATGCAGTCAAAGAAAATGTCAGGTGTTGAGGTATTGATGAGCCACTGTTCGACGAATCGCTCACGACCAATGCAGTAGGATGGGTAATTAGTTATTTGAGAAGAAGCCACTGCGCATGTTTGCTTTATGCTGTCCTGCCGGCGATCAATGTTACGCTTTGCTGAAAAAAGGCAAATATAGCCAAAATACGTCAACTCTTATGATTAGGGTGGCATTGGCCTGGCAGGTGTTCGGCAATTGCGGACATCCAGCTACCAAACGTTTTTTTTGTGCACGGCGAAATCCAATTAGATCTGTGCTCACCTATTCCTGTATGAAGATATGTAAGGCATGTAGCGACAGCAAATGACATGTTGCAAGTCATTGATGATATACGGTTCCATTAAGTACTTACGGTCTATCTGGAATCACCTTTTTTGAGACATAATGCATGATATCTGATTGCGCATGTTTACCGTGTCCTTCACTGACAATGGTCAGGTTAATGCTTGGTTGAATAGAGTAAAATATAAACTTTTTATCATGTCACCGCCAAATGCTGCTATTGCATCTGAAACTACGATTTAGCCATCATCGGTCTGCCAGCTGTTCCAGCTTTTTGGTAACCTGTAGCAACCACACAAACATTGTTTTTTTCGGGAAATTAGTTGCGCTGGTTTTCGGAAATTCCTGTGTGAATATGTATGGGGTACGCAGCGACAGCAAAACGGCAGTTTAAGAGGCATTAATTGAATGGGGTCTATCAAGTGTCTATGTCCCATCTGGTAGATTATAATCTTTTGGTCCTGCTCCTTGTCAATGGCATGTTTGGCTGAATGAAGGCAAATATACTTAAAACATTTTGCATCGAGGAAACGCAAAACGTTGAGATACCTGTCTTCTTTTATGACTCGCACGACATGGACCTGGCTGGTGTTTGTCCATTTCAAAAATTCTAATAACCAAGCGTATTCTTTTATCTGCGGGCAGCAAAATGATCGGTTATGTGAATATATATGGAGGATGACGTGACGGAAAATGGCAGGTGGTGGTTCGATGGAGTACATAGGGCCCATCTGTTAGACCGATTGTGGTCAGCTTTATTCTCGGAATAAAAAGTGCAAATAAGCCCGAATAGTTCTGTGTCAAGTAACTGCCATACGCTGTCATCTCCCTCTGTTATTTTCACTTCACGTCATTAATCTGGCAGGTGATCTCCCATTTTTGCCCCTAAGATACCGCACGGATATTGCTTTCCTCGCGAATATTGTTTACTTCGGGTAGCCAATTTAATGGCAATAACCTCGGTGATCGGACATTCTACCGATAATATAGGTACGGAATGCAGTAAAAACAAACGACATGTATGAGCCAGTGATCAAATGCATTTCGATTAATTGCTCATTTCCCATCTGGTTGACCACAGTGTTGGACAATCCACAACCGGTGCTTGGACGTGGTAGACGCATATCTTTTTCGTAATTAAAACTCGTAAGAGTATTTTAGTTCAGCGTGAAGTCTTGATTGGTTCAGTCTCTCTTGTCATCAAAGTAGTTCTATGACATTATGCGGGTTTTAAACAGAAACCATGTGTCTGGTAACGATTATCGAACTCGAATGCCACGGTTTGCCGAATAAGCTTGCTTCTAACATGTTAAGAAAGCGATCAAGTTGGTGTTGTCCCAATTAAGGCGACTGGAAAAGTACGATCAATACAAGGTTCTGTAAGTAAAAAACCTGCGTAAGAAATAGGCGATTACGCAATTCATCGTTTCTAATTGAAGATCTCATGAATTATGAGTCAGCACACTAGCTTAAGAATTCTAATTACATAAAATCGAAGAGCTTTCACGATACTTTTAATCAATAAAGCATTAAAGATTTATTTGATGGACGTTCACCAGTCCTGACAGTCCTAGGAGCCGTTAGAAGGCCGATTGTTTTGCAACTATAGACATGAAAAATTGCAATGAGATCTTCTGCCATCTCAATTGCGCACAGCCAGTCATATGTCTTACTCAGTGATGTCTTACCTAAGCCCCGAAATTGCGAAATTATCTTCTCCACGAAAACCACGCTATCCGACGTCGTTTTAACAGTTTATTTCAGGGGATGATTATATTATTTGTTAAAAATTAACTAATCTGGCAACGGATCCTATACGTTCCGCTCAACAGTGGCCCTAAAATATAAATAAGTTAGACGTATTAAGTACATTGTAATGCCGGCAAATGCTAGAGTGAGTGGAATGGCCACGTGTGCCTTATCAAGTATCGACAGCCAGTCATACACCGTACTTTTAACACGGGCCGCGCAATCCCGACATATTTTATGTAAAATGCATACCTTTATAATTGATCAACGTGCTTTCTGCATCACCAATTAAACAAGGGGAGGTTGGCACTCGTTAACATACGCATACCTGACCACTAGCGGAATTCGCCTGCTCCGTCCTGCATTGGACATCGTGCGAAATTCTATTAGAAAACATTCAGCGGAAACACACAATTTCAAGGCCATCTAATTTTCCAGAGTCATGCCACAGTGTATAGTTCAAATTTTTAACAGCATATTGCCCATTTTTACGTTTATTTAACCATCAAAAGCAACAAAGGCACGCTCAATAATCGGTTTATAACCAAGATATCTAATGCATAGAACCCAACAGTCGATAATTGTTATTGCTGTTTCCGGTTACATAAGTTTGAAATTATTCACGTCCCCTCTCCATCGAAAACCCTGTAAAACATGTATATCCTCTACGGAGCACTTCTACTTTTTCTCTAAATCGCGTGCCCCTGTCCGCTTTCTTAATCAAATATTGGCCATTTTTCCCTTTTTGACCCAGTAACACTCGAATACTTACAGGAAAAACAGCCTATAACCACTTGACAATTGTCCTCAGCCCCGTTAGACCCCTTCATTTTTAATCACCTTCCCCAACATGCTGTCGGCTAACCAAGATGTAGACACGTGAAGGCAGTTTGTGGTGGATAGCTAGGTGTCCGCTTTCCCCCTTTCTTGCCTAATGTAACAGCAGCTGCTCTGAGAACCACTCGAACAGCCCCTTTTGCTGACATAATTATGGGCCTTTGAACAATTAGTTCCCATTCCTTTCGCCACATGAACCACTCGCTGAAGTCACATTGAAGCAGCCGTCGCCTCCTCTCACACTGACAGACACACACACACGCTCTCCCAAGAACACTTTTGCACTGCATCCTCTGGTGTTGTTGAACATGCGTGTAGACTGAGGCTCTTGTTCTTGACTAAGTGTATTCATTGTTCAGTTTTGAGCTTCACTTATCGTTAACTATTTTATACAAGTAATATTACGGCAAGGCAGAAGGCAATCCTAGAATGCTTATTTATGGCTTTTGGCCATCATCAGCTAGGAAAAGCCCAACTTTAATGTAGCCGCTGAAATCGCTGCCGCACTCAAATGTTGAACTAACGTCTCGCCGGTCAGGGCAGACGTCCTAAACATTGAGCCACCGAGTTCGCTGTCTTGCCAGTTGTTGATCGGGAGTATATGGTTTTTGAGTGTACATTGACCTATCTCTCAGGATTTAAAAGCCATCTTTGATGTGTGGGTTTGACTACCACCAAGACTAAGAAATTTTAACAAATAGCTGAAGAGAATTCTTCAAATCTATCAAACCCTCCTTATAATGTTTTATTGATAAAGCCAAACAAAGATCATAAACAGTATATTAACATGCATTGAACGTCATTTTATTGTGCAATGTGGCAGAATTGCAGTGCTGATAGAAGCAAATGAGAATTAAATGACCATTTATGGTTTAAAAGTAGGCACCGGCAGTCAGATATTCGCAAACTTAGGTGTTGCGACAACCAAGGACCAAATTTAAGACCCATCTGCTATCTCTAATCAATCTACCTCGAGTTTATTGCGTTGCTGGTTTCGATCAGGAACTGACTTTGTTCAAAAGTCTGTTACGATGAATAGTCTCCTAGATTAGTAAGTGAAACAGTAGGCATACGTTTTAAAGAACAACTTAAAAAATAAAAAAAATTGTTTCTATCCTTGCGTTCTACATCACCTACTTTACTGCCAAACTAGAACTAACCGCTCTGTTACTCCTCGCCTTACGTCTTACATGTATTGACTAGAAGGGCTCTGATGGTCATTTGTCATATGCATCACCTAAACTGTTTTACTTTGTATACCATCAGTGGAGAAAAAATCATAAACGACAGCATATCAATGGGATGTATCCACTATTTACTCCAGAATTTGATTGATCGATAATATGTTCTAAGAGAACCTCTCCAGGGCGAGCAGTGGGGGCCGAACCACTGAAAATTGTGCTTATTGTATAAACTATGCACTCATATTCAAATTTGTGGTTCCCATAAAGTAATTTTGAGCTTATACTCTATCATGTGCATCGGGCCATTGCACATGTCCTAGAGTTTTGCTTGACACGAAGAACTGCAAAATACAAATAGGATACCACGCTACCTAGTAGCGTTACGCTTGAGAAAAGCATCGTGTTTATGATACAGGAGCGTGTCTATTCACCTTCTTCGCGTAAGCTTTAGTCAGTCCACACTGCTGTGCCTTCCATTGGTTGAGGGCAGGTCGCTTGATGCACTGTGTCAACCTATCTCGAAGGCCCTGTGAGGACGCTGGTGAAGAGCACTGTGGCTGTCATTTGGACACCACACGCCACGCTGAGCAAACTCCAAAGTAAGTATCAGCTGTCTTTGTCTCTTGAGGAAAAACTGTTTTCTGGCATGCAGAAACTGGTTATGTTAACACTTATTTTGTCAATACGGTAACTAATTACGTAAATTTACATGTTCATCTCTTCAAAATTGTTAATATTGTGTTGTTTAAGACATAAAATGCTGTTTTCTTATAATCAAAGGCTACTTAAAAATTAATACCTCCTCTCGAAAATCCAAGTAATAAGTAAGCATTTACTATTAGAACAGCTAATTTCTATCATACTATCGATCAAAAACGATTAAAAAATGAGAAGCAGTGGATAAATGATCTAAGATTTAGGATGCAGTATCTTGTTTGCTACTGGTAGACCACCCTTCGAATTACCAATCAACCCTGAATTCCTATTTGCTGTAAGAAGACCTATTAAGGCATTGAAGTATTACAAGTGGTTCAACATCGATAAATATTCTTTTCCCCTGTGCATATTGAAGTAAAATTTAATGCAGTTGCCTACGTCCGAAACCCCATAGGTAACGTAAGCTCGTTTACAAAATTCTTTTCTATGAATTTGGCAACCTTTGCACTCCATTTTCGTGCAATGATTGAATGCATTTTACCAATGTCTGCGATACCATTATCCATTATTCCAGTCTCCCATAGTAGCAAAGCCGTTGGCTATCGACTTTAACTTGAAGCCTTTATTGAGTGATTCTTATCCTAAAAACCAATGTTTCATTACTGGAAAACGTAAGGACCGCGAGATAAGCGTATTTCTGGGTTATTTTCCTTTGTCAGTCGTGGACACCTGACTAGACTATAGCCGCAGAACCTGATGCAACACTCGAGTTTTGAACCCGGGACCCGTGATCTAGAGACGACCGTCCTATCCACTGATCCACCCGATCGACGTTTTGCCAGTTGTCGATCGGGAATACATTAGTATTATCATTTTTCTAATCGATACTCATTGTTCCACCAAATAAATACATGTTGGACCTTACACAACTGTTTTCTATTTTTTATTAGTTTTAAGTTTAGTTTTAATGTGGCTCAGACATTAGATCATCATAAATTTTCGTATCTTAAATTGAATTTTTAATTTCGTTATTATTTAATCGTAATATGCCGCCAAAGTTTGCTTAAGAAACTTCAACAACTACTACATACGAAATCAGACTACATGAAGCTAACTTCAATAAAGGTAAGCTACTACATATAAAGGAACTTAAAAAACAAAATCTCAACTCAACTAGTACCCCCGGTCCCAAACATAGAGTTCTGAAATACGTGTTATTTACTGTAAACAAATAACTTAGCTGCTAACCACAGCGATACAAATCCGTTTGTTTATAACGGTTAAATAACGAGGCGTTTACCCAGCGGAGGGCTGAAATTGCGTAAAAAAACTTGCTTTTGCATATGACAAGAGCAAAAGTCTATTAAAATTGTCCTTACATATTGCTGGACCAGAAGAACTGCAAAATGAAAACTGAAGGCCACGCTAACTAGTGGTGTTCCACTTAAGTGAATCATTGCGTCTATGATGTAGAAGGGTGTCTTTTCACATTTCACTTGAAAGCTTAAGTCAGTCCACGCAGATTAAGGTTCCGTTGGTCGACAACAGACCACTTGGTGCACTACGTTAACCTATCTGCAAACCCCTCTGAGGACGCTGGCGACAAGCACTGTAGTTCTGATTTCGTCTGCACGCAACCTGAAATAGCTGCGTTGTGCAAAGTGCGAAGTAAGTATCAGGCCACCCTCTGTTGAGAAAACACTGTTTTCTGGCTTGCAAAAACAAATTTGTATGTACATTTATCTGAAAAAGGTGTTGTTGAATATATAAGATGATATCAGTACCGCTCTCTTCTTACAATCATAGTCCAATCAAAGATGCAAACCCACTCATGGAAATCCCAGCATTTGGTTACCATAAATCCAGAAAAATTTTTTTACTCACATTCTATCGACATAAATGCAATTAAGAAGCCATCGATTATTAAGTGCTATCTAGGATAAATTGTCGTCATTGGTATTTGTGGATGCATGGTTAACATACAGTGACTCTTTGTTTGGCGTAAAATGCGTTTCCTATAGAAATCAGCAGATATTTACTTATGTGTTTTGCTTCAAACGTACATTGCACGATGATGGTTTCGGAGGAGATTGCCGTGCTAGAATTTCGTGGTTCAGGTATTCGTCAACTTAAAGTCAACCTGGTAGAACGAAGAATGAGAGCACAGTTTATCAAGGAAATATAATCGCACACCAACACTTTGCTCTGCCGTATGTGCTGAAGGTAACTTTTAACACCCTATAGTCAGCATATAATTTTTTTTACTTAAACTATTTTTGATGGATGTGCAGCTTGAAGATACGGCATATGTTCCGTTGCATTGTAATGTTCTCGCAAGTTAAAATTTAAATAAAAAAATACGAAAATAGATAATTAATTTTGCAGGAATTTCAGGAAAATTAACGGAAGTAGGGCTTAAAGCGTGTCAGTTATTTGGACATGAACAGTCTTGGCATTTTATATTAAAACCTTTTTCACAAACGAACAATTAAAAACCTACCACGTTGACTTATGCGTTTAAGTGTTGATGATTGTCGCCTGGTGGTAATCAGTACTTCCGAACCAACCCATCGAGTGTTGATTTTAATCCTTTCGGAATACAAGATAGACACTGCAAGTCAATTGTTTAGCAAGGATGGAGCAGGCAATTGCATTTCCAAGTTGACTTTACATGTTTAATAGTACGAGCATGGATACACACGTTTTGTACTGTCCAGAAAGCATATGCTAATTAAAAAATATTTGCTGACTAGGAATATAATTAATTTTGTTTTACGGAGAAACGTATCCAAAATATGTTTTAGAGCAGTCCGTCATTTTTACGGAATTGAAGTTTAAATATTCCTTAAAGATAACCAGTGAAACAAATACGTTGTGTGAAAAGTCAAAGATTACAAAATATGGAAAATCACTCACAACAATGTATTAGCGCATGTAAAAATTCTTAGCAGTAATAATAAAGGCAAATGTTTTATTAAAAGGCCAGGGTTTTAATAGCACTTTATTTACTTAGAAGCAGAAAATAAGTTTCCATTGATAAAATAAATAAACTTATCACTTTTATTGTGAATAACTTAATTTCATTTTTAAAAATTAATTAAAACAGATATTCGTTACTTAATTAAAATTACTAGCAAAGTTGGCCTTTAAATATCGACTTAATTTGTCAATGATTTTTTTGTGTTTTTAACACTTGATTTATAAAGCAATATATAATGTTTGCCGGTCATGAAAATACTGTTTTAAACAAAACGTTTATTTCAAGAAAATGCGTCGTTTGGAAAAATCAATAAATTTATTAAGTGATGTATCGACACGGGATCACTGGGTTGATCTCAGACTTAAGAGAAATGGGCAAACAACAGTCGTAAAGAAAGACATATATTATAAGAACTGACCAAAAGACTATTTTTGGGTATAAGTACATACAAATATTTTCCTATGCCTCTAAAGAAAATAACACGTTTTCGACCAAATTAACGCCAACAATATAATTATAATATCATTTCTAAGATTAATAACTAAACGTCTCTAAAGTAGTCTACTTTGTTATAAACTATATAAATTAGACATTTTTTCAGCAAAATCTGTGCGTGGAAATATTTTACAAAGTTATGTCAGATTAACTGCCTCTGACCGATAAGGCGCGAGTTTGAACCTCTGCTGCGGCGGCAATTTCAGCTGCTACACCAGAGTGTGCTGCCCTTGGCTGATGAGGGTCAATAGCCCAAAATAGCTATATCTCGGTTGCCAGTGTCTGCCGGAATACTCCTATAAAAAGACGTGTTACTAACAGTTGGCTAGTAACATATTAATTTATCAGTTGCTTTGTGGAACACAATCGGTTGATCCGACTCTCAAAAGCATTATCCCAGGATAAGCACATACTGAAGAACAGATCAGCGCACAAGCGAATAATATATACCCCCGATCTACAACCAGCTAGACACCGAGCACCATAGCTCAATGTTTAGGATGTCTGCCCCTGAGGCGCGAGTTCGAAACTCGGGTGCAGCGGCAATTTCAGATGCTAAACCAGAGTTTGCTGCCCATGGCTAATTAGGGCCAATAGCCTGAAATAGCTTTATCACGGTGGCCAGTGTCTGACGGAGTACTTTTATAAAAAGATGTGATCTGCACTGCTTTTGTTGCGTATAAAATTCTTGATGCAATTTTAATAAAATGTGGTAAAATCTTTATTGAAGCCGCATTTAGGCCAAAAAGTTCACATATTTTTACAACTGAAATTGGTTCATGTTTATGTAGGCAAATATTAGTCGTATTAACTTGCAAACCTTGCATTTCAGCAGATTCTGTCGATATTTTTCGTTTTTTTTACAGACTGTGCCGTTAAATTGTCTAACTTCATGTGGGGATACTAAGGATATGTCATGTTTCTTTCTTTTCATCCTAGTCCGAGATAAAAATTGCAGACTCTCTATAAAATACACTTAACTGGTAAGCCTTTAATCTTATATGACATATTTTCTTCCATTCTAATGATCGACCATGATTTAGTGCGAAGCAATTAATGATGTTTTCGACACCTAGTCTATAGCAATATTTGCGTATGGTGGTCATCCATTCGAATAGCAAGTCTACCTTGTCTTAAAACTTACTGTATGATGGACTCATTTAATGCATTTTACTACTATCTGGCCATGCTTAATCGTTGACAATGATTTTTTATAGTACATCATTTTACTTAACAGAATATTATCATCTACCTTAAATGCTCCTTTTCCTATGTTTTTTTTTAATTTTTATTCATTATTAAAAACTTTTAGTGTAGTTTATGTTGTTGATCACAATTTTGGTGAATTCTTTTATTTGAGGTTTGCTTTCGTTACGTATTTATCTTACTTATATACCGTCAATTCTAGGCTAGTGTACTGAAATTCGGCATTTATAGTAAAATTACAGTCCAATTTAAATGATTTACTCAAAACATTTAGACTTATGTAACATATCGAAGAGGAGGTATTTACTGAGCAGTTAACCTTAGTAGAACACGAATAATAAGGTACTTAAAAAAATTAACAATTTTTGTGAAAGATAAAACATTCAATTTGACTGTAGATGAAAGAACTTTCTTTTCTCTTTATAATGAATTATATTTTGCGTTAGTGGATCAATTCCACTTTCCAATATAATCATGCAAATTCAAATATAACTGGTCATATGCATTGCCATTTTTAAAATAATTGTTATTTTTTCTGTCCGTTTCGTTTCTATAAAACGCAAAAGATAAATAAACATAACACAGAAAACTATATTTTTACTCGAATCAAATTAAAATAGACTTTTCTTGCCTAAAATTTGCAGTAGTGTGTTTTATATCTTGTTTTTGTGTCAAGGTCGAAAAGCAAATTATGTATGCATTCAAACAAAAAGATTCTTTTACAACATATTGTGCTAAAAAACTTCACAGGATAGCTAAATATATTTTTTAAGATACAAATTAATAATTTTAATGCAAACAAATGTAAGTCTTTTTAACTTAGCTTCTCTTGAATCCGAAAATATTTTGACAAACCTTTTTATTTCGGGAAGGGATATCTTTTATACCTATTTCACTTATTTTGGAGTTCCTACTTAGTATTATCAACATAATTGTGCAGTTCGGTTTTCTTTTTCGCAGTAGCAGAGGCAATTCCTTTGATATGAGACTTCTTCCAATTTCCTCAAACTTAATGGTCATTTGTCCTAATAAGCCTAACTAAAATGACGTTTGAACTTAGTAAAAGGCTTTCGCTGGATTCAATAAACTGCATGAATCAAAAAAATGTTACTAAATATACACTAAAATGGCAGTTAACATTTCATAGTTTACGTTGCATGGTCATTTCCGACTTCTGTATAGTTTCACCAAATAGTATATTCAGTGCAAAACACACGTCCTGTTAAATGCCAACGTTTGTAAATATTGGTTATCAATGGTAATAATGAAGGCAATATATAATGTGTTTAAAACAATAAAACATTCTCAAATAACACTCAAATTCCTCAGGCGTAAAACACAGCTTTTCTTAGGTGAGATGAATTAGCTAACAAGTTGTAAACACAATTAAAATTCCTTTAGTAATTTAGAAATATCCCGCTTATTTAATTATAATAACTTACGCAATTGGCCTTTGAATTGCAGTGTAGTTTTTGACTATCTTTTTGTGCTTTCAAGACTTTGTTCATCAGTGTTTATTCCTTTAGATGCTCCTGAAAAAAAAACTTTTAAAACTAGAGGTATACTATCAGCAAATACTTTCAAGCCTTGCTTTGGTGTACAAGTTAAAGGTAGTCATATGAACCATTATTAGACATGTCTTAATCAGCAAATCATGTTGTCTGGCAAAAAGACATCTGTTATTATTAAGAAAACTGACAAGAAGCCTCTACAAAATGCTATCTGATGTATAAAATACTTAAGCTTGTCTTTCAGCTATCAAAAATGCATGCATGCTTATTTATTTGCAAATTTATTCTAAAAACAAATGAAGAATCTTGGCAATTTCATAAAATTTTATCTCGATATATATATATATATATATAACTATTTGGTTAAAAAATGAAAGACTTTAGCTTCCCTTGTATATTGAATAATTTTCTTAAATAATGCATTATTTCCAGCATCTGCTCTGACATTGCAAAAAAATTCAACATTTTGCAATTCGATATAACATGATAAACTTTTTTGTCAATGTACTTTATCCCCCACTTTTAAGAAGTTATCTGGCCAATTTTAGTTTTATTATAAATTTTTGATGCCGTTGAATGACATGCGAGTAAATATTTGTGTTACTGCGCTACTCAGGCAAATAACTAAAATTATTTTTTTTATTTCTGCAGAAGTAAATGTCAATTAAGTAAAAATAAATTAGCCGACTCGGTAAGAAATATGTAGTTAAATTGTCGTTCTTTCGGTAGGATAACTAAGCACTCGTAATGCTTTCTTTCTGTAATCGAAGCTTAATTCAACATTGAATCCCGTACTCAAAACTGGGTAATTAGTAATTATTATATATAAAAATGCTTCGTTGCTACAATATTATCGATCGACCATGATATAACTCAGACGTCATCGATGATTTATCTGAAATCCTGCATAGAGTTACCTCACTGCTGCTGATGGTCTTCTCTTTCAATCAACAGTCCGACCTAGTTTTAAACTTACTGCCTGTGATTATTCATCGGTAAGCACACATCGATGACTATCCTTTCCGTAGTGTTGCACTTCTTTGACAGCAAATTTTTACCGTTTATTATCGTAGTGTACTTTTCAGTTTATTATTTTTTGACTACATTTGATCGTTTAACACATGGTTTCTAAGAATTTTAGGAGAAAATTGCCCATTTTTCAAGCAAAGCCCAAGCTGCGGTCTCCAATTTATTACAACAATAAACTGGTATTCATTGTTTACAAAAAGGCATATTTACATTTACAGAAAAGGTTTTTGTTAGGAATACCGGCTTTATGTCAAAGTATGAAATCTCAAAAAATTGGAAATCGGAAGTACTATGTCAACTTAATGTTTACTTGTGTATGAAGCCTGTTTAAAAAGTCAGGTCGTATATAGATCAGCACAAGTACAATTACGTTAAGAAATAATCCTTTCGCAATATTTCCGGGTATATGTGCTTTCATTTTACGTGCAATGTGATAAATGACGGTAACCGGAGGGCCCAAATGTGTACACTGAGAGAAATCTCTTTCCGCTGCGTTCACTTATAATTATTTTTGGATTTCAGTTGCGGAGAGTTTCGGCTGTTTTTAAGAAATTCCGTTTGTTTCCTTTGATATTTTCGAAGTGCGGAATATAAACACTGCATCCATAAAAAAGCCATGACGCAGCGATGAATTCCGTTTGTATATTTCCTTCAGGTGTTGTATATTAGGGGCATGGAAACCAACTATTTCGTTCTGTCCATGAACCATAGGTTTTTTTAAATTTTTATGCGAAAATAAAAAAAAACGAATATTATTTTTAACCATTGAATAAAAATTACAAAATATGATGTACAAAACGCGTTTGTTATCACAGAGTTTGTTTTTTTGATATTCGTCAAGACATTTTTCCCCCTTAGTCGTGCAAAAATCTGAACGCTGCGAAACATTTATAATGATTCATTCATAAAAAGCTGTCTTTCTTTAATTATGTTAAACATTCGAAATAAGATCTAGTAAATGCATTTATAAAAAAATATTTTTTTATAAGTTCTTATACCGGCAGCCATGTCTGCAATAACTACATATTCCTTCAAAGAGCAAAAAAGACCATCCACAACACAAGTCTGTCATTGTTATTCTGAGATAAATTTAGAAGACATTAAAAAATAGGCTTCCCCCTGAAAATGTCTTTTGCTAAATACATAGCTGACGAACAAATGTGCATGCTGACTTGCTCCAAGGCAATTTCACATGAAAATTGAGAATTCTCACAAAATTTAACCGTTACCTGGTGATAAATGATAGCATTTCGCTGACAATGAAAGAATTGTCTTCCGTATTTATGGTTGATTATCTTCCATCATAGAGGATTATGTACTTGCTCTGTTCAAAGCTCGTGAATCCAAAAAATGTCATTACCTTTCCACAAACATATAAAGGTATTCATTAATATTATATCTTTTGAGCTTCTTAATTACGCATAAGCTAAAATCAAAGTGCAAACATTATATTTTTTTACATCATTTATATTTTATTAAAATCTGCTTTACCTTTACCTTTATGATAATAGATATGCAGTTTTGGTTACTTTGCAAATACTTGAGGCACTACACCATCATGCGGCAACACGTTCTTGTTACTACCCGTCGTGGCAAAATGCTTACCACTGAAACGAAAAATAATTGCATTTAATAAATTTTTCTCTTTTTGGAGGATAAATGAGATTCGTTAAAAGTGTGTTTACTTGAATTTAAGAAAATTTTGACACACATTTTCAGTCTTAAAAGAAACATTTCTTCAAAATTGTCTTACTTATTTTGACAGTTTCCCCTAGAATAATGCACATTTATATAGGGTTTGGTCTTCTCTGACGGGAAATTTATTTTAAATATTCGACTTCTCTTGATTAAGCTAAAATTTTAAACGCATCAGCATACGTAAGATGAAAAGTTAACTGGAATTTGAATCAACTGCTGATTTTTCTGCAAATTCGTAGGCATTTTGTATATTACTTTAATATCTCTGTAAACAGTGCTCGCTGAAAGATATAATTAATAATATATAAGTGGTTGCATACTTATAAAACAGCCAATAGTGGACACAAAACAAGCACAACATGGCGAAGCATCCATGCATCCGAGTTTATCGGCCCAGACCATGTTGATTCGAAGGCCAAGTTGTTCGCTCTAGTCATGCGGAACACACGAACATAGAAATGCTAGCAAAATGCCTACAAATCTAAACGTTTCTTTCTTGTTTCGACAAAAACTTTTTCATACCACAGCTAATCAGCAGTTTGTTTTCATTTCAAATGCTTACTTATTAAACGTCCGCACAAGAAAACTGAGGTCCGACGATAATATTCTCGCAATTTAAAACGGAATGCGCCTAAGCTTCAAGTAAACGACGAACGAGGCAGATTCGCAAGTAGGGCGTTTGTTATGTACATATTAAAATTGAATTTATCATGAAATGACGACAATTGGGTTTCCATAAATGTTCCCTTACTGGTCCAAGTTATATGTTTTCTACCGTTATTTTAGGCGAACCTTAATGTTTTTTTTAAGGTACACAAAAAAGTAATTCATCCATATTCTGGAGTATTATTTCATTGATGACCAAATAGAAATCCGCGCTTTTATAAAACCCTGTTAAGCAGGGGTTTGGTTAAGTATTCCGCTTAAAAACATATTTTGAAGAGTACTTACAAAGATCAGTGGGCGCCAATTAAAAAAACGCTTATCCCTTGAAAAAGTGTAGATCACTTAAACAATTCATACTTAGAACCATTTTCGTCCTGCTTGGGATCCTCGGGATACATGTGATGGACGTTTTCTCCTACTAGGAGGAAAAACCAATAAGATCTACAATATAATTTTCAATATGAATTATTTACTTGGGCGATTTAAAAGCGGCTTGGTATAAATGAAATAGATCATTATGTAAACTATGAAATGAATGTTAACAGAGTTAATGAGGCTAGTCTATTTGCATATGAAATTGTACAAATAGCTTCCACGTTAATTTTAAATTATTTACGTTATCGAAAGTATGCATTGTCTTGTGTTCGCACCATACCCAATATTTCACCGTGATTTCTATGTATGCAACTTCTTGTTTAAACATGGGTATAATAATCGCACAGCTATTCAGCATTGTTCTTCGTATAACTAACACTTATTATATACACTTACGCCCAGCATAAGCAAAGTTTGTCGAGAAGTTTCTCACAACTAAAAATTCTGTGTGAGTAGAGAGAAAAGTTTCAATGATTTTAACGTGAACAGTTTTTGATTTCCTAGATATGGCTGTATGAACTCAGTCAGGTTTATCATACAATGCATTCAAAATATTCACTAAATAACTCCAGTTATTGGATATTCATGATCAATAACTGATGAAAATCAGACGTGCATAAACTGTCGTTTATATAATCCGGTTGTATATATATACATTTTTGGCAAATAATATTGACAACTCAGGTAAATGAAAAAACAATTCGTCATTGTGAAGAAGCTGATTGCATGCAAGTGACATGCTTGCCAACAAAGTTTTCTAGTGAAAAGCATATTTTTAAGAATTGTGGACGCCAATTTTAAAATAGCTTCGTTCCCTGATAAAGTTTCTTTTCGTGAGTTATCTATATATGTGCAAATTGCTAACGTTAACAAAAATGTAGTGCAAGTTCAATTTTTATCGTGCGTCTGCTTCTTTAAATGCACTTTATTAATATATTGTCCTACAAATAAGAAAAACAGCGATAGATAGAAGATAAGATATTAAGATAATAGTATGCCGAATGAATAAGAAGGTTCGCGATCCAGGTATTTACATGATAGAAAAAGAAAGCATGTCAAGCGCCAGATCAATTTATTAATTGTGCAGGAGTCCGCCTAAAGATTTCAAAAAATCAATAAGTCTGGTGCTCGACAAGCGCTCTTTTTCGTTCAATCTTTTATATGAACTTTATGTTTATATTTTCTTCGCACAATTACACATTAAACTAAAGGAGGTAGTCAAAATATGTATATCCTCCTTTGACTGTTAAGAAATGTTGCATAATAGTTTATTGGATCCAGCCCCATCGTGTAGCATGTCCAGTTAAATACGAAAGGCGCTAAACATAGCATCAAAAATACCCTTTTTGCAAGTAAAAGTAATATTATACTCCTCAAAGAGATTACACAGTTGTGCGCTTGTAATAACTTTCGTTTCCGGAAGCAGTCAAATAATTGAACCATGATTTCTCCGAAGGCACATTTACTGTGTTAAAGACCGTTTTAATTTCCTTAAAAACGTTTGCATTACTGTCTATTAACTTCATATTACTGAAGTTGTCCTGAGTAAAAATAAATTGCAAACGATATTTTTTGACATCATTCGTGTGTTAAATTCACATGTTTATTATTTCGAAAAATGAGATAAATGATTATGATTTGAGAAGAATGTTGAGGACATAAGCAAAAGCCTAACTTTAATAGGAAGACAGACATGATACATGCAATAGTCTTTGCAATCGGTAAGGAATTTAAATATTATTGACTAAGCTCACCTTGCCCTGGTACGAGGTTTTCTGAAATGTACTCTTTCTCTTAAGAAAACTGTCCCATCAAGGTCATGGTCGCGGAACGTATAGATGTAGTGTTCACTGCATTCACCGACAAAGAAAAAATTGAATAATTATATTTTGTTCCGGTTCTACATATTCTTGTTGAACACAAACATCATCTTTGTTTTTTTTAATCAATATTTTTGGCAGATGTTTTCAGTAAGCTAAAAAAGGAAGATTTTCATCAATTAATAACATGAAATTAAAAACATCGAAATACGGTGTTGCCTGTTGCTGTCTTGTTCAAGCGGTATTTCCTGGTTGACTTATTTGGAGTTTTTGACAAATTATCACACAATGCGCGTTAATTCTAAAAAAGACTGCCTTATTATTTTCGGTTTAAGAAAACGTAAACGTGTGGTGCTTAGTGCAGGAAATACAGGCCGGATGTTCTTCAGAAGAACAAGTAATGGTACACCCTCACTAATTTCAGATGACCGTGCCCAGAAATGCAAGATGATTTAGGGCGATAAATTTGGGTTAGCAGGATGGCTTGCCAAATGAGAAATCTGATAATTTTATAGAATTGCCTACAGGTTGCCCTAAAAAGGCGAGCAGCACATGCTTGATTCTAGGCACTTATTCAGATTGCGTGGTATTTCTGCTAAAGGAAAAATTAGTCAAAATATATGCTTATTTTAATTTGCCATGATATTACATCATAATGCTAATAAGCGTTTAACAGTGCGTAAATTTACAAACTTTGTGTACGTGTCATAGGATTGCCAACGGCTTTTCGCCGGACGTTAAGTCTTTGTAGAAAGTTTTGATGGAGACAAACAACTTCACAGCTTATTAAAATGTCTGCCTGCAGTACACAGTAATCTCCGGATTTGTTTTAAAATGTAGAGACACAGTTGAACCCTTTGGTAGCCGCATCAAAGCCTGGGTCAATAAAACAAATTTATTGACACTTTATCAAATAAGCTTTCGTTAAACACATTTTGGCATATAGACCTACAAAATTTAAGCTTGCATACATATATAAGGTTGCAACGTTAGCATTTCCAAGGAGTCTTAATCGCTTCATAGGGAGTCAAGTGTTAAAAAAACTTTTGAAAATATTAGTTATGTTAAACGCTTAGCTGTTTCTTCTTCAAAGCTAAGTGCTGTGGCTAATTTTGGTTGCATAAGTTTAACCTGAGAACTAGATCACCGTTTAATTTTTATTTAGTTAATTAAAATTAAATTTAGCTTCAGTTAAGCTTTTAGTTTCAAAAGCGCTGCCAAATAAAATAATGCATTCAGCACTGCATATCCAAGCAAACTGAATAAATCAAGCTTAACTCGAAACAACAAACTTAGCTAAAGCAAAACTACTGAAATTTATAAAAAGCTCAATCTTAACTAATGAATTACCACCCGCCAAAAAAAGCAGAACTCTGGGTATGGGGTTAACTAATTTGGATGACTGAGGCAACATTCATTGTTTGGTGTTGGTCAAGTCCAGTTTACTTTCAAGCGCCAGAAATACCTGTTAAATGTTAAGCTTAAATTAAAGTGTCATGTGGCCATGTAAACACTCAAAAGGAGTATTTTGTTATGGACAAACAAATTTCTTTGCAAATGGTAATGCAGTTTATAAAACAAGGCAATTGCAGAGCTTTGCAAAAGTTTGCTTCTGGTGGAATTTAACAGTTATTACTTAAACCACATAAGGGACGGAACTTTCAATGGGCGGATGCCTTTGAAGAGTTTTCCTTTGTGGCATTGATTCAAAATTTCAGAGCAATATTATATATTTTTGCTTTTCCAAATGCACAAAAACCTCATCTAGACATTGCAGTTAATACGTGCGAAAATTCGAGCAGGTCCATAGTGCACTACAATGAAGTTGGACAACAGTTTTAAATAGACTTGATTCACAGATGCAGCAAAAAATTATGCTTCACTTAAACGAGAGCATTGCCGTTAAAAAACGTAATTTTTATCAAAAAAACTATACTCACTAAACCTATGTGCAAACTTTTTGAAAGATTGCATTCGATCAATTGGATACGTTGTAACATGACGTGCTCATACGCCTTTTAATTTATTAGTCGATTAAAACACAGCTTAAAACCACGAACATTTAACCGGATTGACACTTTCTTCATTTTTTTCTACGAAAGCTTTGTTTGCAGGGATCAAATAAATATTAATTGAATATTATACTTCTAGCCAATAAACGAAACATTGAAATACACATTTTTGGCTTATTAGTTGTCGCCGGGCGAGCACACCCGAACCGATATGGTGTTTCACCTAGGGATATAATTCGCAATCACTATCAGCCCAGTGTCTTTATTGGTTTAGATTGGGAGATTTGACAATCACTGATGAATTTTCGGCATTTCCATCTGTCGTAGGTTTCATTCGCGGGCCTATTCAACACGAAAATTACCGTATGATTCTTAGCACCTGCGACCGATTACTTGCGAAATGCTCAAAACTATTATTCTTGAAGGTCAATGCCACGTCTAACTGTTACTTAATTGAAGATAGGACGGTGATCAACATCTACGGGACAAATGTGTTTAGAGGCAGAGCTTAACTGTTAATCTTCAACAATTGTTACGCAGGAAGTGCTATCATTTTTGCACCGAACAAAACGTTGTTTAGCACAGATTAAGAAATCGAACGAACTCAAAAGAATCTGTTGTTCTACGTTGGCTACAAGAAGCATTTCTTTAAGTAAATAAACCTTCAAAAATGGATGCGACAGAATACCTGGGCATACATATTGATTTCCAATCTTTTTCTGATTATATTTACCTAGGTCACACTTTAAGGTAGACAATAGCTGAATTTAAGGTTAAGAAACGCCCCCTCATTGTGCGGAGCTGAAATGTCCTGACATTCCAAGTGGCTGCTAGTTTAGGGGGTATATCCATTTATAGCGTCCACTCCTGTGATAGTAGGAAATTTTCGCGTACACAGTAATAAGAACAGTAATTTGGCCAAATGCGTTAGTCTATGGTTCTCGTGATCAACTGAGGCCGATGCTGATTAAGAAAAACTCATCGGACATTAAAAGTTTTTGTTCAAAGACGCAGCATAATTACGCAAAAAAATATGTCAACCAAAGTTATTCCATTTTTTAAAATATTTAATAGTCAGAAAAGAAAGCGTAAATTTTTCAAGCAAAAGAGCACTGTGCTTGTTTTCCGCTGTCTAACGCACTTAAACTCAAAGCATTCAAATGCAGGGTTCTGTCTGGCAACAATAAGTAAATTTCAATACTTATAAAACAGACTTCTGCATTGCGTTAATTAGGCTTACCGAATAATAGAGAATCATACTGATAAACCAGTTGCAAAAACACCATGGATGCTCTCTGGAGATAATTTGCTTCATAAGTGAAGGGAAAATAAAAAAATTTAACAGAACCGTTTAAGGTAAAAAGTATACGTTGTAGTTATTGCATACTACTCATCAGCTTTTCTTATGAGGTTGTCGAAGAAGGAAGTAGCATTACCAAGATAGAAAAATGGACATATAGCGCACTTTTTGTAAGAGTCAACACTGGGCAGAAAGCTACAACAGACCAGCTGCCCCATGATATTGAAAATACTCTTAAGTCTGGCCAAGGAGAGTCTCAATTAATTTAACATAAATGAAGTGCACGTCGAAACTGCCTAACGCTAAAAGATCACACAAACCAATCCCGACGCGCTTGAAGTGGAATGAAGATTATAAGGACAAAATTAATTATTTTTAAAGATGTAATACCGGTTTATACTCATCAACATATCTTTAAGCCGGCGTTCGGTGTCCGACTGGGGCTACTTGATGGTAACTAATGAAAGCCTATAGATTGAGTCTGGAGAGGCAGTGGCAGGAGCAGATCCCGCAACCTGAAGGGAAAAATTGAAGGCCAACGATAGGTATTAATGCTCAAGTGCAGAACATAGTAAAACCAAAATGCACTTTTAGTAAGAAATTGTAAAATAATTTTCGCAAGCATTAAAACCCATTTCTGTAGGCCAAGAAATGAGTAAGCAAGTCAATGCAAGGGACCACTTGACGTCTTTCATGTAGAACAACCCATCTAGTTATCTTTAGATGCCCTTTCATGTTCTCAGCCGGGGTCTCCAAGTTAAAGAAACCCGTGTTTTTCCTTACTCTCTAAGCTCATCACCCTGAAACACACCAAGCCCACGTGCTTCTGAATGGCCTTTTGTCGCAATTTGAAACCGCACTCATACGGGTCTGCCAAAGAGGGCCCAATTTCGGGACTTTCAACACAAAATATTTCTAACTTATGGCATGAAACTTGCAAGAGATATCGCGATATCAGTAAAAGCGAAGGTCTCTTCGACAAGGCCTTCCAAGGTCCCAATAACACAAGTTTCCTTGGTGTTATATTCAATACACAGTTCATTCAAGGTGTGGTTTTTTCTAGGGGTTAGTGCTCTAGCTATCGATATGATCAACCAGAATCTTTCTTTCCAAATGATCAGCGTAAATCTATCCATCTTACAGAAAACTGTCTGTTTCTGGGCCGCAAAATGTTGCTTTACTATGTTAACAGTAGGTAGAAATGCTTCATTCTTGGCCCTATTGTCTCCCTTATTTCAATTTTTATCCATAATTATTCAATTAAAGTCTTTTAGTTTGGCTTTATTTGGTATGTGGTGGTTGCAATATCCTTAACTTAAAAAAAAGAGTGAACTTAAACTGTAAAAACACCATGTTTATAACAGAACAAAAATATGGTACATAGTAGATTGTGCGTGAATCACGACATTCAGGAGACGTATTATAAGATGATTGTAGAGGTCTACTAATATATGAACAAGCTGCATTACAAATGCTAAGATACACTTGGACTTCGCGAAGGCGAAAATACGCCACCATTTTATGCAATTTAAAAGCAGACGCACCCTACCACAAAGTCCGCAGTTGTCTATAACATACGTTGTAAAAATGGAGACTGAAAAACATAGAAAAACACACAGTAAAATGCAGACTTGCCTACACGGCCACAAACTGGCGGCTAAGAGACTAGACTCGAACTCACATTGCAATTGTTCGCTATTCTCTTTTTTCTATGCCTGGACACTCTGATGACCACTGAAAAGTGGTCGGCCAATGGCTATTATAATTACCTTGCTTTTGGTTGCTGCTTTTTTTTCTGAGGATGGACCACGGTAAGAGTTCGAAAGGTGAATACAATAAAACATGTCATCCGGTGGTCGATAAATCTTCTTCTGTATCTGTATTTTCAAACACGTGATCCATTTGGTATTTTGTACAAAGTAAAAACTGAACCAATATTATTTCTTTTATAAATATGAACATACGCAGTCACGCCCCTTCTCCACCTCAGAACAATTGAATAAATTGTTTGTAAAATAAACACGTAGTCAGTGATAATTTAAAGATGTTAAGTTTGGCAAATTTACATTTCCGATTCTTCGGTCCCAGATACTAAAAGCAATAACATTGTCTTTAGGTTAACAATGGTGAAAATCCAATAAGCTGTAAGTAAGCGGAAATAGTTGGGGGCGTTGACATAGTAAGGGACTGAAGAAGATGGAGGGAACATTTCCACACCTCGGTTTTTGCCGCTGCGACAACTTTGTTTACGCTACGTGGCAGGAGGTGTGAGGACACCTCTGAGGTAATCTTCAGTGACGGCAGTTGTAGAGCCTGTGTTGTAGTAACACTGAGTTTTCGAGAAATATCGCACGACGTCTGCCGTCGCAATTGCCCACGGACACAAAAAATTTTGGTCTGCACTTTAGAAATGAAAAGGAGCGCTTTTCTTTCGGTGACACTTATGAGCTATGGGCTGCAAATTTTCCGACACACTTTCCGATTCATCTGTAATTTTCCGAAGGTAGAGGTGGTCACTATTCCGCCAACTTACCAAATGTTGCGCGCGCAGAAGACGTTTGAATTCCCCAGCCGAATTTAGTAAGACAACGAATCCCTGGTGAGGAAGGAAAGTCAGTGGCACAACCAATTTCACAGCCCAAAGTTTTTTTGGGGGGGGCATGCAATGGGACGATGGTTTGTAGGTGCACGCCTGTTTTGTGGACTTTTCGCAAGCAGTGGCAGCGCGCCATTGCGGCATCGGTAGATTTCGTGGTCATTTCTTCTCTCACCGTGATAGTCCACGCCTTCCTCAGCCTGTCGTCCGTTTTACTTGTACAACACGCGAGCTTTTTTGACACCTTTGACTGACCACGGTGGGGACGTAGCTCACGCAAGCCCATCAGCAGTCGACCTCCGGGAGATCAAAATTGGTCAGCAACGAACGGGCAGGTCAATGTTCAGACGTCCAACACCGATATAATTTGACGCAAACACAAAGGCGGATTAACTCAAGTCCACCAGACGCAGCTATAACAACATTTCGACAATTAGACCGAATAGGATTTAAAACGTCAGTTTAAATATAATGTGGTCCCTGCAACCGTCCCCTCCTTTTTTCTTACGGTTGGGAGATGATGAACGCGAAAAAATGTCAGGACCACGAACGATTCAGTTTGTAACAGAAGATTGGTCAATTGTAGCAAAAAACATATTTGAAGCTGAAACGAACTCTTTAAAGGATATAAGTCATCTTGCCAAATTTTATTGATGGTATTCTCTGCAATGGTTTACAAAACTCGGCCAAAGTGTTTATGCTTTGAATTTATGATTGAAGATGGCACTGATAATTGTGTACATCAATTGCGTCAATGGTGGATTTAGCAAGCTTGTTTCAAAACCAACTCTTGCCGTTTGAGCTTGGTACAAAATTGCAAAGGATGAGAACCCAACGACCAACCGTCCAGAGAAAGAATTAGTATTACTAGGATCCTCTTCCGTGGGAAAAAGGCATTGCACTTATTACTGTTAACGACACAAATAACTCCGAAAACACTGACAATTATTTAGTCTTTAGTACTATAATTGTCCCTTTCACCAGGCCAAATATTTCTGGTAGACGTTCTTTACGCCTTGACACCCTGTGACCACTAACAGTTGATTGACCTATGGCCATTAGAGATTTCGTCGCTTTGGTTGTTGTCTGGTCCTGTTACATTCTGTTATTTTAAGTCCAGAAGGCCAATTTAAACTACGAAAAAGACAACGAAATTAGAAAAACATGTTGCCGTCATAACAGTTCGTGATCTGATACTCATTTGAGGACGATCGCGGCATATTTATAAGATAAGTAACTGTCCAATTAGTTGCTTAGGGTGAAACAAAATATGTCCAATCACACAGTTCCACACAACTGACTAAAGGACTGTATTTAAGATTGTTCTTTGGTCGACGACCGGGCGTCTCCTACGATCTGGGTGGCTGCTGCAGTACTGAGAAGAAAAAAGGACTCTGTGATCAGCTGGATCATTGGATTAATCTCGCATTACTGTGATACTGATAGATCAACGCATTTCTGCTTACGTTTACTCGTACCCATTAGGAATGTCTGCTACCTCGTCCCCTGCCCGAAACCCCCTCCCCCCTTCCAAAAGCTTTCATGAGCTTGAACTCTCATGCTGTGCTAACTTCCTCCCCGCCCCACTAGATTCCATACACCCAAATCTATGACTGACTGTTCCTAATCTTTTACCTATCATATGTTACCCTTTAAGGTTGACACTTACTTGGACAGCCAATTATATTACTAAAGGGCAACGACCGTCTGCAGATAATAAGAGGTCACGGCATTTTAAGACGCCAATAAATTCTGCTTAGCTCGTGATCTTTGCCTTGTTCCCATTTCTTGCGGGAAAACAATGCTTGAATAAACCAGTTGATCCGTTGCTTAACAAGTCTTCTTCCTAAAGCTTTAATGCCATTTTTTGACTAAGACCGTACTAACTCAACTGAAGCTTGTTAGTAACATGGACATCCTTACGTCAAAGTACTGGCAAGAAAATTTATTGCCAGTTATTGTACTATCGGTAATACCAAACCTAACCCAATATGTGCCTCTTAGTCTAGTCCGTATGAAAAATATAACAGTTAAGCTTCTCCTCGTTTCTAAAGCCGCGGATATACCAGTGAAAAAGAAAAAGAACAGATAAGTCTTCATGGGGTCTGCAGTGGTTTGGCAATCTTGGCAGACCTGCATGGGCGTGGCCTAAATCCGCGGTGCATGCAAGTACAGAAGCACGCATGCACGGCAAGCCTTTTGGTGATTAAGTAGTAAATGTTGACTACTTGAGAGGCTCCGCGGTGACACTTCATACGGTGTCCATGCACACAGAACCCACTCACTGCTGTGAGTTTCAAGCGTTCACCTAAAATGCTGTTGAATATTATTTCACATTGTCCAGAGTATTAAACTGCAGAGCTAAAATGCATCTCGGCTTTACTTTGCTTTGCATACCGTTCGGTTAACAGGAATTTCTCCTCCCACTATGCGTTAGATAATTCATGTAGGCAAACATGCTCCCGGCAAGTAATCATCCGAGGACAAAACTGGTAAGTTGAAGGCGGTAGGGGAAAGGGGTGGGGGTTTAATTAGTCATCGCGGTGCTCCCTCGTCTCACACGTGCAGGTTGTAGCCCGTTGTTAGTGTTGGCTCCGTCAAGCAGGACAGAGAGGAGGAGGGGTATTTTTACTGACGTGGGCCACCATTGCAGTAGAATATCCTTTGCGAGTGCAATTTATTTCCAGAGCGTTTGCTGACTGGCAGTTTTCAAATTTGCTAAGAAAATGTACGATTCAAACACCATCTGCTGAAACCTAAGCGTCTTGTATGCCCTTCAGCACATTGAACATGTCTTTAACCCGGCAACCTTTATCGTCAATATACAGACCATTATGGTTTGCGATTAATTGACAGCCACAGCACCTCGGCCAATAACCAAATGAGTGGAGTCCAGTCCTTTCATGATGTTTCCTTGCTCGATTATCTGCAATTCATCTATTGACAATGTAACTTACCACACTAACAGCCTAGGTACTTGCTAAAAGGCCCAGACACGTGTTTCGCAGGTATTCTGCCACTGCTTGAAACAGCTGCGAGGGCTCCGGCTCATCAGTGGTTCGCCTAGCTTTCCCTATCTGCTTTCTGGTTGATATACAGGTTTTAAAAGTTCAACTTTTAAAGCTCCAGATAAATTAATTTCTGATCGTGGTATATATAAGTATTTTTAAGGTCTATAGGCGTAGACCGTCAGCTTGCGTTAGAGCTCAATTAAGACTCCTTAAACGTAAGTGACCACACCTTAGAGGGCTTCTTGAGCGTGAACTGCTGTGGCAACTGCCTATCCTCTCTTCAACCCACTCGTCATGTTCCCATATTCATAACTAACTGTTTCTAATACTCATACATATCATGCCTTCTCGATCCTGGCTGACACTTACTCGGACAATTT
>JAYGXS010000006.1:23122237-23133361 GCA_036362985.1 Ligula intestinalis | reverse complement strand
GACCCAAGTGTGAAAAACTCTAGGCGTTTGGCGGGATTTGAACCCGCGCAACAGAGAAAGCCTTTGCCGGAGGCTAACGCTCTACCGCTAAGCTACAAACGCCCGCTTCACACCATGAGTTTAATCACACTTGGATCGATATTACCCGCTCAACTTTTCGCTCATATGGAATCCACCAATACGGGAGAAAGTTGACTGCCCAAGCAGGATTTCCTAAGCAATCATCTAGAATCCACCAGAAGGACTGCTAGGCTGACTTAATTATTAAGTTGGTTTGGCAGATTTGCTTAATTTGAGTTGACCCAAGTGTGAAATACTCTAGGCGTTTGGCGGGATTTGAAGCCGCGCATCAGAGAAAGCCTTTACCGGAGGCTAATGCTCTACCGCTAAGCTACAAACGCCAAACCAACTTAATAATTAAGTCAGCCTAGTAGTTATTCTGGTGGATTCTAGATGATTGCTTAGGAAATCCTGCTTGGGCAGTCAACTTGCTCCCATATTGGTGGATTCCATATGAGCGAAAAGTTGAGCGGGTAATATCGATCCAAGTGTAATTAAACTCATGGCGTGAAGCGGGCGTTTGTAGCTTAGCGGTAGAGCATTAGCCTCCGGCAAAGGCTTTCTCTGATGCGCGGGTTCAAATCCCGCCAAACGCTTAGAGCTTTTCACACTTGGATCAACTCAAAATATCGCATATGTCGAAATGTGGCGTGATATTGGTGACCAACAGGCTTAGTATTGGGTCACGTGACCACAATCTCGCTCTGCCTTTAGGACAGCAAACCACACATGTCACAAACCACATTAATGCTCAACATCGCGTGCTGGCTTTCACATGCAGACGCGCCAGCGTCTGTCACTCCAATCTGGCCTAGCCAATCACCACGTTGAGGCTGACGCAGACGGGACCCCATGTAATGATTGCCTCGCTGTGTAACTTCGAACCTTTCCCCATTGGGACGCGCAGTCTGACAGGCAACTTCCAGCTTCATATTCACCACCACTGCTGTAGCAAATGAACTATACTTTTTTACCTTTCCTCTCCTTCCTTTCTTTCCCTGTCAGATACCATTTACGAACATCGAAAGAGCAAGGAGTTACCACTTAAATTAATCCACTGTGCTAGATACTGTTATAACGGTGGACAATAGGCTGCGATATTCCCGTCTAACTGATGCCTCGTGTGAGCTCTGAAGGAAGAACACAACAAGAGTGTATAGAAAGCAGGAGTCTTGGAAAAACCTAGTACACCGTAATTTAAAGCAAGCAAAATGGGTATGTATGGGTTGGACCAATTAGATCGTAGTCAGAAGAAGGGCATGAATTCATTGGCTGGTGAGTCATGGGAGTTGACGTGCTGATAGCGGGTTGACAATAACTTCATCATCTTCTTTTCCGTAATTTATCATAATACATTTTTTTCAGTTTTATCAGTGTCTTGGTTAATTATGACAAAAAAATATTGAAAGCTGAAAGAGTCTCTCTGAAGGTATACACATTATCTTGTCACAGTTGATCGATTTTATTTATGCAATGGTCTACAAAACTGGGCAAAATTGTTTATGCTGCCAATACATTTTTCAAGCTGCTACTGATAATTTTCTATAAGAATTGCCGATAGTGTGTTTTAAGGCAAGCTTGATTCCAAACCAACTTTTGCAGTTTGAGGTTAGTACAAAATTGCAAACCTGGAGGTCCCCACATCAAAGTGGCCAGAGGAGGAACCAGGATTACTAGGATCCCGTGCCGCGGGGAAAAGGCATTGCACTAATTACTGTTTTTGACCCACAACAACTCCGACATAGCTGACAATAAGTTAGTCTTTACATCTATAATTGCCTCCTACAACATTCCGAATATTTTTGTAGACGTTCCTTACACCTTGACACCCTGATGACCGCTGACAGTTGATTGACTTGTGGCCATTATAGTAACCCACGCTTTGACTGCTGTTTGGTCCTGTAATCTTTTGGAATTTCAGTCCATTAAGACCATTTGAGCAAGGCAAAGATCACAAAATTATTAAAACATTTTGATGTCATAAAATGTCGTGACCTTGTATTCAACTGCTGACGTTCGTTGTCCATTGATAAAATAAGTAAATGTTCAATAGGTCGCTCACGGCGGAACACAAATAGCTCAATCCGAAGAGTAATTGGCGAGCATACGTATACTTTAAATAAATTATCATCAGGCCATTACATTTATATGGGAGGGGATAAAGCGTAAAAGGTAAAATTGTAGGCAAATTCCGTTCAACGTTACAGGCAAATTAGTCCGGGGGATAGAGTAGGGGGTGGGGTAGTAACAACCGGCTAATTAAGCGCTAAGATTAGGGAGAAGGGGGGGGGGTGGTGGAAGAGGAGAGGAGGCTTGGGGAAATGCCGGTAGCTAGGCCGCCGTTGGCCATGCTAAGCTTGGGGCTTGCAGCAGGTTCTTCTGCGCGCACAAAATTGGCTTCCTCAACCGGATAGCAGTTGCTTCTACTGTTGCCAACAGTCGATGGCCCAGTGACTTAGGGTAGCTTGGTGGGACCTTGTAGATCACCTTGAAGGCTTCGTTGGGGTCCACCTGATGTCCGGAATCCACCATGTGCGCTAGGATAGAGCTGTTGATGGTTCTGTTGGTATTGAAATCACCCTTCCTTAGCCATTGTGGGAGGTGTTCCTCTATTCTTTTGGATAGGCGCCGACTCGTGCAACCAATATAACTTGCTCCACAAGAGCAAGCAAAGGAGTAAATACACATGGAGGTGGTCTGAGTCGTTAACCTGTCCTTACCTTCCCCATGGAAGACTGGGTTAGTTGACAATAGTACCCGAACTCTCGCTGCTGGGAAAGTTCGTGACACGGCAGCCTCAAGGCGTCATTTCGGAAGTTCACCTGTCGCGTCTCCTCGAAAGAGCACTTTGAGAAATAATGTTTTCTTCTCCACAGTGAGTGTTGTGGGTTTCATTTCTTTAGTAGCCATATTCTTGGTTATTAATTTCTCAGGATATCCGTTCTCCAGGAGTAAGTCCTGGATTTTCCTCTTCAATAGTGTCTTCAGAGCAAATTTTCCTAGCTCTTTGCTTTAAGCAGCAAACTAGATTTCGCTTCTGTTGGAGAGGTACGAAACTGTTGAAGTTCGTATATTGTTTAGACGAGGTTTTCTTTCTATACACGCTTCTTTGGACGCAACCGTCGTGTCTACGATTAAGTAGGACGTCCAACAAGGGGATAGAACCTGCTGTTTCCATCTCCGACGTGAGCTTTATGGTAGGATGGGCTTGATTGATCGCGCTTAAGAGCGCGTCTCTATCGGTATAATTGGTGGCAATCACAAATATATCATCCAAGTAGCGACCGTAGTTCTTTAACTTGTGGATCTGATCGCTAAGTGGATGTTTTTCCCGCTTTCCCATGAATATGTCAGCCAAAAAGGTCCCAGAGGCGAGCCCATGGCAACGCTATCTATTTATCTGTATATATGGCCGTCAAAAAGGAACTGCACGTTAAGTGTGCACTTCAGTAGAAGTTCCTTTTAGTGCATGCGTCGGTATTCCTATTTCAAGTTGATTTGTCAATAGGAATTTTCAGATGTATTCGACTGTCTTGGTAACCGGGACGGTTGTAAACAGGGAGGAGATGTCTAGGAATAACAGTCTCATGCTGTTTAAGTTCACATCGTTGATATCATCGACAAATTCAAACGTGTCTTGATAGCTCCGTGGTGCCAGTTGATGCTGCAAAGGCTTGAGTTTCGCCGCCAACCATTTTACTATCGCGTGATATGGTGAATTGCGCATGTCCAGAAATAGATCCACAAATAGATCAATTGCACAGTTCCATACTACCAACCAAAAGACTGTATTTACGTTTGAACTTTGGGCGAGAACCAGGCGCCTCCTACGATTTGCGGTGGCCGCTGCACTACGGAGAAGAACACCAGAACTCTGTGAGCAGCTGGATCATTGGATCAATCTCGCCTTGCCGTGGTAGCGATGGATAAACCCATTCCCGCTCAAGCTTACTCGTGTCCCTTAGGATTGTGTGCTACCGCATCACCTGTTTGAAGGCCCTTTCTGTTAAACAACGTCCCACAAGCTTTCATGAACATAATCTGCCATGTTGTGCCAACTGTCTCCCCGTCCCTCTTCTATCCCCTCATAATGCGCCCAAATCTTTCAGGGTGACACTTACTTGGACAGCTTATAATATTGTAAATGGACAACGATCGTCTGCACTTGGATAAAAGGTCATGGCATTTTGTGCCGCCAAAAACTTCTGGTAAGCTCGTAATCTTTGTCTTGTTTAAATTTCTTGCAGGAAAAAATTTTTTTAAACAACAAATTTATTTGTTTCACGACGAGTCTTCTTCCTTACACTTGCACGCCATTTTTGGCTATGACCGTGCCAAAAGCGCATGAAGAGTTAAGCTCCAGCAACTAAAGCTCCTTATTGAAAGTGATATCCGTACGTCAAATAACTTAAAAGGAAAGCTATAGCTAGTTATTATACAGGGTGTCCCAGAATTAACTGACCCTTTTGATTTGCAATTTAGACGACAATTATTTACGCTAGGATAGTGAAACTTGTTTTATTCGAAAGAAAACCTTCTCTGGAAATTGGTGTGATTAAAATCCAAGAGGAATTCAAGAAAAACCACTACATTCTCTTCATGTGACCATGTGGTACTGGGCATTTAGTCTTAGTTATATTTTTTCCTAGGTAACGTCAAACGCAAATGTAGGGAATACCTTATTCAGTTTTGGTTAGACATAGAAACAGCTTCACGAACACATGCAAATATTTCCTGAAAAGTGTTAATGTTTTGTATTTACCCTGTGTAATGGGACATTACATTGCATAATGCCTTATGGTTCATAAGAGTGCTCGTAACATTCATCCACACTATACAAAATTCTTGCGTTCTGGGTTGTCATCCCAAATTTTGGATATGATAACACAACGTTTTATCAATAACGTATTTCGTGCGTTTTCTAACCAAAAACAATAATTGTGAAAGCTTAAGTTTCACTTCCGCTTTTGATTAATTGAAAAAATCGGATTTTCCTCAATTTAAGACAAGATTATCCCGTTCTGGAAGACGTACAGTTTAAAGAAGTACAGATAAATCAAACATTTAGTTCTGATTTACTAACTGATATGCTAATTGCTCAATATAACTAAATCTCCGTAGTATCATTTGTTATGACTGTCAGAGCCTTCGCCGTCTTTTAAGACAGCGTGAGAGGTTGTTCCCGTCAGCGGTCAAATGAAGGTTCTTTAATTTCTGTCATTATCTTCTGACCTAAACCGGCGACAGAGCGAGATCTTAGTTTAAATCCTTAAATTGCTATTTGCAGTTATTCTTATTACCATACTATCCAGTGTTTTTATGTAGTTGGAGAAAGCGCACTGTTCTGTCTTAAAGACTTACCTCTGCTCTCTTCAGCAAGTGAAATGTTGGACCTGGCAAAAGCATGTTCTCTCTGTTTCTCAAAATTCGGTCTACCGGAAGTTGTTCATATTATTTAACTTTATAAGACCCGTCTACTTAAAAATAGATAGAAGCGTACAATAAAAAAATACAGTCTTTGGGTACGTTCTCGTTGAATTCATTCGTCACCTTGAACTAAGCGATCATGCCACCTCACAGAACTCAGGGACAAGTGAGCCTACCTACGATTCCTATTGCATACATGATCATCTGCCAGCTGTCCGTGGCAGGTCTTTTACGTGGGTCCATGCCATCGAAATTTGGTCTGGTATGTAAAAAAGACCCGACTGTGCTCAGACTTACTGAATTGCGCACGGCTGGTCTTCCCTACATTCCGCAGGGAGGCCCTTCGTAGCCGTGCCAAAGTTCTCCCCACTTGCACGACTCCCATGCATATTTACCTGCACATAAATCTCCCTCTAGCCAGCTCATGACGTAAGTTCACCACCTGCCCAAGCGTCAAAATAACTCATGCATACACACTTCCTGTCTACCGTAAAAATTAGCACAGTTTCTGCACTTACACAGTCACCCAATTCCTGGCAGTCAAATGGAAATTCCGTTTGCAGTGGTCATTTCTTGGGTGTACACATCGCCGCAGCAACCCCCCCCCCCCCCAACCCATCCAGATTGTCAACCGCAGTCCTTCGCTTAGATTCTAATCAAGCGATGTATTACCTTGCGAAACATTTGCCGCAGGGGATCAATATATAAACGCCTTCTTAGTGCTGTGTTTTGTTCTGGTTTCTTTGCAGAATGGACGAACGAGACGGTAGGAAGAAAGCATAGTTTATTCTAATCACAAGTGGTAGTGAATTTTTAGGAGGAACTTGCCTGTTAGGATACGGCATGTCCGGACGCGAGAGTGGACGGATTTGAAGTGTTTTAGCGGGGCAAACACTTCATGGGGTCGAGTCTTCGTCTGGCTAAACACGGTGATTGGCTAGGTGGAATTAGAGTGGCAAGCTTTTGTGGGACTGTACGTGTTAACCGGCATGAGAGGTTGAGCGTTGATGCAGGTTACGACACCCTTGATGGGCTGTCACGAAGGCAGACCGAGACTTCAATTATGTGACATCATGCAGAGTGTGGTGAACGAATTCCTAAGCACTATTCTGTCACTACACATATGCTTCCACTCAATTCCGTGTACGCCGTCACCATCAGACTTCTAATCTTCCTCCGTCACCTTCCTCGCTGCCTATTTATCCTCAAATTTTATCGTTCCATTCCAATGGAACCTCCCTTATGAGACCCGATTGGTAAATGTTGACTTGTTTCCTCTCGATTACAGGCAGCTAGGTGGGGACCTTATCCAGGCATTTTGCATGGTGCGTGGTCAGGATTGCTGCCTCCAAACAAATGATTTCTTTGAGCGGGCCACCACCTCTAGGCTGCGAGGACACCACCTTAAATTACGTGTGACTGGTGCAAGACTTGACCCAAGAAAATGTATTTCTTTAAGAGAGTAATCAAGGCATGGAATACCCTTCCTGCGGATATTGTCCTGTCCCCTTCCGTGGATGTTTTTAAGGCAAACCTACACCGATTTAATGAGTATCGTCGTGATTCAGTACTTCAAATCCAATCACTGAAGTGTTTCAAATCCAAAAATTGAAGTGCTCTACATACAAATCCTGAAATGCTAGAAATGCTAAAAATATATACTAAAAGAAATCTGTAAGTAGTATTATTATTAGTACTTAACCACCGATCGTGTCTGATGTCGCATCTACCGCACCTATGGTCCTAGGCTACGCGGTTCTGTCACACCCTTTCTCGTATCGACCGACTGCTGACAACGTGGCGGGGTTCCCGGCTTATGGCACTGCAAAGGTGTATCATGGTCGCATCTTCGGTTCTTCGGGACGTTCTCGTGACTCCGAGGTCTCCTCCTCGTATGGTCCTTTGGATGTAGATATTACTCGTCATGGACGCCATGGCTGCCGTCAACATTCACAGAAGCATCATACTCCTATCATTCGCATACTTCCCCCACGAGCGACAGTTTTTCTCCCAAAAACCACAAATGAAATTCGATTTTGAATTATGAGCCAGCCTTAGGAGTTTTTCACTGTCTGCTCTTCTTCCTCAGTTACACTGCTGGCTCGTGTAAACTGAGTGTGAGTTTATTACTTAAAACAAGCGAGTAGTCGTCTGAAATTATGTCAACGACTTCTTTGGAATGTTTGGCTGTGCCGATGCATTTCTGAAATCCTATGTACCAAGAAGGAGTTCAAAGGCGTTTGCCTATATTTCCTTTATTAAATTTGACTTGTCTACTCGTCCTACTGGTAGGACCTGCAGACTGATCTAATCTACGGTATTGCTTTGGAAGGAGTATGCTTGTAGCATTTATAATAGATGCCCATTATCGACTGTAAAAGTTACATTCTGCAAAGGAACAACATATACAGGTCTGTCGTAATAGTCTTCACCTACACTTATTTGAATCAGTTGGTAAAACAATTGCCCACGTATCAGCACTGGCAAGACGAAATAAGAAGATACTTCTAGAAAACAAATTGAAGACTTTTTTAAACCAGCTGTTACAAACTAAAAGTCTCTAGCAGCGGTTGTGAACGTGTCTTCCAGAGCCAACACTGCAAAAGAAGAGAATGTGCTTTCTAAGGGGATAAAATTCAACCCTTCTGATTCTTATTACTTGGACTTTCTAGCCAGCTTGCAGTCTATCCTATTAACAAGAGACCTCAGCGAATATGATCGGTTTACTTTACGAAACAGAGCTGTCCATGCGTTATGAATCGGAATCAGATTTCGTCTTTTTCCCCTGAAGAAAAGAAAGTTCTTAAAAATGCAAAAGCTGATGAAAAATAATCATAATTCCAGCCGATAAAGGAGTCTCAACTGCTTTCTTGAACAAACCGGCCGAGCAGCAGAGGTGGCTCTCGCTATTAAAAGATAGCTCAACCTATCAGCCTCTTCCAACAGACCCTACCAAAAAGCAGATCTCATTCATTCAAAAAGAACTGAAACGCATTACAGAGACGAAACTAATGTCCGAAAGTACCTCAACATGTCTGAAACAATATGAGGCAAACATCGCGAAGATCTACGGATTACCCAAAATTCACAAACCAGCAGTTCCTCTGCGGCCAATAGTATCATTTTTCGGTGCATCGAACTATAAAATATCTAAGTGGTTATTCTGACAACTTCATCCACCTTCGAAAGATTGTGAAACTTCCATTCAGAACTCTACGTAGTTTCTTCAGAAACTAAGGGGAATCACCGCCTCCGCTGATGAGATTATGGTCTCCTTCGACGTCGTTTCTTTGTTCACCTCCATACCACTTGATAGAGCAAGGCAATGCACAAAGGAAGCCCTGAAAAGCTATGAAACGAAGGTTCCTGCAACTGTCTTGCTTGATATTGTAAACCTCTGCATAGAAAACTTTTTTTCAATTGATCATCAGTATTATCATCAACTAAAAGAAGCTCCAATGGGGTCACCTTTATCTGGATTTCTTGCCGAAATTACCATGCAGAAGCTAGAATCAATGGCCCTTCCATCGATTATCTCCTAAGTTATGGGTACGCTATGTAGACGATACATTTGTTGTCGTTTAACAGGACCATCTTGAAGCACTCCACAAGACCATTTACTCAACTATTCCGTGAATTCAATTCACGCTTGAAAAGGAGGTTAACAACAAACTTCCATTTCTGGATTTTCTTGTGCGGCGAAATGCTGACGGAACATTTCAAACGTCCCTTTACTGCAAAGATAAATATGCGGAAGTTATTCTTAACTATGAGAGCAACAACCCCATCCCCCATAAAAGGAGTGCCGTCAACAGTCTGCTACGCTGAGTGAAGACACACTGTTCTGACGAAGAAACCTACGGAAGCGAGCTCAATTATGTGTTTGAATTGTTTTCCCGCAATGGTTACCCCAGAGACTTTGTGCGTCGATGCATGAGACAACAACAATCCAAGAAAAGGAGCCAGATAGTTCCACTGAGGTGCCCAAAACGAACAAATGGCGAGTCCTTCGTTATAAAGGAATGTGTCTGAACTGTTTGAAGTATACTTGCGGAAACACCAAATTAAATTGGATCCCAAACCGACGGCTACTTTACGCACTCAGTTAGTACACCCTAAGGATAAGGTTTGCTACCTAGATAAGAAAGTAGCCATCTACAAAATCCCATGCAAGGCTTGTGATCAGGTATAGTGTGGCCAAACAGGAAGATATGTCTCCACACGCATCCCTCGCGGATTCGTCATCAGTGACATGAGAAGCAGAAATAGGTTAAGCATGCACAGAAGTTTGCATTATTTAAAGGACACAGTCATTACTGCAAGCATACAGCGACAATTAACGTTAATTGCCTTCTTGTGCGCGGACTTCTTACTGGACGGCACGCGGTGTCTGACATGTTGACATTTCATCACAGGCCGTGAGCTCGGGCATGATTATTTCTCGGTCGCCTGGCTCCCCGGTGTTGGCGTACGATGAGACGGTGGCCTGCCCATTCCTCAAGTGACGGCTTGCTTTGGCCAAATTGAATCTCAGGATTGAATATGGATTGGCAATTCGGCATCCTGAGACGTCTGCCAGTTTCTATGACGAAGATGCTTTGACCACAACTGCACCAGATCCTGTAGACGACTTTGTACCACTTGCAGTTGAAGTCGCACGCAGGCCCGAATCAACCAAATGGCGTCAGAGAATGAAGCCGAGAAACCCACTGCCAAGGCAAGAAACATCTGGGGTCGTCTACAGCATCTGGTGCAGTTGCGGTCGAAGCAACGATGTCGGAGAAACTGGCAGACTTCTCAGGACGCGAATTGCCGAACACGCAGCTAGACCCTAACACACCTTCAAATTTTATGAGGCCAAAATTCTCGCAAGAGGTGACAATCAGATGAGCCGAAAACTACTTGAGAATGGTTCACTGGCCCCCGATCCATCAACAATTGCAACGATTCGCCCAGTCCATATTGAATCCTGAGATTTAATTTGGCCGGAGCAAGCCGTCACTTAAGGAACGGGCAGGCCACCGCCTCATCGTACGCCAACACCGGGGAGGCAGACGGCCGAGCAATTATCATGCATGAGCTCACGGGCCCGTGATCGATGTGGCAACCGTAGCGCGCTAAAAAAGTGATTTTGTTTCAAACCAGCGTTGTTGAATGAAAATTGGAGGTTACTTGCGCGCAAATGTGGCTGACGTGTCTTGAGTGCCATTATATCTGATGCTAAATAGGATAACAGATCTCCAGGTGAAACTCCAGCCGCAAATTATCCACATAAGCAACGCACAGTCAGCCAAGGTTGCGGCTGAGAGTGGTTCCCCAAGACTCCGTTCCGGACCCTATTGTGTTCATTATCAGTCAGTTTATTTGGAGTAAATGACTGAAGCCCTTGAAAACTCCATTGAACTGGTACAGGAATGCATATGTTTTTGTGAAATATGCAAACATTGTTACAGATCGCTTTTGTTGTGCAAAAGTGCATAGATATAATTTGGAAATGTGAATTATTGAAAAGGTGAGGCATTTGCGGAATGGCAGCGTACAAATGTTCACTGTATATACAGTCCCTTGTGATATTCTAGTGGAAATTAATATGCAATTAAAATCAAAACGAGTAGTATGTTTGTTTGTAGAGTTATG
>JAYGXS010000006.1:23029531-23106022 GCA_036362985.1 Ligula intestinalis | reverse complement strand
GGTTTATTGGTAATAGTCATCGTACAAGGACAGATGTTATGAGGGTATCTGCCAACGTCAGTGATTCCACAAGATTCTTCCGGCAGAACTTCGACAGCTGCGTCATGGGAATCGTTAATTACATGGACCTGTAAAAAAATGCTCTCCAATCTTTATGTATGAAATATTTCTAAACTTATTTTTGTATTCCTTTCTACTGCCTACAGAAGCTTAAGTAGTGCATATCTGAGCAGAACATGACTTGATCGCTGGGACTACACGTGTATTCGGTTTAAGTTTCGAAATCCCTGAAGGATTCACCGTCAGAGAGATAAGTAAAAAGCGGTAGCAGATACGGGTAGTATTTGAACAGCAGTTGGCAGTTTTTATGGGAAAGAGTCATTACTGAAAACATACACCGACAATTAACGATAATTTCACTTTGGCGCATAGATAGATTGTTAACCGGCATGCGGGCTCCGACATGCTGAACTTTCATCACACGTGGTGGACTGCGGGTTAAGAAATGTCCGGCCATCTTGCCCTCTGGTTGTACCGTAAGACGACACGGTGGCCCGTGTGTTCCCAAGTGACGACTTGCTTTGGCCAACTTGAGCCTCAGCACCGAATATTGATTTGGCAAATCGTGACAGTTGTTTATGGTTTGGAGCCCGTGAACCATAACGAAAGTAATTGTTAGCTTGCCGGATTGTCACCACTTACGAGTATGTTGCGCTCATTAACTATGAATTTATGGCCGAGTCTCGTCGAATGAGCCGCAACGTGAGATTTGGCAACATTTCGCCGCAACGATGCCGCGTTTAGCCAATTAGCGTGTTGAAACGTCCGCCAGTTTCTCCGATAAAGTTACTTTGTCCGCAACTGCACCGAAACCTTCATACGATGCACGGTGTTTCTTGTCGTAGCAGTGGGTACTTCTGTTTCATTCGCTGACGTCCTGTGGTTGCTTTGGGCCTGGGAAACATTACTCAAGTAATTCTCGGTTCACCTAAATGTCACCACTTTGAGAATGTTGGCACCGCCAACCTTGAATGTAAATGCATTCCAAAGAAACGTGGAATAAGGGGCCTTCAATAAGCCTCAACTACTAATTAGCGCTCACACTGAATGACTATTATTTTTTCCATCACGGACTAACGCAAATTATAGTTGCAAGTAGCAATAAAGCTATTACGTCTACTAATTTGTCCACCATCGACTGCAATGAATTGCGGTTGCCATTTAGCGCTCACACCAGATGATTATATAATTGTACGAGCACTTTTAAATTTTAAATGTTCTTTGCACATTTTATCAAGCCTAACGATGATCTGAGGATGCAGCATCGATAATTTGCTGAGTTAACTTACTTATTTTAGCCCAAAGAACATCTCTCCTTCAAGTTACATTTCTTGGGATGCTTGCCTTCCGATTTTTATGAAAGGAGTTTCTTTTTTTTGATGGTATGTGTGAATTCGTGCGTAGAGGTAAGTTACCAACAACCTCATCTCTCAGACCTGCGAAAATCTCTGTTGTTCGCAGATGTTTTGGTATGAAACTTGCGCGTTGCTTTATCCTGCTGCATTTGATAACTCGATTAAACTGATACGACTGACTTATGGAAGGAACTGCTGAACTAGAAATGGCATAGTGCATGCTACGTTTTAAAAAGAGTAGGGTGTTATTATAAGTCTTTTTTTCGTCGAAAAACGGCGGCCGCGCATTTGCCAGTGCGAGGATTATAGTGGATCCCTGGCTAAAGAAAATATCCGGAAATGGGAAATCCTACCGACCCCTATGTGGTTTCTGCTCGTGTTTCACACTGAATATCCAACCGTTTCACAATATTAACGAAACGCAAAATGCTGGAATATCTTGAGGGGTCGCATAACGAAAAAATGTAGCCGCAGGTAGTGTCAGAGGAATGCAAAGTTGGGTCACCACAACCAGCATATGAATGTGTGGTAGCCTTATAAATCGAAGCAGTTCATTTGCAATGCATGATATCCATGAATTTACTTACCTACTTTACCTACAAGTTGTTCAAAATGACTTACATCCAGTACACAGTTTTCTGGCAAATTCTTGGTCTATTCCTTAGGGTGTAGCTGCATTTGCTATTTGTCCTGGAACGAATGCATGCGGCATTTCATTAGAACAATTTAATGCAGCAGAATTATCTCATTCGAAAGAGTGCTTCAATTGTTGCCTTTAATAGAACCCAGAAAAGTGGGCAATCTACCCTTAATCATCTTTGCTTTATAGGTTATGTGCGATCAGACTTCAGGTGCTGCATACTTAATAAGTGTGGCAGCCCCGTGAAATTTTGAATTAAAACGGCAAGACTGGTGCATAAAAAATGCTCTGACAGGATGACGTGTGGGGCACCGAGCACAAGTCGGAAGATTGACGCATTTGTTCGAGTTCACCGTCAACTATTTTACCTTATTGTCTTTGATGATTCCGGAATATTTAAGTCAGATCACAACCCCGTGGGCGTTTTTATTTAACCTATTAGGTGAGCGATTGAATTCACCGTATTGAGTCAGAGTTAATATGTTGCTTCTTTGTTGTAGCACTAATAGCCGACTTTGGAGCGCATTGTCGTTATTACATGCCGAAATAGGTAGGAAAAATTGCCGGGGATATTATCTGCTGAAATAAGTAACTTGAAGAAGGATCATAAAGCATGAAAATATCAGTAATGTTCCGTTCAGTCAGATCTTTCCGTTTGACATTTTTTAGTGTACTCGGATTACATTGAGCTTACAAACGAGCTGCCACAACTTACGACGGAATATACCTTAAAGCCACCCTATTCAGCTCCATTTTGTGGCCGTCGAGGTACACGTCCACACCGGAAACAAGACCAGCTTGAAATTGCTCGATGCCTGGTCCACAGACGAGAATTCAATCAAACGATGGTTCCAGTTGGCGCTGGCATACATAGCTTTGCGCAGTCACACTTGATTGGCGCACATCTTCCATGATTACCTCATTCCCGTTGGTGAAACACTGACGAACGTTGACAGCTGATTGGCGTGAACTTATAATATTAAGCCTCTTTTTTGCTGCTGGTTTAGATCTCTGAAGATGGACTCTTGCTAGAGTTTGAGGGATAATACAAACAATTGATCCGGTGTTCTACAACCCTTTAACCCCATCCGTGCAAATACCTAGAACGCAAATGTTTTAATTCACTGCATTATTAATTGCGCCATTGGCTTTTCGATAGGTGATTCCACAGGTCAGCTTTATTACGTAATCCATATGTAAACAGCAGCAGGATAGGCCGTGCGTAAGGTTGATATAACAACCTCAGGCAAAAACAGGTACTCTTATAGGTTGGCGAAACACGACGCCTTATAGCAGATTGAAGAGGGGGGAAATAATTTCTGTCCTCTTCTGAATTTTCCTCAGTTTGTTCATGAATGCGCCAGATATAAGAATCTACGGAATGGCATAATGAGCAAGTGATTTCTATTCAATACTGATCAAATTAATACAAAAAATAAACGTCATTAAATACCACCGGATATTTGGCAAACAGATTTGATCGACGACGACCAAGGCTGTAAATTTTTACAGCAGCCAGTAGCGGCCAATTAATTTGATGCATACTGGAGATAATTCCTTCCTTCGGGTAAGGTCCAGGAAGGGCAGAACTACTTAGGGACCCCCTTCCTTTACTAGGCACTAAGGTTAGTATGAGGTGTGTCAAGCTCCACTTATATGTAATGTGTACATGTTAACCTAAATTACTTGAGACTACAAATACCCACAGCCTACTAAATGGTAGCCCACGGTCGGCAACATCACCACCGTAAAGCTGGTTGTCGATTACTAACGTCGCGTGTACCGTAAATTCTCCATAACTGCCTTTTGTCAGCCTTTCTTTGTGGCATTTCTGGTCAACTAGATGGACAGCTTAGCGCTGTCAACGATGGACTTGCCGCGTTTAAGGCTATCTTTGGTCGACCTACAACAACAACTGAGATGACGGCATCCTGCACGTAAGTATGCGCATGTCGTCCATAGACGATTTTGAAGACTCTCAATGAAAACGGAGATATATTCATTGTCGGCAGCAGGTGGTATAACTTTCAGTAGGTATAAATAGCTTCAAAAATGCGTAAGTTGCATGCTTATGCCTACATGGCGAGATATCACCTCCTTGCGCTGTCAAGCGACACATCATCTCCCTCCTAGACAACCAGCTATCTGTAAATTTCTATAGAGTCGGACTGTATGGGAGATGAAACTCTTCGATGATTGAACATATGCGTTGCTGGATGGAAGGCATCTCATACAAGTAAGTAGCCCCCTTTAACGATTGTCTCTTTCGATGACGGTCAGCTAAGCAGAAGGCCACGATAAAAAGGTTCGGTGCGTATTGAAGATGGCCATCAGAAGGGAAAAAAGCTCCCTCTAGGCGTATTACAACCACTGTCCAATATTGCTGAAGATTCGATTTGCATGTGATAAATCAGATGAAAGAAGACCATTCACCGAGAGAGGTTTATTATATGCCTGACGTCTCGAGTAGTTGTGTCAAATACCCATCTTCGTAGAACGAGCAATTTGTTGAACGGAATCGGAAGCCAACAAAAACACGCAACGAGGAACCTGCGCAAAAAGTCGTGACGGAGTATTCCCTACATTAAAAGGGTCTCCAAAATTACGGCTAGATGTCTCGCGTCTTTCGAAATAGGGTTTATCGACAAGCCAAGCTGCGCAAGCCAGCAAAAGATAGTGTGACCGAAAGGCCTTACACCTAAGCAGGCTCGTGGTCCTCATTTTTATGCCGCTCTGTTTTCCGTGCGCGTGTTCTACCAATTATGTTTGAGTCACTGTTGTGTCCCTTGCCTCCCCACAAGCCTCCTCGTTCACCCTGTCTGCCACCATGCCGCGTGCATTCTTTTTCGCCCTCTGTGCTTTCGTTCCCATGTCCCACGTCAAGGCCCGAGTTTTTTCAGGCATAAACACGTTCGTCGCCACAATCTTTGATGGCCCCGGTTGTTCCATACCTTGTCTGTCCCCGATAAGCAAGTTTAGTAAACCGCCACATGAATACATCAGTCCCCTGTTGTTCCTATAGGGTGATATAAACGACATTTAACAACCGGGAACGTCAACAATCACCATAAAGAATGTATTTATGCCTGAAACAACTGGGAGCGCGACCGGGGAGGATGGAAGGAAAGCACATACGGGTGAAACCAACACATGCGGCATGGTGACAAACAGAGTTAACGTGGAGACTGACGGCGACGAGCGAGACGCACACATAGTCACACAGCCATCATTGGTAGAACACGCGAATGAAATAAAGTCAAAATTGGCATAAAGACGAGGACCAGCGGCCAGAGTGTCCATTCTCTGAAGATGGGTAGCTGAGACAGCAACTCGAAACGTCAGGCGTATAACAAACATCTCCGGTGAACGCTCCTCTTTCTTCTGGTTCATATGTATTTCCCACACTCTCCCAATCGAAATAGAAAACTGCATGTACGTCTTCTGTTATTACTTCTGCATACATTTTAATAGCATTTAACAATATTTCTTTTCCAGGACATATTACTATAAGACAGAGTATCGAGAATGGCCATTTCTGCCTCATTAGGCGTCGTCAGCTGGATATACTCTACTCAAGCGTAGCAGTGGAAATTGCCGCCACTCATGAATTTTGAACCCACACCTCTCCGGTCAGAGACGAACGCTCTAACCATCGAACCCTCGGGCTCGACGTCTTGGTGATTGTTGATCGGGGCTAAACATTAGAAGATAGGGAAACAGTAGTCGCCAAGGACTATGCAACGTTCATTATGAAATTTGACCTGATGATTTCGCGCATCTTTAGTAACATTATTTTGATTCATTTAGTTTATTGAATATTCCGAAAGCTTGTTACTTAGTCAAATCTTCATTTTAGGTAGGTTTATTAAGAGAAATGGCCATGAGTTTTGGGAAAATTGGAAGGAATTTTCTATGCTTTATGGAAAGAAAGAACCAAACTACAGTTTAGTGTTGATAATGCTATGAAGGAACTCCAACATAAGTAAAATAGGAATAGGAAATATCCCTTCCAGAACTGGAAAAAGTTTATCCAAAATTAGTCAGATTAAAGTAAAGCCAAGTTAAATGGACCACATTTGTTTGCAGTAACAGTGAAGCTTGTATTTTAAAAATTCTGGTTAGCTATTCTGTGAAGTCGTTTTCCACAAACTGCAGCAGCAGAAGAGTATTTGTTTGAATGCACCAATGAACTTCAAATGTCCTTCAATAAAAACCAAATGTCTAACATGTTCCCACGAATTGAAGACAAAGAAGGCCAAATTGAATATAATTCGTGAAGAAATATTGTTTTTTGTACACTTTACGTTCCCCTTTTGTTTTATTTAGAAACGGAAGAGACGAAAGAATTATAAATATTTCAAAAAATGGCAATGTATATGGGAAGTTTTTTTTACTTCGCCAGTTTATAACTCTGCCAGCACAATCCCCGTTTAGCCCCGCCTAGGGCGGGCATAGAACGGGGGTAAGCGGTATTATATACCCTCACCTTGGATTGGGGCTGCAGACGGGGATTTCAACCCATTTAGCCCTATCTGCGGAAAAATTGGGCAGCTTGACGCCTTATTCTAATATATTTTAGCCCCATTTCCCCCAATCTCCCAAACCCCAAATCGTGAAAGCAAAAGGCACGCAGTTTGTTATATGGAAAATGTATTGAAAGACAAAATTAATTCGTGGAAAATAATATGTACATAATTGCTTATAATCGTACGAAAAATTTTCATTTTTCATTCAGGGAGTGATCCTCATACTTGGCATAGCTTTCTTCAGGTATGGAGGGCTGTATATACACTGAAGTGCTTGCTTCAAATTCACCAAGATTTGCGGGTTCCCACAATGACAGAAACAGCTATATAAGATGCTTTATTCATAATTGATAACAAATAATTCAAAGTCAAATCAACTGAGCAAAGAAAGTATGCAAGATCGATGATACTTACCGTGTCCTCAGAGTTTAGTAATTCCAGGAACCCTCCGTGTACAACATCTCTGCGCTTCCCTCGAACCCCACCATAGCGGTAACGAGACCCATGGAACCATTCTATGATGGTGTTGCGGACAACTATTTCATCAACTGTGCGCAAGTCCGGATGTTGTCGGACAGCCCCTGAACGTGGTCAAACAAATGTAAACCTACCATTAAATACAGCGTATAAGGGACTCACACTGAAGAACATTTAATTCTTGGAAGACGTTGAGAATGTAAATTTTAAAATAAGGGGAGGCCCCAAAATCCTCAAGCGTAGGCTTCTAAGAATGTCCTTCTCGTTTCTTCCGCCAATTTTGACTTAACCATCCACCTGTAAGTAAGCAGTTAGAATTTAATTTGAAGACAAGTGTACCGTTTTCTGCAGACAATCTTTGTCTGACTTGAAGCGTTGGAGGAAATGAGCCAGGCTGTCTTCGGAGCACAGTGGCAAACTCCCCACAGCCGCCATCGGGCCTGCGGGGATTGAACGGTGGCTGTCTCAAAGCTACTTTACTGACGCATGGATATCCACCTCAGTTTATTGACAAATATACTAAACCTCTACGACCGAAAATGAGTGAACAATTAGCCCCTAAGAAGCCCGTATTCATATCCTTGCCCTTCAAAGGGATAAAGTCCTAAACACTATTTAAAGGTGCTTGCTCAAGAACATATAAAGAACCTATTACGCCGCAGAACTCATCTTTTGCTCTCAAACAAAGCCCCTGCCGACTCCTTGTATCAAGGATGCCTTTCCTTTGCATGCCACCTCTACTTGCGGTTACGAATTTCTTTGCACTTGTGGATGCAAGAACATTGCGCGTACGCAAAGACAATTGGCAACAAGAGCCAAGGAACATCTACCTAGCTGGTTATTTAAGCAAGAAAACTGTTCTCCTTGTTCCTTTATCACTGAACACCTACTGGACACGGGTCATTCGGTAGATCCTATAACTTCTTTTTGAGTTCTTTTTCGAGCACGAGTATCTCGAATCTTGTGTTAACTGGAAGCTGCTTATATTAGACGCTTTAAACTGGACCTCTCCAAGCAGTTGGAGCACGTGGTTAACCTTGCCTTACCTTGGTAACCACAGGCCCCAGATTCGCACATTCCCCAGCCCAATATTCCCCACAACTCAATGCCCTGTTTTCTTCCTCCAATTTTGTTTTGACCTTCTTTCTCTTTCTGGCTAGGACCTATGACCTTTCTGTATAGTTTCAATTTCGTGTTTTTCTCATTTGTGGACCTTAATGCTGTAGTATCCAGAGAACAATGAGATTAAACCTTGTTTTAAGTACGTCGGCGCGGTGACTTTGAGTCTAGTCCAAGAGGTTTTAGGTGGTGTGACTTCGCAGGTAAAGTGGTGTATTGGTTGTCTCCTCCCTGGTGGTGGTCTCCAGCCCCACCCTCCCTAGTAGACAGTTGTGAATAACAGTTGCCCTTCCTGCGAGGGTCCCACGGAGTTTTTCCCTTCCCCGGTGGTAGTCTCCAGCTCCACCATCCCTTGATTGTCTTCTTCGGTTACGTGTTTGCCTGCATGACAGTTTATTATCCTTATTATTCTACTATACTTGTAATTAATATGTGTGTGTTAACACTTGGCCTCGGTTTATTATCTCGATGAGTGACTGTTCCTGTGATCGAGCATTCTAGTGGAATTACAGTGCGTGTACACAGCTAGAAGACAACGGACGTAGACGAACTACTGAGTACCAGCCATAATCAGGAAGACGATACGCTACCAAAGGCTAACAGGGTGCTCGGGCGTTACAATGCAATGAGGGGTTGTAACTGAGGACATCTCCCGAAATTTATGGTACCATTAAATCTTACAGCTATAACCATCTTCAAAATTTATTTTTGCTTTTAGAAACTCATTGTATAGAACTCATCAAAATTGCCAATGGATGCTGATCAGGTGGAACACTTTATGAGAAATATTGAGAAAAGTTTCAAAACGAGGTTCCATGAACATATTTCACTACATCTAAGGGTCTCAGTATTCGAACCTTTATTAACCGAATAATTCTCTGTTAGAGGATAACATTTGAAGAGTTATAAGATGTATAAGAAATAATATTTTAGCTCCTGTTAACTTTAAAATATATTTGAATTTATAAAGGAATCAACAATCAAGTGGAAAAAATGCGCACTATTATTTGCGACTCAGGGGAGTCTTTACAGTCATTCGGAATGAAAGTTTGTGTAAAAGACATCATATTGTGTGTGATTGGGTTTACACAGAAAATGGATAGCCAATCATAAGGAAATCTGTGCAAATTAAATATGAAAGGCATGCCCATAAACACAAATAGGCCATAACTTGTCAATTATGGTTACTCAGTTACCACTGTTTAAATTATATTGAACAGCTGTAAGAGGCAACCCTACATTCGAGTCGCGGACTGCTGCGTTTGTAATTTGCATGGTTGCCACTGTGATTTGATGCACTTTTTGTCTGTGGGTTTATTAATTGGGAAGATTGATCCAGCTTAGTCTGCAAATATATTTAGCTTGTTATTGTACTCTAAACCAGGGAACCACATTTTAAATGGCTGGAGATACGTGTGGTCTTCTGACACTCCAGGATTTCAGTTTAGTTACACCCGAGGTAGCATGCTAGGAATGGCAGAAGTATATGCTCTTCTGCCGGTCTACAACAATCTACGACAGGAAGCCTTGGCGATGTCGTCATGAACTCCATCTACGGATTGCTTGACCATCGTGAATTATCTTTGCATTATTATTATCGGGGTAAACAACATACAAATTATGCTTTAATCTACGCAAAATTTTGTCTAATTTTTTAGCCATTGATTTTGCACTTTTTGGCCGTGGTTACAGAAATTGTTCGGAATTTGAAGCGTCTTTTTAAAGAAAGTAAGTCTCTTTTAACGATTTAGTGGAACCTTAAACATCTTAATCCAATGAGTTGTCTTGGTTAATGGGCAAGCAGTTACCGCGAGACAGATCAATCATAGATTTCGATTATCGCTAGGAAGGTCAACTGACACAATGCGCAAGGCGGCGACCATTAAGTAGTAGGATAATAACTTTACGGAAGTCATAATTATGGTGGTAGGGCAACGGGTGTGAACAAAGGTGCTTTGTTTACAAACTTTTGTGCAAAATTTCTCACCTAAATGACTAGTCGAGGTTTTAATAAAACTCCTGCAAATAAATTCGGTCACCTTTACCACTTTCTCCAAATTCGGCCTTCAGCTATGAAAAAGTAAGCAAAATTATGTTAATGCAGTGTTCCTTCGGTTAAAAAATATATATGGTTTCTGTCAAGGAGAGGTGTGTTTTTATGCTCATCAGCAGTTACGGTTAACTGTGTCATTACTGTGAAGAAATGATATAACTGTTTGTACTTTTTCCCATGAATAATCCCCTTAGCACTTTACACTAATATAACGTTTTCCCATCAAGAATTAAGTGTATGGGCGCTCAGCCAAACAATCCATGCAAGCATATGTGAAGATAAAAGCAAAAAGAATTGAATTCCAATTATGGAAAGTAAGATCCGTTTCACAAAGTAGTCCTTCACACAGCCAAGTACTTTGAATAGAGTATAAATCCGTATATAGTGGCATTAACGCGTACACCGATCTGTCAGAGGACACACTCGTCCCCCCATATTGCCATTAGAGCTCTCCCACGAGCCTCCACCGCAAGGCGGCTAGGATATAGGCAAAAGGACATTACCAGCAAAGCCAGGGGACACTAGGAAGGCCTTTTCTGCCTTGTTAGGCGTCATCGGCTAGTGATACCCAACCCCAGTATGGCCGCAGAAATTGTTGTCACACTTAGATTTGAACTCGCAATCTATCCCGTCAGGGCGAACGTCCTAACGTTTGAGCTACGAACTCTCGGTCTAGCTGGTATTAGATTGGGAATATACAGTGGTCGCCGTTCACTACGTAATTTTCCTTGATTTCTATAAGTGTTATCAATGCCAGTGTGAATGTATTTAGGAAACATGGAAATAATAATAAACGGCATAAGCCCTATTCAGTACTTAAAATAACTATAGGAATGACTAAGTGTTCGTAAAGGAATGTAAAATTTTCCCGAAAATGCCGTGGTTCTAGCGACGTAAAAAGAGCTCTAAATCAGAACAATAAATTTAGATATAGTGTTTAGTTGAAAAATTGAAGCAACCACTTTCTTTATAATAAAATAATTTTTCTTTGGTCAAAATATTCTGTTAACTCTGTTCTTACCGGTTACGTATTTATTGAATGTCATCGAAAAAAGTGTTTAATCAAATTGCTTGTTTTTACTATCTTCACTGATCAATTCATAATTTGCGCATCTGTTCGAAGTTTCTGAATATTAGTTCTTAAAACGATGACCATGTTGTTTCTTCGTAGAAATGCCTCGAGACAGCAACCCACATTGTCAAGTGTAAATCATGTCAGCAGTATATCTCTGCAACTACTATTCCTTAGATTGATAAAAATCTTTCCATAAAAGGTAACATCTTAGAAATTGCTTTGATTAGATATTTGGCTGACAAACTTCTGTGTATATTAAATTTCTGCAACGTTATTTCACACTGAAATTTGAGAATTTCGAAAATATATAAGTTATCTGAAGATAAATGATTCAATTTGACTGAAAATAAAAGAATATTCTCCTCTCTTTATAATGATTTACCTTCCGCATGAGTAAATTTATTCCATATTCAGATATATACTAGCAAATTAAACAAACTGGCCATAGACATTTGCATTTTTTGAAATACTTTTTATTCTGCCATCTTTTCCGGTTCTAAATAAAGTAAATGGGGATTGTAAAGTATTCCAAAAACTATTTTGCTGCACGACTTACATTTAATCAGGCATTAATTTTGTTAAATCTATGAAAACATGTTAGACATTTAGTTAATATTGAAGAACATTTGAGGTTTATTGCTGCATTCAAATCAACACCCTTTGGTTATTCCTTTTTGTGCAATAACAGGATAGCTTAACATATTTTCTGAAACACAAGTCTTCAATGTTACTGCAAACAAATTTGGTTCCTTTAACTTGGCTTCATTTCAATCTGAACTATTTTATATAAAATTTTCCAGTGCTGGAAGAGATACCTTCTGTACCTCTTTCTTTATTTTGGAGTTCCTTCTTAGAATTATCAACTTTAACGTGCGGTTTGGTTCGCTTTTTCGTGATAGCATAGTAAATCCATTCTATATGAGCCTTCTACCAATTTTCCCAAAACTAATGGTTATTTCTTTTAATAAGCCTAAATAAAACGACGATTTAACTATGCAAAGGCTTTTGCAGAATTCAATGAACTGAATGAATCACAATAGTGTTTTCAAATATATGCCAAAGTGTCCAGGAGCATTGTATCATTAGCGTTGCATGGTCTTCGGCGGCTACGGTACAGTGGCATAGATGCGTACACCGATCTGTCAGAGGACCCACACGTCCCTCATATTGCCTCGCCAGAGAGCTCTAAAGGAAATATTGGTAGAAGAGTGGATCCTCTGACAGATCGTTGTACGCGTCTATGCTACTGTATATTCCCGATCTAATACCAGCTAGATCGTGGGTTCGTAGCTCAAACATTAGGACGTTCGCCCTGACGGGATAGATTTCGAGTTCAAATCTAAGTGTGACAACAATTTCTGCGGCCATACTGGGGTTGGGTATCACTAGCCGATGACGCCTAACAAGGCAGAACAGGCCTTCCTAGTGTCCCCTGGCTTTGCTGGTAATGTCCTTTTGCCTAAATCCTAACCGCCTTGCGGTGGAGGCTCGTGGGAGAGCTCTAAAAGCAATATGGGGGGACGAGTGTGTCCTCTGACAGATTGGTGTATACGTCTATGTCACTGTATATTCCCGATCTAATACCATCAAGACCGTGAGCTCGTAGCTCAAATGTTAGGAAGTTTGCCCTGACGGGAGCGATCGCGAGTTCAAATCCAAGCGTGGCAGCAATTTCCGCGGCCATACTGGGGTTGGATTTTATTAGCCGATGACGCCTAACAAGGCAGATAAGGCCGTCTCTTTGCTGGTAATGTCCTTCTGCCTAAATCCGTGTATGCATAAGGAAGACAGGCATTGCCTTTAAGAAACCTATTTGCAGATAGATACTGTAAAATAATGCATATGTTTCAAAAGCCTATGTGTGCATTGTATAAATTGATCTTGTCTGCCATATGTATGACCATCGACTTAATCCATTAACTTCAGCAGTATATGTTGTTACATTTTAAGGAAGCTACCTTGTCTCCTTAGAAATCTCTCATATAAAGGTCGCTACCACAATACCTAAGGAATCGGTTTCCGGGCCTTCTTCAAAAACCGGAAATACAGTTTCTTTCCGGATCTGCACATCTGTGCTTTACTTGCGTATAATCTACTTGGCTTTGGCAGCTTTCTTCATGTAGTTAATGATTCTGTGCGTAGTGTTTCCTCTGTTTTACAAATAATCTCTCTAAACGTTGCCCATTGTAGTAAAATAACATACATATAAACTAATTCATGAGTAAAAGAACATAAATAGGAAGGCAAAGATGTAGCGGTCAGTAGATGTAATGTATTTTGAATGGTTTTCGAAAGGAAAGGGGGTTACTTGCCATCCCATAGAACATGTATATATGTGTTTAAGGCAATTGCCACCACCATCACTTACAATACAACTATTTTTGATGCCGGAATTTATTTAAACAAGAACAAGCGTGTTAAAAATGGCGATTTGGCATCCTAGGGCTGGCTGATTTTGGCTAGCAAGCCAGACATTATGCAGTAATGCACGCCTTATTGACAGACAACGTCGAATGACCTTGGTTTGAGCTTAATTACGAATTAGAAGAGCATGCACTGCAATCTGATATGAGAACTTCACTTTCACGACCATAAATGATGCTTCAGGGTTTGTAAGGCAAATAAACGCCTACATTAACTTTACTTAAGACGATAAAATATCTCTCAACTTTGTACACCCATGTTTGTAGAGCGAGTAGGTGAGTAAGATATGCAAGCGTGGGAGTACTTATCACGTGCCAACTTTACATTCTTTGCGTTGAGCGCATGCGCTTCTTTTCAGTTCCTCCTAGTTGAACACCGTTTAGCACACAGTGCGCACGTACTTCCGAATGTAATTTAGTCTTAGCTCCAGACCATATATATACTGGCTCGCCAAGAAATTCAGATATCGACGCTATCCACACAAAATAATGGCGGCTTATGATATGACACTTCCATGAAATTTAGCAACGGTTGACAGAGCCACTGATATGTAAGTTCGCTACCGAAATCGCAATAATAGTCACTTTGACTTGGAATTTCCCCTTACTATTTTATTTTCATATATTCCAATGCCGCTTGTTCGAAAGAAAAGAAACATAGCTCTTGTGGGTTACTGTTACTACTAAATCCTCAGAGGAAGCAATAACAGTAACCTCCGAAAACAGCCGGTTTCATAGAATCCAGCGTCCTACTCTTAGTGTACAACTTGGCCGCATATCCAACTATCACCATTTAATGTGTATGCCGTTATTCTTGCAAAGAATCATCCCATAGGAATGCATTTGTCAGTCAATGCTTCAATGTGCCAATGCTCCTATGTGCCAGCATAGGGCGTGAATCTCCAAGCCTTTCCAGCGAAAGAACAGTATTGTTTTTCATTGTAAGTGCCCCTTGTCAGGGGTAGAACTCTCTTTGCACAACTCTGGTTAAGTCATTAAACCCTAGCAGACTACTGCTTTGTCAATAAAAAGATGAACGTTCACAACTGGAGCGACCGTTGGTTCACATTACAGAGTTTTAAGAAGGTGCGAAAAGGTTTAGTAGGGGATATTACTTCGAAGTATATCCTTCGTTAATATCGATTGCATGAAAGTAACCGATTTGATTTTAACAGTCTGCAGTGGATGTACCCTTACACTTAGCAAAATTCTTACTGTCATTTGATACTTCCTGGTAAGCAAGGTGTGTAAATTAAAACGGACCACCGTAACTTCGAGCGTAAGATAAATTGGTGCTACGAACGGTTTTTCGGCGGCATATTCAACTGATTTGGGTGTATCTTGTATGGCGAAAAATATGGGTTCGTTTAGGCATGAAAAACATCGAGACAGGGGGGGCAGATTTCAAAGTAAATCTTAACCAGAAGCAATAGCACTAACAGGAACTTTGCGCTCACCATACTGTGCTGTAAACAGCAAACCATATGCAATGTACTTAAAGCGCTGGCTTATTTTTTATGTTTATGAAAAATTATCTTAGAGGTGCAAAGGGCCTTGTGCATTTTGTATATGGGGTCCTAGGGAGGTGCTTAAATTTAACAGACAAACCCGCATTTACGCATGCATCTCTGCCCAAATAAGCTCAAGTGGCACAAAGGAAAAAGATTTTTAAGGGACATGTGATTGGGTCTCACATCGACGGATAAGTTTTCATTCCGCAGCAGTTTATATTGAAGTCAGAGTGATTTTCTAGTGCAGCCCTTTCAGATACCAGCTTTTAGAGGCGTCAAAACTGAGACGATTGAGTCAAGGTCATAGCTTTGCGTACGTCAGTGTGCGTGCACACTAAATATATGAGTTGGTTCATCGGTTTGACACAGTACGTTCGTGCCGCAGCCATAAATTTTAGAAAAAGTTGGTAGGATTTAAACATGTACACATTGGCCTGTAAAGTAAAAATTGAAGCAATTTTTTTGTGTCATAGTTACACCAATGAATTCACAAAGAAGTCAATGCGCAAAATATTTGAAAAAAGTATTTAGTTAAGGCGCACCTGTCAGTTGCGGGTGAAGTCGAAAGAACACTGTGGAGAGCCTTTGCATTTGCATTGCTTTGACAGGGACGTTTTCAAAATGGGTGGTATGAATATTTTATGGGAGTAGTGACCATACAAATGAAAAGGTTAACGTATTCAAAAGTAGAAGCATACCTGGACAATTGCAGACCATATCCAGGCAGGTATGAGCTAAAGGAGGTTGTTAGATTTCATTAACCCTGACGCATTCGCCAATGTTCAATAAATAATGTTTTCTTTTTATTATGAAGTTATGAGGTATTAATTTTAATAAATTTTTACGCAAAAAAGTCGCATATGAACAAAGCCTGAAGAAGTTATTTGAAGCTCAGCTAACCTTACAAAATTCATTAGGTTGTTAAATATTATAAACCGGCACCGATACAAGCCACGAATGCTAGCCACAGCCGCTCATATAAGTCACAACCGGCCCGTCAACCTGGCTCACGCATGACAGTTAGATGAACACCAGTTGTTCAAACACGGCCGTTGGTACGTACTTTCTTCCTCATATATAACTATTCTTCCTCCTTCCGAATCCATTATGATACGAAATCTAGTCTCGCAAAAGGGCACTTGTAGTGGTCGCTAGCGGCTACTGTGTGAACCTCCGGAGCGCTGACTCATCATGCTCTCACTGTCAAGGTTGTAGTCGCGTTGACTGCCATTAACACGCCCTCTTGGTTGAACGACCACACCCTGTCCACCCTTGATCAATATCGGGTTCGACTTACTAATACGCCTACGCTGGTGTGTAAACATGCGTGGTCCAACCAATCACATTTGAGACTGCATAAAACAAACTGCGGCCACGAACTGTTCCGGAATTCGCCCCGCCAGGGAGCCGCCGTAGGTATCGTTAACTGTGCCGTTGAAGACCCCACGCTCTCACGGTCAGACGCCTGTCAATCCAAGTGTTAAATTTCCTACAAAGTATCCTTCAACCCTACTTTATAGAATAAACTTTTCGAACCACTCTGGCCTTCGCATGACTTCTCTCTTTTCCTAAGAAACCGGACCCGGAAGGTCGCAGCCGTTCGATTTTAACTTATAAGCCTTAGCGCCACGCAATATGTTTGCGTTCAGAAAGTATAAGTAGGTGAATGTATTAGTTACAAACTGAATGAACACTTGACGCAGTGTAGCAAACCTTTTGGTTGAAAAACCAGGGCAGGTAGGGAGTTAAAAGGTCTGATGACGAGTTGTTGCGCAGCGGAAATCGTAGTGAAAGTGTTAAACCCAGCGTTATCAACACCCATACAGCCTAGAGGGTAGAGACGTAAGTGATACGTAGGCACTTTGGTCACGCGGTACCGAGAACTCAGATAACCATTCTGCACGGTTATGTTTATGGGGTATTTCGCGTCTCCCGACCAGAGTGCGTATAATATGGCATTTAAAGGGACGTCAAAAAGAAAGTAAGACTAGAAAGGTTTGTCAGATATTAAAAAGATCTTGGACATTGAGTGCTGCACTTTACCATTGATCTAAAGGTTGGTTATTTCTGTCAGTTGCAATCGAGAATATGATGGCGTTGTCACTTTCACTTCAAGGCTGCCAAGTGAGCTCCAGAACACAACAGTACGTAAGTGTTCCTTAACCAGATCGATGACAGTTCTACCACCGATTTCGACGTTGGGCACTGCGTGTTTCAACAAGCACAAGGCAAACACGGTGACATAGGCATGGATCAGTTTACAGTTGTAGTAGACTTGCATGCATCTACGTCACTTTATATTCCCTAACTCACCTGCGGCCGGTGAACAGACGATTACAGGTGGGATCCGGCCCCGGGGTTGAGAATACTAATGAACATGTCTACTCGTGCAAGAGCACGCCCCTACTGTCATATTTATACACTGGTAGAAAGACGTTCACTGATCAAGTATGAATTACTAATCTCCTTGTTACTTTGAGTTTGCTCGTGGTAAGGTCGGAAGGTGGTGACTCGCCGGAATTTGTGCTTCCGGTTGTTAGGGCCATTAGAAAGCTGTGGGTGGGATTTGTTGGTTTGGTAATGCGTGTTGGGTGTGATGTCAGCGAGACGATTCCGTTGTACCGAATGTGCACGTGGCCCCATATAATCTTGCGATACGTAATCGTACGACAGCAGAATTCTACTGGGTAAACGGTGTTCTGAATTTCGAAAACAACTGGCTCTATTAACGATACACAGAAACAAATTTGATAAGCTGTTTGTCTGGTTCTGCAAGAGACACCTAACACTTAATATATCAAAATATGCGTTCTTACACTTGCAATCGTGGTGGATAACGTTTCCCAAAAAACACTAGCAAGTTATGATTATAACTCTATAAAAGAAGAGTCCGCGCGCAGAAATGAAGGCCTTAAACCTCATGTCCTCCAAATGTTCTAAACGGGCATCATGTACTGGAGCAGGCCTGCGTCAATAGTCTTTCCGTCAAAACCGTTTGCACAGATCGCATTTAGGACACGGAATGTCAACCTGGATGCTGTGGATAAAGAAGGATCGTGATTCCATCTAACACATGCAACATCAGGCGACGAAAGCGGAGGACAAACTTAGGATTTTGTCTTATCCTTAACGACTTATTTACGTTTATTTGTTCCATGTCTTATAAATAAGTGCCATGTGACCTTCTATTGAAATTCTGAATTGCCACGGACACGCTCGTTCTCTGCAATCTGAAAATTACTCTGAGTTAACAAACACGTAAATCCCCTTTGCCATGGAGCTCGCAACGCAAACCCTTATGGCCGTCACATAGTGACAAAGGTGATATGATGAAGACGTGGACCCGACAAAGCAAAAGGAGACCGGAATGGCCATTTCTGTCTTATCAGCCGTCATATCATCTTTGTCACTATGTGACGGTATTGAGGGTTGCGTTGCGAGCTCCTTGACAAAGCGGAACTTAATTTTTCCTTGACTTTATTGGTGAAAAACTTGCATTCATTCATCATATTTCCGATCACAAATGACAAAGCAGAGGACCCGTTGACTAGAGGCGGTGTCTCAAACACAATGGCCGAAGGTACCGGGTTCAAAAATCGGGTTGCCAACCCTCGAGATTGGTTATGACTGGCTGATGATAAGCCAATAATGGCCATTCCGGTCTATCTTTGCTTTTCGAATCCACTTCCTCATCATATCACATTTGTCACTGTGTGATGGTCATGAGGGTTTGCGTTGCGAGCTCCTTGGTAAAGCGGAACTTAATTGTTCCTTGAATAGATCAGTGAAACACCTACATTTATTCAAACGCAAAACTTTCGTTCAGTCAAACTCATCGGGATGTGTTTTTATTTCTTCATATGGCACACACATTTATATACCGTAATTTTTTCTGTAAACGTCGTAGTAATCTGGAATAAGCTGCCCAGAAGTATTAAAGCGCAGCAAAGCTACGCTTTGTTTAAGAGAGCTTTCATCCGTTTTCTACATTCAGGATAGATTTAACAAAGTTTGGTAGCTGATGCGATGAAATCTCTCTCTCTCACTCTGATGGCGTTCATGGACTTTAAACTCTGCCAGGCCTCATGCTGAGGATAAATGTGCTGAATCATTTGCACATAATTAACTTATTCTTCAGCCGACAGTGAGGCACTTTTTGCAGACACCCATTTCTCTGGTGCAGAATCTCGAAAATATTATACTCACGGAAAAATGAGCACATTATGTTCCTGCCTCAGACTTCCACCGTCTATAAGAAGAGCAATTCAACGAGCTGCAGGTTTTTCCGCTATTCCGCCAACCCCATCTATAACTGAATATACCTTTCGCCAGTATCGTACCTTTAAAGTCCGCTTCTTTTTACACTTGATACAAACTTCCTATTTCGCCCATTAATGACCAAGCACAAAAATAAAACAAAGCCAATACTGACTGCAAAAGAGGGAGGTTATTTCAGGCTTTTTTCTTGTCGACGAGGATTTGAAAGGTGCAAAAGAGTTATTTTACCAAATTAACCCAATTTTAACCTTGCCTGTAAACTGGCAATAAACCACTAGATTTCCTTGAAATTCCTAACACAGAGACGACTTATATGAAAGCATTATCATGTGGGTATTACTAAAAATGTCCTCAAATGGGTAACCAATTTTTTTAGAAGGCAGGCCACAGCATGCTTTTATTAGAGATATTAAAACAGGATGAAAATTGTTTCAATTTGTGTTACGCATGGAAGCATTCTGGGTCCCACTCTTTTTCTGATATATGTAAATAATAATAATAATAATAATAATAATAATAATATGTTTATTATGCCAGTTTACAGGCAATTGTAAAGAGTTGGTAATACACCTCTTGGGCGCCTTCCAACACCTCGAAGACCGGAAAAAACCTAAAACAAACTCCTTATGTTGCAGCCAGTATTGGTTTTGTTTCAGGTTTTTTGTTTCGTCAATACTGGGCGAGATTAGGAGTTTGTTTCAAGTGAAAAAAACCTGCCTTCAAAGGTATGATACAAACGGAATAAATGTACAGTTGTAAGCTGAGTTGACTCATCAGCAGGAGAACTGTTTCATATCGTTTAAAAACATTAGTTCCAGACGGAGAGGGTTGGCACAAGAACACAGTGTTCTCAGTCTTTCTTCAATGGTTGTCGGCAAAAGTTGCGAGCTATCGGCTGAAGGGTTAGCAGACTGTGGGTTGCTGCTTCAGCCGCATTATCTTCAGCAGTGAAGCCTGGCGGGGTTCAAAGTCCACGAACGCCATCAGAGTGAAAGAGAGATTCCACCGAGTCAGCACCCAAAATTCGTGAAAGTTGTCCTGAATGTAGAAAACTAGTTACAGCTCTCTTAAACATAGGGTAGTTTTGCTGGGTTTTAATACTTTTGGGCAGCTTATTCCAGATTGATATGGCATTTACTGAAAAGAATTGCCGGTACTTAACTGTGCGTGCCATAGGAAGAAATAAAAATACGTCTCGATGACTGGCGCGTCGAGAGTGCTCAAGCTGCCTTATTGTACTAAGAGGATTAAAGGTTTGACCATTCAAAAGTTTAAACAGTAAAAATAGACCCTTCTGCAATCGACGAAGCCATAGGGGATCCAGCTTTATAAGTTCGCACCTTTGTTGGTAGGTTAAGTTACGGTGTTCTGTAGTGAAAACTCTTCTAGTGAAGAAGTGCTGCACCGATTCTATTTTCTTCCGTTCACTGGTGCGCAGAAGACTGAACAGAGGCGAGCAGTATTCAAGACTAGGTCTCACGTACATATTATAAAGGCTAGTTCTAACATTGATAGTCTTAAAATTTCTAAGGATAAATCCGGTGGTTCGGCGTGCTTTCGAGACTATCAGGGCACAGTGCTCTGACAAATTGAGACTATTAGAGTAGGATATGCCCAAATCCTTGATAACTGCCGGAACATTTAGTTCGTGGCCGTCAATGCTTAATTCCGGTTGATGATCGTCGCCAACAACCATAACGGAACATTTGTGCCATGAAAGGGTGAGGCGCCATGTGCAACACCACTGGGCGAAGGCCTGAAGATCCTTTTTTATCAGCTCGAGCACGATGTTGCGATCTGCCGGTTTATATCGATAAGCGACTTTTAAATCATCAGCGTACATGAAGGGTCTGCCATACTGAAAACAATCTGAAACGTCGTTGACAAAAAGGCAAAATAGGAGCGGACCCAGTACACTACCCTGTATAAATCCACTCCTCACATGCGTGGGGTTGGAGATAACATTGGAAATTTTTACTCGTTGTGTGCGAGCATCCAAATAGGAAGATATGAAGTTCAGAGGCTTGCTACCTATGCCGAAGGAGGCCAGTTTCAGAAGGAGGAGGTTATGATCGACCCGATCAAAGACCTTAGTAAAATCAAAATAGACGCTATAAGTGGCAAAACCGCTGTCTCTAGATTGCAGCACATAATCAAAGAAAGAGAGCTGGCAGGTGTCACAAGATCGTTTCTCGAGAAAGCCATGTTGAGCTGTACTGAGCAGGTTGTTCTCTGTCAAGTGACGCATCATCTTTTCTTTGATTAAGGTCTCCAAGATCTTCGATGCTGCGGGAAGTGTATTTATTGGCCTAAAGTTGTCGAATGATGTCGATCGGCCGTGCTTGCGAATAGGCATTATGTGCGATTCCTTCCACAACGAAGGAAAGGTTTCGCTCTCAAGAGCAAGATTAAATACCTTACAAAGAATTGACGGAAAGATATCATTCGCTTCAGCTTTTAGAAGGCTAACTGGGACGCCATCTGGTCCTGGACTATAGGATTGACGATAACGACGAATGGCTACAGTCACATCCCAGACGGTAAAACTTATGGTTTCGAATATGGCACCCGTCCTAGCCTGGATAACCGGAGGTGCAGCGAACGAGCTTTCACTAAACGTTTTGGATAGGAACGCATTGAAGCTATCGGCGGTCAGCTTAGCGTCAGCTATGGGGTTTCCTAAAGCATCTCTAAGTATGGGGTGCTGCGTTTTCATTTGCGCTTTTACTGTACGCGAAAAGAGTTTCGCAACATTAAGGGAAGGGTTTTCAGCGAAGTGAGCCTCATCGGCTATCTGTTTTTCTTCGGAGAGCTTCTTAGCCTGCTCAAAGATCAGTGTGATCAAGGGCAGAACGGAAGTGTCGTTCAGCCGATGCAAACGACGAGAGAGTTTACGCAGCCTACGACGGAAAGACAGAGGAAGGTACACTTCATCCTTGACATGTATTACTTTCTTACGGGGGACAAAGTGGAGGATGAGTGGATCCAACACTTTGTACAGTGCATCGGTACAAACATTTACATCCATGCCTTGATTGCGTCACCCTTTAGAAATGCATTTTAGAGACAATCCAAAGATTTTATTGCGGTCAAAACCTTGGAAGATGAGTAGACCTTACAAAATGACTTTGATCGCTTGCAAAAGTGGTGCGAAAGGTGGCTACTGCAGACAAATTTGAACAGATACCGATTCTTCCGCCTATGGTTTATTCGCAGAAAGGCGATGCAATTTGATTAGGACTACTTGATCACAAGTCACCGACTCGCGCAAGTGAACGAACTACGGGATCTGTGTGTATTTATTACGCCCAAACTCACACCGTCAACTCACTGTTCCAAAACCACCAGGAAGGCTATGACATCCTAAAAGCGATCAGAAGTTCTCTCCTCTATTTTGCTGCGCAGCTTTTTGGGTGCACATTTGAAGCATTTGTTCGGCCGATGCTAGAAGATTGCGTCAAGGAGTGGTGCCCTTGAATGAAGCAAGATTACGCAGTGCTGGAAAGAATGGCGACCAAATCGGTCAGCAGCTTAGGCGTTCGATCATATGAAGGTTGACTATAAAGGCCAAGCATTTTCCTCTTTATTATAGACAATAAAAAGGAGGCATGAACACGGTGTTCAAACTCATCAGGAAATAGGCATTACCCTTCACATGGCTGATTTATTTGAATTTGGACGAAAGACAGACCTCCGAGGTCATCCATACAAACTAAAAAAACCTCCCATTAAACCAGAACTGAGGGCCGACTTCTTCTCTCACCAGATCATTGATAATTGGAATAAATTTCGGCGAGAATGATCATTGAGGCCAATTCGATATTGGGAAACGAAGGTTCTTCTGTCTTATGTGCACCTGGGAATAGGGGGTTTTAACGGTGTGGTAGTAAACTGACAAGCTGTAGACGTCGATAAATGGAAATCATAATTGGAATAAGAGCCAAAAATGAAATTTTGTTTTAATTTAGAGTCAAGGAAGGCTGAAGTGTAAAGAGAGAGCAACGCAAAGCAAAGTTAACGCTAACGTGATAAAAAGTTAACCGGAAAGCATGCTATTGTTGCGAATAATCAGGTAACTGAATATTGAAGTCCAAGGGAGCGGCAAACTGAACCGGCATGAGTGGCAACCAATGAGAGGTAGGCAAGGTTGCAAATGGGTAGGATTAAATGTGTGCGTACTTTAAATAGCTTTGGCAGAAAGCACAAATGACAGAAAATGTTGTCGTAGAAATGCAAACAACGGGAGTTGCGGAAGCCAAGTAAGAGCAAATTTTTAAGCTGTATGAGGATTATACAGGAAGAATATTGATTTTTTTAAATTGAAAATAACATTTCTGACAAATGCAAATTGATTTGGCCAAGAATTGATAAAATTTGCCTTAAATTCAGTTCTTCGTAAGTAGCCGCAGGAGGCAACTTAGGTGCAAAGCCCATTGCAACATGCAGCTCGCCGACAGTTGAAACAACGCCGCTGGTTACCTCCAGGGAAACTGAATGCTGTAGAGGCTTTATCACTACAAATATACAAAACGTCTTAGCAAAAACGTAACTGGAGGCTTTCTAGTGTAAGCCTACCACTAGTGAGTAATTTACAAGCTATCCTAGCGGAAAAAGCGCAAAATCGGTATGCGATGAGAACAATGAAGATTAGGAAATGATACAACTCACTTAGATCCTTCACGATCCTTGCCAGCAATAGCTAAGAAATTGACTTGCCAAAGGATGACTTCGTTAAGACCGCGATCCAATTTCGTTGGTAGCAATCGTGAGATTTGAGAGAAATCTCGTTGATAAATTGCTGTTGGATTCTACTGAGCTCGGGAATGATCACCAGAGAAAGTTATCGTTGAAGGGCGAAGGAAACAGCGGCAGGTGAGGAATGAAATTTAACTGTGGAGAGTTGATTACAGGAAAGTTGCAAGCGAAGAGCACGCGGTCGAAAACGGATGTGTTGTATTTTCGTTCAAACAAAATGTTTGAAAAGTGATAAATTTAAACAAGGCGTTAGTTGAGCTAAGTGCCCATATAACTCCCCCACCAGAGCGTTAGTGGGTTACAAAAGCTTGACAAAATGGGATGTATAAGAAGGTTCAACGACAAAGTCTCGCAATTTGGTAGGAAAATGAACATGTCTTCCGGAACGAGTGAAAGGGGGGAAGGGGTGGGAGGGGGGGTGAGAGGGATGGGGGTAGATTCGGGCGGGGATGGGGACGTTGGGCTGGGAGCAGCAGGTGGAGTGCAGGGTGAAGGTGCCGTGGAAGTGGACGGACCAGGTGATGGTGAAGGTCAGTTAACGTAGGCCGGCTTCAGTCTGTCAATGGAGACCGTATCAGTAGCATCAGCCCATTGAATGACGAAATATTGGTCCTTCCGTTCAAGCACTTTAAAGGAACCATCGTATGGTGGGTAAAGGGGCCTGCGAACTGCATCGAGCAAGACAAACATGAATGGGGTTGTGTGCAAGCCGTCTTGCACGAAAACGCGTCGAGGTGTCGCGCGTGGGGGGTTTGGACGCAGTGTGGCCATGCGTTGCTGCAGCTGTTTCATGAAGGTTTTCGTGGCTTCAGGGGTGATGGAGGAAGACTGCACGAGCTCACTAGGTAAACGGAGGGATTTGCCGCAAACGAGATCTGTGGCAGTGCATTAAATGTCTTCCTTGACGGCCAACCAAATGCCGAGGAGGACGATTGGCAGGATGTCGCTCCAGTTGTTCGGGGCAGGTTGAGACATCGGCGCGGACTTCAACTGACGGTGAAGGCGTTCCACCGAACGGTAGCGCAAGGAGGTTTATATTTGCTAGCTGCATCCCGCAAAAGTTAATAGAGCTGGCGTAAGTTACCCGAGTTTCAAGATGATTCCATAGAGCCAGCTGAATAGGTCCAAGGGTTCTGACGATCGCATCTTGTTGATCGTGTAGTTTGGCGTCTGAATGAGCGGTAGTTATCCAAGTTTGACAACCACGCGAGTCGAGCTTGTGCCGAGAGATGTAGGACTGGTTTAGAGATCTAGTCCTTCCTCGGGGCAACCTGTTGTTGCAAGACTAAATTCATGGCACAGTGTAGCGCATCTGTCAAGTTTGGCAACTGAGTAGTGGGCAAAATTTGGTAATCGACGCTATGTCCTGGTTTGACGCGAACAGCGAATTGATCTCTGATACGTGCAGGGATACTTTTGTTGAACGCCATACGGGCTTCTGGATTTGACACTACCATAACTTTGAGGCGTTTGGGGTGCAGTATCTTACAGCGATTCGATAATCGGAGCTTAAAACGGGCACGGACAAGTACCTGATCTGATCCAAATTTCGCAGATCCAAACGGTCGACTGTGAGACACGAAGGTGGCCCACCTCTAGCGTACTAAGATATAGACTATGGGGTTTAAAGTGCAGCCATAGCTTGGACAATATGTTTGCAACTGCCGATGAGGAATGTAATGGAAACGAGTGTGTTAAACGACGAGAAAGTGATCGTCAGCAATTTTCATCAATAGTTCTATGTTGTCACAATGTTGTCCCAGTCCATATTTTCCGATTATATGCCTCGGTCTCATCGCTCAGGCCACTACTGGCATCCCAGTATCCAGCAGCGAAGAGCTAGTCTGTAGGGGTCATCCTGACAACTTAAGCTGGAATGTGTTCATTAAACTCAGTCCTAACTCCTTCACCCGCTTGCAATGGTGGGACGAAAAAGGCAACCACACAGATACCTGCTATGGCGCTTTCGAAGTGGGCTGCGGCAATCCCAACTGGGAGAGACAAGGTAACTGACATGCAATTTTCTTATTTATCACGTATCCGCCATAGGACCATGGGCGAGCGGGTGTTCGCCGACTCTTGGCTCCGGGAAACGTTCGCAGACCCTTGGCGAGGTCGCTAAGGTAAATCTTTTTTCAATATCACATATCTCCCACTGAACCAACGGCGAGCACACGCAAGTTGGGGTGTTGTTCACTGACCCTTTGCGAGGTCACTGAGATGCATCAATTCACAATATCACCAATCCCCCACTGGACCAACGGCGAGCACACGCAAGTTGGGGAGTTGTTCGCTGACCCTTGGTGAGGTCACTGAAGTGCACGCTTGATTAAATTGGTGCAATTGGTGTAAATTGGTGCGTGGACCATTCATGCACGTAAGTTGAGACGTGCTGCACGAAAAAGGTATGCCTAGTGAAAAGTAGGAAGTAGATTTTTAGTTGTAAAAAATGATTGGCCTCACTAATGCTGCTTGCCTCGAGCTTAATTTACTTGCTGCTCATACATTAAGTAGACTACAGCCATATATATAATGTACATATAAGTCTTGTAAACACAGGCATGATTTGACGGCATCCATCTGTAAATAGGATTTGCAAAGCCTCTGTCAATCTCCCATGCGTATTCTGAATTATACTGAATAAGCCGCTGTTGGCGGCCGAGAAAAGACGGGCTTCATCCAAAGCCTTTTGTCCGCCAAAATAGGCCCCTCTTTTAACGAAAGCTTCAACTCCTGATCTACTGATGGCCTTTGCGATGAACTGGTCGGCCCGACCAACATTTACTGTTGGACGTTAAGCGGTCCTTACCTCACTCGTTGTATGTTGTAGATTTTGAAAAGGGTATTCCTGGCATCTAAAGATCTTCCCAGGATACTAAAAGGATTTCTAAATATGTTAGCATTTCCCTCTGCAGAGTCAAGCACCACTTCCAAGGGCTGCGAATTCTTCTGCGTTTTTTGCTACCTTCGCTGTGGTCTTCGAGATTGGCTCTGGAATCTGGTGGGTCGCAACTCGATGATGTTGCCTTGACTTCTACTGCCTTCTCCTGTTGTCCCGGATGACCCCTTCTTAACTCAACGATATGTTATTTTTTCTCATAACCATAAACGTCCCGAACCCTCAAAATCAGGTCCCAAACTAACCACGTAAAACCCTGTTACCTATTAAGGCAGTTTTTCTCCGAAAGTTTTTTTGAACTCGGTGGCCCGCTGAACGCATACACCGATTTAGGAGTTTTTTTACTGCGAACGAAAATTATTTTATAAGAGTTCACTGTTAATCATCATTATTTTTATCTTCACGATGGCATTAAGTTTGTAACGACAGGGTCCCTTGGGCCTTAAATATACAAATTATTATTATTATTATTATTTTGGCTCCAGTACCCAGAAGTGTGTCCTTGTTCTTGCATGCTTTTACTATTATATTAAGTAACATAGTTATTTTTTATTATTTTAGTGTACTTTTTTTATTTGCTGTTAAGTTAAGTCACTTTTAGTCACTCATTGAAGAAATAAGGCTTTTGCCTTTGAGAACCAACGGTCGCAAGAATAATTTAATGGGGAGCGCATATGAAAACTGTAGGTTTTAGTCCATACTAGGGAGACAATTTAACGCATATTTACAACGGACTCTAAGCTAATGACATTGATTTTGCATTTAAGTGTTACAACAGTTTCTTAAAAAAACGACCTGTTCAGGGTGTCTGTTTCAGGCTGGTAGAACGTGCATATCGATTAATGCATGTTTATTGTTGCTATATTGCAATTCTTAATTTTTTTGGTTTGATTATAGCTCACATTATTAGACGAATATTTTTACATGCTGTTATTAAGCAGGCAAGCATTTGCACCATACGTTCGTTTAGCATAGGCAAGTCAGCGTAACATGCATTTATATAATTGAGCTCACAAAAATCCGTACTTGGTGTTTAGGTTGCACAGAGTGTACCTTGGTTTTGGCTGTTCCTCAAAGTCCCGCGTTAGTTAATCTCACATTTTCATTTGCTCTGTAAATTTACACTGATTAATCAGTGTTTGTCAGTTTTGATCTCTTTCAATCCTTTTTATTCAACTTTTCCATTTTATATGCTAGTGGGATGAGCTCATAAAGTAGGCAACTACTAATACATGAACGAAAAATATTCTCAATTAAAGAATCTTGTTCCCTAGTAGCATTTCGCTAGCGTCATGCGAATTCGCGCTTGATTTTTCTTTATCTCAAAGAGCGCTGTGACATCCGCCTGTTGGTGCCTAGTTAAATTATTACTTTATAATTTTACACATACGATACATATAAATATCATAGCGTTACCGCTGCGACGCCAAAGGACATCGGTTTTAACGTCCCTGATAGAAAAACGCTAGCGCCGTCGCGCTATTCTGTCCCTTCGTTGCGCCCAAGCATATATATGCCCCCAGGCGACATGCAAGAAGCATTCCTAGTCGGCTTTTCCCTGGGACAGGGTGATACCGTTCCCTCTCTAGCTAGCGCAGGCATCCCGCGGTCGAAATCTGGGACAAAAGTTTGACACCCTGTGACAAGTGCAAGTGGGAGAGAGCTAATCATGTGCACGCAGAGTAGCGCGACGGCGCTAGCGTTTTCTATTAGGGGTAGACTCTAGCAGATGAGGGCCCATCTACTGGCTGGCTAGTAGCCCTTGCTGGATCCTGAGCCCCGCCGGGTGGGCCTCAATCCCGGCGGCGAGGAGAAGGAGGAGTCGGGGCAGCATAGTCGGGGGGGGGGCTGCTCTGTCATAAAAAAACAGATGAAGAGGAGAAGAGATGGATCCACCATAGAGAGGTTTGGTGCTTTGTCGTGGAGTTCCACTACTCCCTTGGTATCACTGTGCCCATTGCAGGAAAAGGCTGTGGTCAGTCGGCAGTGCCAGACAGTCATACACCTCTGTAAATTTCACTAATCTCTGTGCTATGTAGTCTACCTGAGTCTGACAAAACAGCCACCCCATTTCTAGCACTGGAATTAGATCCCAACCCCTTCAGGTGGTTCCCACATTTCATAAGCCCAGGCATCTCCGGCCTACTCCTCGGCCTATGTTCCCCTGTCCACCCGTGAGATGACTGCGCCAGGCCAGCAACTTCGGCAACAAAAAATCGACAAAGCTCAACTTCCAAAGCGTGACATTTGGCGTGGGCCTAGGATTATGCGTCTAATCTTTCTATCACTTTCAACGGACACAATTTCCCTAGGAGTCTCTTCCGAGAGCCGGCATAGACGTACCTCCTCACCATTTGCATGCCCAATTTCCCGTGACAACACACCCATCAGTAGAATGATAATAGTCGGATGCGCACCCGATAGCGATCAGAGTAGACTGTAAAGCATTTGAATAACTTCCGTGTCGCTGAATGCGTCAAGTTGATCGATAAGATTTAAGTCGAAAATATTGTTTTCACATTGACATTGTCTAAGTTTTTACTTACGCTTCTCTGGATAAACCTGTGCAGCTATTCAGAATTAGTTTACCCGTACACCTCATTGTACAGCGTATCGGGGCCGTTTCTTTTTTTCTGAAATCAATTTCTGCTCGCCATCAAAGTGCCGCGGCACGGCGTTGCAGGTCGTTGAATACGATCTATGCGCTTATACTGCTTATGATAAACCAATTCCACGCAAGCACAAACAGATCCTTGATCTCAGATGGCACGGTATATACAAATGGTCTGCACTCACCCTCATTTCGTTTTTAAACAAAATGAGGGGAGGATAGGATTTGGTGTATTTGGCTGTTACACATAGCTAGAGGCACCCGGCTTAAGGAGGGTAATTGACTGATTAATTCACCCTGGAAATTTACTGTGATGTTTTCTTTCATTATTTTTCCGTCATGTCATGGATTATCATCACTAAGGTCATCTCAACTCGCTTTAAAGGCATTCGATTATTAACATTTGACCAAGGCATGCAGACCTTTGAATATATTCTAACCAATGCAGCGCAAGATGAATGTTTAGACTATGATAACAATAAACCTCTGTTCGAGGAATCTTTATTGAATACCCGAAAACGAAAAGCCATATGAATGCTCCTAAAAATGTAAAATGGCCGTCAAATTCGAACTTACCACCCGAATCCTCTTGTAGTCACGAAGAGACTGCATCATCATCCCCCAAAGAAAACTAGGAAGAAGGTATGAAGACATGGACCGGAGTATATTTGGACTGACGTTTCGGACACTCGCTCTATTCCATTTTCAGAGTAGCATAGTGATTGTTCCGGTTTGCCGTGCCTTTTTCGACTTTGCCACATACCTGTTGTTATATCCGTGCCGAACACACGAACTTTGAACTACCTGTTCGCTGCTGATTGACCAGTAGTGGGCTTGTGTGACCTCTGTCCTATTAACGGCTGTCGTAATTGTTAGCAAGTCAACATTCTTACTGGCCTCCCCTCGTTGGCAGACAGACTGATCAGTTGTTGCTGACCACGTGAATTGGTGCCAGTCTACTGGACGCGGTGATAAGGTGTTGTTCCACTGGTGATGTGGTTCTTGACCGGCTTCTTTCATATTTCCCTTTGACCTCAGTTGTAGTCCATGCGAGAGTTTGCTTTGCCTCATTCGAACTGGCTCGAGCGATGTGCGTAGTTCCTAATAGGCGGGATTAAGGTTCATGGCTCTGGTTAGCCAGTCACAGACCAACTCCAGGAAGGCGGGTTATCCAGGAAATGAGGGTTACCCGTTAGGCAAGCTGCAGGCTACCTGGCGCGTCCACGGGTGGCGGATAGTGGCGCGGCCTTCAGTGAAGGTTAGCTGCGAAATAAGCAGGCTCCCGGGTCTGGCAAATAAGCAGTCGCGGACGCAGCAGCGACAATTTTACCAGGGCGCGGTGGGCTGTCTGGTGCACTAACTGCCTCATAAAATGCCGCAAGGTTCAATGACGACACTGTGACATGGCAAGCGTGAACTGCCATTAAATAGGTTTGCTTGCCACCAAAACCACTGCCTTGTGGTTAGGTTCTTGAGCCAAAGTGCTAGAGGAGACAACCTCGAACAACAAATCCGACCGGCCGTTGGGGACCCGCCTGTATTAAAAATTCCCAAGAAACCTCTTGATGTCTACTTACTTTACTACGACCAATGCTACGGCGTCCGCGGGAATCGACGTGTTCCGCAACCCTTGTCCGGTGGTGCGGGCGAATAATATGCAAGCTGGATTGCTAAAAAAACGGACGCTTGGTATTGGATGCTGGAATGTGCGAAAATTTCTGGAACCTGCTACTCAAAGTCTGACAGCGCACAGTTTCCATGAATATCATGTGGATGTTTGTTGCCTGTCCGAAGTCCGACTCCCCGATTCAGGCGCCCGAGAAATCAAAATCCCGGGAGTCGATTCTCATCTCACCTTGTATCACAGTAGTCCGAGTGACTCATCTGGTAGACACGGTGTGGCTGTTGCCTTCTCGGAGCAAGCCAACGGTGCACTACTGGCATGGGAAACAGTCAACGACCGAATGGCTTATGTTCGACTAAAAGGTCATTTTACAAACATCTCGGTCGTATCTGTGTATGCACCTATATCGACGGCTGAGCAACAGGACAAAGACAATTTTTACTCGCAGCTGCAAGAGTTAGTCGAAAGACTCCCTCGCCGTGATCTGTTAATTGTTGCCGGGGACTGGAATGGCCGGACTGGTCCCAGTGACACGAAAAACATCCAGCTTCTTGGTCCTTTTGGGCTTGGCTCTCGAACGGAAAATGGTGAGAGAATGCTGCAGTTTGCTGAACAGAACCGACTGTTTGTTACCGACACATGCTTTCAGCATCGTCACGAACATCTACTGACCTGGTATTCGAACGAGGGCCGTACCGCTAGTCAGATCGATTGCATTCTAGTTGGTTCACGATTTCGCAGCTGGGTCTGCGATAGCAGGTCGATGCGAGATGCCGAAACTGGTAACGTCCACGGGTCTGGCCATGCTCTTGTTCGCACGCGCCTGAAGGCTCACCTCTCATCTGCGCCCAAAATGCCACGTGCGAGACACCTTGATGTCGCAAAGCTCCGGCAAACCAACACTACCAAGGCTCTAAGCACAGAAATCCGCTCCCTTCTTACGACCCAGGCTGACAACGAAGGCCGTAGCAGATGGCCATCACCGAAGTCATCTACCTATGGGGCAGCTGAAAAAATTCTCGGATTCACTCAGCGACGATGCAGTGACTGGATCAGCGGAAAAACCCTGCAGCTGTCGGCCTAGACGACTAGAGCCAGGTCCCTTAACGATGCCTCTCTCCGCCAACTTCGAAAGCTGACAGCAAAGTCGGCTAGAGATGATCGGCAGAAGTATTGGTCCGACACGGCGACTTCTATGGAGCAGGCTTCTAATGTTGGTGACACCCGAAAATTGTTCCAAATCATCTGCCAAGTTAGCGGTAAGCCCCCGACACTGTGATTCTGTTCGCGATGTAAATGGAGGTTTTATTGCTGAAAACTCCGCCAAGGTCGATCGCTGGCGTAAACACTTCCAGCACCTCCTCAACTTTGATGAACAACCCATCCCACCCTCCCTCTCCGGCCTACGCAGTGTCGTGTGATCTCCCTTCCGAAGACGAAGTTACCGATGCAATGCAGAGGCTACGCAACAAGGCGTGCGGAGTGGATGGTATTCCTGCAGAAATCTACAAGTCCTGTGTCGACACCCTGGCTCCTCGGCTTCATGAGTTAATTGTACAGGCGTGGCGAGAAGAGGCCGTTCCCGATGACTGGGGCTAAGGCATCCTTGTACATGCCACAAGAAGGGAGATAAGACAAGATGCGAGAACTACCGCGGCATAAGTCTTATCGATGTTTCTGCAAAGATCTTCGCTTTATTCATCTCAGGCGCTTCCAGTCTGTACGTGACTCCAGGACACGACCCCACCAAGCCGGATTCCGCGCTGGGCGTAGATGTGTTGATCAGATATTCACTCTGGGTCGCATTCTTGAATTCCGCCATAGCTAACAGCAACCGACGGCAGTTTGCTTTACCGACTTCACTGCCGCATTCGATTCCATCTATCGTGAGTCCCTGTGGCTAATAATGGAACTGGATGGAATGCCTACCAAACTAATTGCGATGATTTAGGCCTACTATCGGTCTACCACCGCACGAGTCCTGGTCCACAACAATCTCTCTCAGTCGTTCGATATCCGGTCTGGTGTCCGATAGGGCTGCGTTCTTTCGCCCATTCTGTTTAATTACGTAATTCACTCGATTCTCGGTAAGACCCTACATTAAGTGGATGGTGTTGAGCTTGCATTGGGACGCCGGCTAACTAACCTTGACTACGCCGATGATATTGCGCTGTTAGCCTCAAGCTTTGATGGTCTACAGTCAGTAGTGTCGCCGTTAAATGAGATCGCTATGTCGGTTGGCATGTCCATAAATTGCAGAAAGACAAAGTTGTTCTCGAGCTGCATCCCTGACTAGGAGAAGGCACCCTTGGAGATTAATGGCGGTCAACTTGAAAAAGTAGACAGCTTTAAATACCTAGGGGTGAGGCAGCTACCGAATGAGCAGAGCAAGGACGACATTGTCTCCCATTTAGATGCTGCTCGCTGTGTTTTGTTGATCCTTCGAAAGCGCCTATGGATCCCACGTGACATCTCCATCACCACGAAGATTCGTGTATACCGAGCATCCATCCGGTCAGTCCTCCTGTATGGATGTGAATGCTGGGCTGTGTGCGCTGAAGATGAGCGAAGGTTGGCGGTCTTTTACCACCGATGCCTGAGGACGATCCTGCGAGTTAAGCATAGCGACTTCATCTCAAACGAGACAGTCAGCATCCGCTGCGATCGTATCCCGAGGATATCTCAGGCCATTCAAGAAAGGTGACTGAGGTGGTTTGGACACGTTCTCCGTCCTCCGCCCCACGAGCTTACCTATGCTGCCCTAGACCCACCGCCACAGCCCAACTGGAAACGTCGAGGAGGAGGGCAACTGAATACTTGGCTGGACGCCGTCCGTCAAGACATGGAAGCAGTTCTTGGACCTTCTATCTTCGGTCTACGTCGCTGGAGGAGAGACTGGGTAGGGCTTTCCAGATCCGCGGCCGCCAATTGCCACGCATGGAGAGGTACCGTTCGTGACATCATTGAGGCCGGCTAGATCAGGCAGATCACAGCCGTAACAATTATAAGTAATTAAGACATACTTTCCACCAGCAAACTGGCCGTCTTGCCATTGGCGCGGCCTACTAAACTTGCTTTAGCCATGGCGAAACAAAGGTTCTGCTGCTAATAGTCATAGGCCATAAATAGCTTGTTTTTGCGGTTTATTGTGAGCTGATGCTCATGCAACCTTATACCAAGACATTTGCCTGTTTCACCAAAGTACCTTCTATTTTAGTTTTGGCATGTTGTGCTGTAAACCACTGCTGATTTTTCTGTCAATCGTAGCGGCTCTTTAAGCGTCATGATGATCGACTCCGGTTTATGAGCCACAGTGATCCTGAATGGTTTCAGGATTCTTATAGTCACCCCTGATAGTTCTTCACTCAAGAAATTGTGAGCCAGACTGCTCAAGGTAAGGCACTTGCGTGTTAAGGACGCTGGATGACCGTTGGCTTGAAAATTATATCGAAGCTTTGCGTCGGAGGGGGAAGGGCTTCGTTTCAGTGAAGGAATCCAGTCCCTTGTTAATTGCTGACAACTAGTAACTGTCGAGTCCTAAATTTAATGACGTCAGCCCTCGTCTTTCACCTACACAGGAGTTCTCTGCTATATGGCTCCAGTTCACGCAGTTATAGCCAGCTGCTCTGGTGTAATAAACTGTAAAAATAGTTATTGACATGCTTATCTTTATCGTATTATTCTGGGAATCATGCGAATGTGCATTTTTGAGCGCTTTTCAACCCTACTGATTCAGTTAAGCCTTACAGCTATATACAACATTTTCAGATCTCTTCTGTTGCTACGATTCGGTTGAACATTATCCCGGTGCCTTGACTACATACGTTATGTCATAAACGGAGGTTGGCCATGATAGTGGACGAAGACTTTGTGTAAGTTTCCAAAATTGATCCCTTAACCCCCTCCCCTCTCCTTTTATGCAGATCGGCATCTATTGATGTTCCTATCTGTGAAGAAAACTCAGAATTGACCCTCTCAACTGCTCACGACGGCGTATCTTATGAGTATAACTCTCAAGGCCAGACATGGCTTAAAACAATTAAACTGGAAACCTGTGATAGGAGCGAACTCGCCGGACTACTGAATTACATCAGCCATCTTCAGTCCCTTTCCCCCTGGCGGATTCTTTCACAGGAAGACACCGACACTGGCCGTGCACCGCGCAATACGAAGTTCTGCGGAGTACTCCTACCGCAGGCTATATGCGTTAAAGACACTGATTTAAAGCTTGCCTTTCCTCACTGCCCTGCCGGAAGCGCCTGGGACCTACTGAGACCACAGGAAGTTGATAGCGGCCTACCGGAGGTGCTGGTGGTCGCAATTTTTGCCCGTGCTGTCCGCTGTTTGCACGAACTCCACACCGCAGGCTGGTTGCATCGAGCCCTCTGCGCGCGCCATTTGCTGTTCTGCAAAGTCGCAGACTCCAGCGAGTTGGATGTGGCGTTTTGCGGCCTTGGCAGTATGACACCGGTGCGGCCATTCGGCAGTTCTGCCTGTCGCAACGACCTCCCCATACTCGATGCTAGTTGGCGCGGCTGGCATTATCAAAACTTTGTGGACAAGATGTTTGGCACCCATCCGGTCGCCTGGTACGCTCCCGAAGTACTGGCTCAAGATTTTCGCGGCTATGGTACACCCGCTGATGTCTACAGTCTGGGTCTTGTTCTGGCTGAGCTTTTTACAGGCATTGCACCCTTTGCTGGTACAATTTCGCCTTCTGTCATTTTTCTGAAGAAAATGTGCCTGAAGGAACCGCTGATGCTGCCAAGCGTAAGTTTGCTGTCTGCTTTATACCCGCTGCCTGCCAAAAAGTATATATGTTCAAAAACGTTCTTGATTCACACTTAATAACAAGCATGAAAAAGGGTTACTAGAAAAAAACATCCTTTTTCTGTCCCTGACTGATGTTTTATGGGCTAACTTTTGAGCAAGGCTAGGTTATTTTAGAAAGACGTTGCCTTACATTTTTACCAAGTATTGTATTCGTTTCAGGCTCTGCTACCTCTTCATATCTTCTGCTTTTGCGACTGGCATTGTTGTTGTGCCTGTATGAAGAACAGTGAGCCGACTGGAATCCGTCTTGTGTTCCTAGTCCTTTCGTTGGTGCGTTTGAGAGATGCGTTTGGTAGTGAAGCGGACATTCGGTATCCAGACAAGCGTGATGGCTGCTCTACTGCACATTATTTCATCCTTGATAATTGCCTCAGCTGGGGGTATCTGTGGACGTTGGTGACTGATTAGCCAATCTCCCTTATCTTTGATGAAAAATCATAAAAAGTAGGTTACACCAAGATTTGCAGCCTTCAGAGAACTAAAAAGTTGAGCGACCAAAACTAGACACTACCAAGAAATTGCTCTGAATACGGCGCATGCCAAATTCTGCTCTGGAGCGGCTTTCCGCCTAAGCCTTCGATATCAAAGTAATTGGCAGATGTACTCTTTGATATGGCTGTGAGCTCTAATGCTGCCTGGATCCCAAGGTTGGTTTTATGACATCTATGATTTATGTGAGCAAGAAACTTACACATGTAGCGTTCAAGGCCTCTCTAACAACGCATAACCCTTGAATTACCTGTTCGAGCCGTGGGTTGCGCAAACATGAGGCTAAAATTTTGATCACACAAGTTGACCTGCTCCAACTCTGGACGGATTGTTCTTCGCCACGCAGTTATCTTCTGCCCTAGGGCGCCTAATGAGACAGATACTAACCATACGAGGCATTTGTGGACCTCCATTCGGGCAGTTAGAAAGTGTAAAAGTATAAGCGGAAAGTACGACGACACATCTTGCTCTGCCGTCTGGAGCTTCTGTTAAAATCGAACGGGTTACGGCATACGCACTTGATACGTATGCGGGCTCTGATGTTGCCTAGACCCCAAGGTTATTTTGGTGACATGCTTTGCCTGAGCAAGAAAATGACACCTGTAGCGTTTAGGCCCTCTCGAACAGCACATAATGCGGGCAGTAGCTGTTTGAGCTACAGGTCGTGCAAACACGAAATCGATCCTCCAACCTTCCCTTTCCCTGCCAGGTAGTGAGCCATCGGGCCCTGCACAAACCGTCTTTGTAACTACACAGGTCAGAGTGAATGCACATTGGAATCTCTAATGGACAAACATAAGCTGGCTATGCAGCGGGAGGACAGATTACCACCAGTGGATGCTCTGGTCAAACAAATTTTTCCTCCAACTTCCCCCTTTCCACACTGGACGGATTGTTCGTTGACACCTAATTATCATCTGTCCTGAAGCACTGTCAACTAAACTGATGGAACATGAACATTTAAGGGCATGCAGTACATGTGAGAACTTCAGTTCTTTACAGCCTATACTTTGAGTCCTGGTGCCAAGGACAAAGTCACTTCCCCGAGCGCTGTCACAGTAGGTATTATATTAGATGTGGTTGGGTAGGACTTTTTAATCCCGAAACCGTCTCTTTACTAATATGAGCTCGTACAGGAGTCCATCGTCAGCGGTAAAAGCGGCATCAGAATAATTATAGTGAGTTTGTGCCAATGAAACATCAGTAAGGCCAGTCCGGAGATGACCGCACCTGCATGAAGGTACCGGATATATATATCGATTGATTGAGTTTTCTTCGGAGGCTCAAGCCTCAACCACTTCGCGTTAGAGCATGTCGTACGATGGGTGATGCATATGGTTGGGTCGCGTAGTTGCTCTGAAAACTGAGAAGCTGCGTCTGAGGAGTAAGCCACCTCCATTTTCCAGTTTATTTTCTTGAGATGTAGATGAGTTGGAGGGTGCTACGCACGACGCCAGCTCTAAATCAACCACAGCGCTAAACGATTCAATAGTATTGATTACAAGAACACTAACGGTCTTATTTCTTGAGAAGGTGCCATCAGTATATCACCTCTGGCCACCGCGCCTCCGGCGATAGAGCGGCTGACCCGAACTGGGCACTTTGATTCTGTTACCCTTGTTAACTGGTTCTTCACTGTATCATTTCTTATTTCCATGATCTGGTGCAAGTAACGGCTGTTTACCTGACCTTGAGGCAGCGTGCATTGAAAAAAAGAAGTTGGACTGATAACATAGCTGTCCGCCACAAATGAGCAGTTGTCAAAGGTATGTCCGTGTCCCTCGATGAGCTGCTGAGCCCTCAACGCGTGTGGGCTCTCTTGTTGCCTGCAGCCAATCAGCAAACGAGGCAAAATCGTTTGGCTGAGAACTTTCGCGAAATCTCGGGAGTAGACTGTCATGTGTACACTGATATTACGGTGTCTAAATGACTTCTTTTGTCACCTCCCTCTATGTTGGCAAACCTAACGTGGAAACCTCCTATTTTTAGTCCCCCGAGCGTCCCCCAAGCCCGGAGCTCCAGCGAATTTTCAGCTTATGCACTCATACAAACCCAAGAAGGCGCCCCACCACGGAGGAATTGCTGCAAGAACCCTGGGTCGCTGCTGGTCTTAGTTACAACTTGACCGAAGAGGATCTAGCCCCCTTCAGATGACCCTCTCTACTGACAGACGTGGTTATCCTACCCTGTCACTCTCACTTTCTTTCGCTTGAAGTATGCTTGATTAATTTTATAAATAACTGCAAAAGCACGCGGTTGCCAAACTTTTTTTGACAGAACCTAACTGCTTCTTTGGGAAGATGCTGCCCGGTCAAAACGCAAGTTGACATAATTCGCATGATGGTTGTATTTGACATCTAGCCAGGCGGACATAGACCGTGTCACCCAACCGGTTTCATCGACTTACATGGTAATCGATTCAGTATAAGTAATAGCGCCCGCCCCATCGCTTAAAACCACCACATATTCTTCTGCTTCCAACTCGGAAATTGCTCGGCCAAGACGAACTCACCCCGTACAAGAGAACCCTCCAGTGCACAAACGAGCCTGTTGACCGCGGTTAACCCTCGCATATAAGCCCTTGCGCTGGATCATAAAAAGCATAAGTCATCCCGCTTGATTCCTTGAAGTAAGCTCAAATGATGGGGAGCAGGCTGAATATTGGCGGGTAAATTAAAAACGGTGTCACCAAATCACAGCCCATCCACGATTGTCCTCTCTACGGAATGACCCAGCAGTCGCAAGCTCAAAGTGCTCACATAAGCGCACAATGATGAATTGGTTTTAAGTGAATAGGACGTACCGCCCTCCTCGACAAGTCTATTTCGAACAAGGTAACTGGAAATGGCATAAGCGTATCTCGACCGCCTACGCTCTACAGCGTAGTGATGATGGTGGAGAACTGTGGCTTCTGAGTTTGTAGGGTTTATGTGACTGCAGACTGGCGTTGTGTTTCTCTTTACCTGTCTGTGTCCGATATTACGACCCGCGCAAGTGGTAGACGCGGCCGGAGTTGCCGTGTATGCCTAAAATCCCACGACGTGTGTGACAGAGAATCCTCACTTTAACACTAGTTAAGGAAGCGTAACACAAATAACGTCAGCCGTATCCCGACCTAGATCCCATGTTGGTCCAGTGCATCTACCACGTGGCCCGTTTGTGGGCCATGTACTCCCACATGCTGGCCTTTACACACACACATCGATGCGTCGCTTCTTCTAGTGTACTAGATAACATTTTCGGTGGTATAAACCTGCAGCGGTGCCATTTTACTATCGAACATGCAGTCCGACGCACCGAGTACAAATTCTCAAGTGAGTTAAAGGCGATGTTAACATTCTTGTCCTAGTCCTTGTGAGATTCCGGGATTCTATAGATTATTATATAAGCAATCGAGAACGCGCTTAATCGGTTTCTAGACGATCTAACGCCAGATCTCTGCAGAGCAGACGCGTCTCCGTCCGCGTTCCCACCCGAACCCCCTCGGCGGCCAAGGTGTGCTACACCCATCTCCCTACGCAAGGGTTACCAACCAACAAACTGAGTTCCTTTATTCTGCATTGATATTTCACTAATCAAAGCAGGACCCACCGAGTTTTAGTTTCCGCTTATTGACCTTAACGTAGGTGTGGTTCCAGCTATCTACCTGCATGCTAGTGCGACCTGATTCGCGGTAAATTGTTCGATAGCGAGCTTTGCAACGAAAGGACGTCTACGGCGCGTGCTTTAGGGGGCGGTGGTTGCTCGAAAAATACCCAAGACACTGGGAGCAGCGCATGCGCATAATGCCAACAGTTTAAACCCTCGCCGCAAAATAGAGCAGGAGATAGTGTGATTCAAGTAACGAAACCATTCCAAGGCGCAATTTATGTAAGAGGTGTGAAAAAAAGCACAAGCTGTGGAAGGGGGAGCGTTTGTTCCATCCAAAACGACCCCGTGGAAACCTAAAACGAGAGAAAAACAAAGACCCGCCTCAATAAGTTGCAACACGAAAAAAAACAGGAGAATTATAACCATTGACCAGTACAAAAGGTGGATGGATCAGAGATAGAAGGCCGACATGTAAGGGGGGTTAATCTTTCGCACATATGACAAGCGTTAGGCAGTAAATGGTACACTTATTACAGGGAACAGCTTTGAGGATGTATACGCATGACAGGCGGTGGACGACTTAGAGATTTTAAATAAACTGCTCAGAAGACCTTGCCTCGACCGAGCGATTCCGCTTCAGGGATCAATTGGTAACACAAGTCGGCGCTTACGCGGCTGTCACGTGCCATATGTATTTGGTCAGCTTCTCGCTTCACCGGGCATGACAAACTAATAACATGAATTTGGTTATAATGGAAGAGACCGCATAAGCAGGACTGGCCGATCTCTGCACCACCGATTGTCACTGACTGTAGTTGATTCAAAGATTAACGGTGGAAAGTATTGCCGACAAAGACGGGAGATTGGGATGGCCATTTCTGGCTCATTGGCCGTCATCAGTCGGACATGCCCAAAACCAAGTAATGCACCTCCCGAAGCTTCAACTCGCTATCTTTTCAATCAGGACGCTTTAACCGTTGGGCGACAGGCTCGTTGGTGCCTCGGGTGGGCTGGGGTAGAACTGGCTGACGACGGCTAATAAGCCAAAAATGGCCATTCCAGTCTCCCTAGTTTCTGCCGACAATATTGTCTGCCTAGACTACTAGCCGCTCTGAGAACCTGAGAAATTCGACCCAAGACAGAGCGCAACGAGTGGGTTCCGTTGCCAATCGGCAAAATCTAATCAACGAGACTAGCAGTGATACTGCCACATCCACTAGTCAGAATAGTTTGTAGAGCTGAGAAGCCCCTGCCTCGACCGTTTTATAAATCAATAAACAGTACGAATCGGAGCCTGTGCATCTGTCACATGGCACATATACATAGATAGCTCAGTCTCGAAAGCACTTATGCACCCGGATTAATTTGAAGTTACGACTATGCAGGGAGGACTACGCCTACGTGTGTGTGAACTCAAGATTCGGCAACGTCGACACTGCCGGTCACAGAGATTGCAAAGTTTACGCCACGACGGTGCGCACACAACGCCCAAATTCAACCACGAGTGTTGAAGACATGCAGCGCTTACAGCTTCTAATTACAAATGCACAAGCAGTATTTTAGTAGTGAACGGACACACACGAAGCACGTGGCTCGCGCCAAAATCGAGGTTCGATCGTAGCCGCACACTTGATGAGCGAGCAGCCGATTGGTCTGATTAAACACTGGATGGGCGAGAGTCGCCGACGAATCTGCTTCGACGTAGAGCAACACACGAATCTGTTAGGCGATAGTTAGGACAAGAGAGACTGGAATGGTCATTTTTGGCTCACTGGTCGTCATCAGCGAGTCATACCCGACCCCAAGTCGGTCACCATCCGAGGCTTGAACTCGCGACCGTTCGATCAGAAGTGTAACGCTGCAACCCTTGATCCATGGGCTCGTTGTCTTGCCGGTTTAGATCGAGACATATTGACACTTGATGGGGAAACACTCAAGCACTTAAAATAGCAGTTAGAGCGTTCGACATCTGATCAAAACTCTCGCGAGTTCGAACCCCTGGTGGTGCAATACTTAAATCAAGGTATGACCGGTTGAAAATGGCTAATGACCTAGGAATGACCATTCCAGCTTCTCTTGTCTTTGCCAGCGGGACTCGCCAATGAGCCCCAAGGCAGTGCGGGGCGGGTGAGTTCCGTTAGCGATCGGTGAACGTTTATCAACGCGTGTCCACAATTAGGACTTTCTGTGACAGTTACCTGCGGCATTTTTGGACGGCATATCCCCAGGCAGCCTCTGGCATTCACATTCTACACTGTCAAATAACACTCTTGGATGTGCGGTTTTTCGTCCACTAACCTACGTACTTGGCGGAATTGAGTGGAATCCATATGGGTGTGAAGTCTGCCAAGCAGAAGTGAAATTAACAGGCATTTTCAAGACGTAATTGTTGACGGACAGTGACAGTTTAGGAAAATATTGGAAGTCGAGTTGGTTTTGGACCTCAGAATGTGAAATCCTGCTCGGACGTACTTAAGTGTCTGACCATAGGTTTCGATGATATCAACTAAGTGCACCAACAGGTTGGTACAGGAGGTGACAGCCTCAGGGTTTAGTTTAAAGCGATAGAGGCCGTAGTTAGCGGCTCCGCACTGTTCACCTCCTCCCATGAGTCACGAAGACTAGACGGGAGCCGGCGCGGCTGCTGTATCAAGTTCAAGCCAATACAATACAATCGCCTAAGTTAGTCTGAAGTGACAGTAGCCTTTTCTGTTGGTACTATTGTACTATCTGTCTTCACTCAGCCATAGTAGGTGTCTGGCCAGACTCAGGTAAACCTTTATTCTAATACTAAATACTAAATACTAGGGTGTGACTTTGTGATATTACTTGTTCGTATTGGTACTGCAAGTCAGAAGTGACGCTGATTAAGGTTTGCACTGGCCTCATGTCTACTAGTACTGATGCTGGCACCGACGCCAACATTTATCAGAGGTGACGTTGATTTAGCCAACGCTAGGGTTCAATCCCCTTCGTCTCAACAGGGAGTGTTTATCTGGGTTTAACTATTTCGGGTAAGTGCATGCTTGGGGTCATCAGCATGGCTGCGTTTTTCATGGTTTCCGCACTTTCATGGTACTGTACGCACTAAGAAGATGCCGATATAGTTACTTGTCTATACTAGAAGCGCTAATTCAGTAAGGCCAGTACTTAGTATGCTATTATTACTGGCTGTGTATGCTTTTTAAGGAGTCGCACCCAGTATGCATTCCCAATCTGTGGGATGTAATAGTGATTAGCATTTATACAATAATATAGCGTTTGTAGAGTAGTGATTAAAGTCAACTCTGGGCTCTTATTTCCACATGTCAGTAATTAGTGTAGTAGAACTTGTGCTAGCTCTGCCGCTATCATTTGTCAGAGGTCTGCCCATCGTCTTACTAAATAGGTGGGCTACAAGTACCGCTAATAGACGACAACCGTGTTGCTGAGACTGCAATAGAATAGAAAGTTGGGCTAAGCCTTGAGGACTCGGCTGTACTATAAAGCCAAGCAGGTCTAGATTAGAGACTCGAGTGCATGAATTAAGGGGTACATTTGTGTATAAGCTGGGTAATGATTTTACAGCCAATTCGAGTTTAAGGTAAGGTAGGTTGGAGTTATGTGTAGCTAATAAAACAATTTTTATGCTGCTGTTCGAATAAAATACGCTATAATCAAAGAATTAAAAATAAATGAGTTAACACGCGTCCCAAGCTTTCCTTCGGGTTGATTTGTAAGACAGCCGGCGAGAATGCGCGTCCGCGATATAGATACGACTCTCATCAGGAATATTTATAGTCATAACAACGGGCCTCGGTGTCAAGACCATCCTCTGGCGATATAAATTATAATCGGCTAACAGCTGTCCGCGTATGGTGATTGTCGTGGCTCGCGCAACCGCAGCTTGCAGATGTCGTGTCATGTCATGCTATGTCATACCCTGCTATTTCATGCCCCCCCCCTCAAGGGAGCTGTGTAACACAGCTGGCTCACTTGACTCCCGTGCCCTCAGTCGTGCCAGTTATTCCGCCATTTGAGGAAGTATCATATCCGGATGGCCCATTTGCGTGGTTTTACAGTCGCTTCAAATCCTTGCTACTAACGAACTTAATTTGCAACAGCAAGACGTCATAATACTTAAATAATAATAGTCATTATCAGCAGTAGCAGCAACATGTGTTCGGCATATATCGGTATTGGTTTCCCTTTAATCATCCTCAGAGTTTGTCCTCTGGAATGAGAATCTAGTTGGGTTATTATTGTAGTTACCTCCTGAAGAATACCTGATATGGCTGTAGTGAGCTATGACGTGGAAACTAGGTTTAGAGGAAGGGTATAAGGCATATAGTTGTATATATCTGAACTAAGAGACTCGACTACATATGCTTGGAGATGAGCTACCCTCCTTGTTAAATAGCGAGTTGTTTGACAACTCGCCTGAAGCTGGGCTAGATTTGGATTTTGTTTAGCTGTGGCTAGGGGGGTTATGCTAAGCCAAAGTAGAACCATATAGGATCGGAACTAAGATCCTTGACTATATTTCTGAGACCTACACTAGTGGCTAGGTTTAAGTAATGATAGCTCAATATGAAAGGGGGGGGGTATTTCGGTATAGTGGCCTTCGGATAGTCTGTATTGGACAACCTTACATAACTCGTACCCCGAGTAGTGTTTGTCGTGTATTGATTCGACCCTCGTGTTAAGTCAAGCACGATCTTCAGGCGAGTCGTTTAGGAGGCACCCAGTGGCCAATGCACTGTAGTAGTTTCGCAGTAATATAGTTCAGTAATGGTTCCGTCCCGCAAGCGATTTCATTTCTGGTAGTAGAAAAGCGCTAAGAATGAGTTCAAGTCACGTCAACTATCATGGTCAGGATGTTAGTCCACTGTTCAATTCACAGAGCATTTCCCGCTTTAGGCTGAGGGCGTGGTCGGTTGCTCGACGGATTACGATTGATATGATTTTACTGATTTTTGCTTTTCGAAGTAGCTATTTAACTGTGTCAATATCTCGTACGTACTTAAGAGTACAACAGACATCGCGAAGCATTTTTTTTTGTTTTTTACGAATATGACATTTTTTATGAAGACAAATCTCTCACTAACCATGGCTATAGGGTCTTTCTCCAACTAATCATATAACTGAGTGTGGACTCTCGGATCAGCGAGGAACGTACTTTCATTCGCGTGCACGATCGACCCGCACCCTATCTCCAACGTCCATAGAAAACTGTATAGCTTAAGTCATCGTTTTTGAAAAAAATATTCAGTGATCATACTGATCTACAGATATCTAGTCTGTGGCTCTACTCACGCATCATCTTCTATGACAGAAAATCTATTTAGAGCATGCAAGCTTTGCAGCATTCAATGTAACCATGATATTTCGCGGGTGCTCGTCAGCTGCTGCCCGTAACATGAGGAACATGTGCGAGAATACAATATTTTGAATTCACACAGAAAAAATCAACGCAAAACAACAAGGTCATAGTAAATTGAGAAGTTGCCTAATCAATAATTTTAGCAACTTAAAACGGAGCGTAGATGGCGCCTGCTACGAGTCACTTTATGGACCCAAAAACATCCTTCTGAGTAATTATTCGGGCACGATAAATTAGTACATTGCGCTACTTTCAGGCGGTCTATATACAACGTGAAGTATGTAAACTTTTCGTTGGTAACATCCAGCTCATAGATTTATACATTTCTCCCCCTTTTTGCTTTTAAGTTTTTTCCAGCTTGTACTTCCCATGGTGTTTTTTCTTTTTTCAAGTTCCTAACATTATTCATTAGCCAACTTGGCAATTTTCTTTGAAGTTATTATTTTGCATCGCTGTTTTTCGGTACGAATTCCAGTGATGTATTCTATCACATGTCCCTCGTGTTATGCAGTGAAAGAGAGCAGTTGAAGAGCATGCTTTAAAATTCCAGCAGGGAAAAAATGTTCTGAATACACTCTGTGATTCCAGCGGATTGGATGAGACGGTTCTTGGATGGTGGGTGATAAGGACTCACCTTAAAACTTCTCTAGACGGCACAATGGACTGTCATAGACCATTCGAAGATCAATCTTGGGGCCCATGAGGTCCCGAATGTTTTTGTAACCGTAGCGGATCATTGTAGGCCTGTAAAGTAGACACCAGTTTGAGTTATTAAAGTACACACTGGCGCCCAAAACAGCTATAAGTACATATAACATTCTGCGCAACTCGACCGCTACAGACTGTTTCCAAATACCAAGCCTGAATAACTTGAAAAAGGCCACTTCTAAACAGCGTAGACAGTCACGCACAAGCAAGTTAGAGAAACGTCACGAACTCCGTCAAAGCATACAAAATGCATTCAAAGAGCTAAACCTGCAAACAAGATACACGACCAAATTATGTAAGCTTCCGGTGCTGGTTGGCACGATCCGCTATTACAGATCGTCATGCGTGGTGGCATCGTGCAGGGCAGCATGGAAACCGATCAGTTCAGATACGATTACAGTTATATGACAATGAATCACAGGGTACTGCTCGTGCTCTGTTATAGCTACGACACGCTTACAGTAGTGAAAAACAAGTTAACCAAACGAAGCTTGGGATGAATTGGGAGTTAAATGGAGAAGAGAGGTCGACACCAAAATATGATGTACAGTTAAAAAAACCGGGGTATGGGAAAACGAATCATGTATGGACACACCGCAGAAGCTGGCTCCAAACACAGACTTTATTTGCGGGTGGCGCGAACCGAACTGACATTCCCAAGATTTCCCAATCTAACGGTCCCACAGCATTCGCATAGCATGGAGCAGTACTCGCAAAATGACGTTTTTGACTTATTTGCAGATACCATTCGCTTCAAGTCAATTGAGGTCGGGTACCAAACATTTAGTTTCTCGACTATGACAAAATTGGTGAGGTTGCAAACAGCCCTAAGAAGCTAACATTCGTGCGTTGGAGGGTTTCCACTAAATTCTTTTAAATAAGGAACAAAATTCAATGACTTGCTCGGCGTGCCGCACGGCATAGGTCACCTTACCCAAACACACTCCCAGTCGGTATGACCTAGACTTCTCACTGGCACAGGACAAGGGGAGAGTGAGGTCACTCTAGTACAGAGTAAGTGTCAAGTTTAAACGAGTTGAACGGTCAGACACGCTTTGACACTTTCCTGACATCAGGAAATAAAGAAGAGCGGTTCTTGGATCATTCATTTTCCTCGCTGGAGGAAAGAAGACGTTGCGCTTTCTAGATCCGCTGCTAGAGAGGTACAATACATAACATCACAGAAGCTGGCTCAGTCAGGCACGATTACAGTTATACACATTACAAGTACAATCGCGATGCGCTTAAAGTAGTTGGGTTGGAAGGTAACCGAAAACTTGATCACCGCAACGACTGGACTCAATGTGACAGCAGAGATTCGTTAACCTTCTTCAAAGTCCGTTTCACGTGTTTGGGTGATTAGAAGGTTTGAAAAAAAATGTGCAGAAATGAAATTTGCTACGTCCAACATTCAACTGGTTTGACATCGTCTTCCTGTTAGAGCACTGCAAATGTTCTGCGCCAATACTGACTATCCGACCTCGCCGTTGCCCTCGATGGATAACCCATATCAGGCGATAACGGAATAGAGGGATCGAGATATAGCTAGGTGATGACCGAAGGGAGGTCAAAAGTGCTTCTACAAGCCTTGGTCGGTAAGACTCTCCTGAAATTAAGTGCATTCACGGGCAACAAGTCTTCCGGTCGCCAAACGCACACCTAGTTTTAAGCCTGGATCCTGGCATTATGCTGCATGGTACTAAATATTACAACTCCCGAATGAATGCAAAGTATGGATCGTATTACAACTCCATCCACTCAAGGCCCACGGAAAAGTAAGCGGAGTACTCCGAAGATGGAAACGAGTATGTTTTTGTGTTTGGTCCCAGCACTTGCCCTCACTTCTTTCTCTTCCGGGAATGAGGAACATGGTATGATATCTGAACCCCAAACAGTTGTGTATAATAATAATATATTGTATATAATAACTGGGCCACGTTGCGGCGTCGAGGAGCTTACCGTTCAAGTGAGAGACCCCAGGCGATGGCGGTGACGCCCTCCGGAAGACCCATTGGCCGTAACATCTCTGGTCGAAAGATGCCCGAATTTCCGACCTCTACCCACTTGCCTAGACCTACAAAGTGCACACACGCATGCAAGTGTATACAAAGAAGCTTCACAAAACCGAAAATAACAGAAATTCTAAAAAGAGAAGCCTGGGATTGGTACCTGGGTGGTAACTAAAGATCTCCATGCTAGGCTCTGTGTAGGGGTTGTAGGCCGGCTTGAAACGTAGTTTACTCAGGCCCAACTGATTGAAAAAGGCTCGAATGACGGCCTTTAGGTGTCCCAAGCAGAGACCGTAGTCGGCAACCACACCTTCTACTTGATGGAATTCGGCCAAATGAGTGGCATCCAGCGTCTCATTACGGAAGACTCGATCTATGCTGAAGTATCGAACGGGAGTGAACTGTTTCTGGAGGGGAGGACAGGAGAGGAAAAGCGGACACATGACACAAATCAGGCTCAACACCGAACTAGCATTAGAAGAAGAAGAAGATGCGGCTCAGTCGTAAACGCAAGATCAACGGGGAATTTTTCTGCTTAAAGGAAGCGTCTGCAACTTAAGCTTAACACGCAAAACAAGGAGGCAAACAGAAACAGAAACCAAAATAAAAGACAACAAAATGTACTATTGAAATGTCTGTTCCTACTTTTGAAGTTTTAAACCACAACGGGGGCAAGGCAACTGTTTTCCGACACACTGGCCCGACTTCCCCACGCGCGTTCAAATAGTCACGGCTGCCTAAGGATCACTTGCACACACCATCCCTCGGCCGATACAGTAGGGGCGCATGTACGCAAGAGTCCCTTTGGGCATTGCAACACACCAATCGCACATCACATGAACTTAGTCCTCAATCGTGTAAAACCCGTTCTCACTGCGCTTACACACACAGTCTCTTTCTGTCCTGGCTTGAAGCAGTCAACACTAGTCCTGGCTACATCAGTGGTCACTGCAGTCTGAAACAACAACTCGAGGTTATTTGGGCAAAACAGCCTTCTTTCCTGGTGCCTTCTGTTGTTATCTGCAACCTGGAATTTGGTCTGTACTGCTCTGAGAAGAAACACTACTTCGACGCTACAAATTGCTGAACCCGACGTGATCTGAACCCTGAACCCCTGACTTCTGTAATATTCACATCAAAAAAGATTATACTTTTCCCCATTAGATGCGTGCAAATAAGCAGAAGAAATGCAAGGTGAGAGCAATAAAAAAGTGGCAAAAGGCAAACCTGTTGTGCCAGGAGGTAGAGCATGCGTGAAGTAACGGCCGTTGTGTGAGTGCGCAGGATATTTTTTTCTGCCTCGGAGAGCTGCCAGTTATAGTGGTAGCCTGTGGAACCGAAACCGCCGGTCTCGTGAACGGTCTTCACACGGTTGAGGTAGTCCGGGGGGCAGTGGGCCTTCACGTCAGTTGTGGCTGGATCTGTTTTAGTGGCGAGACGGGGGGAGAACAGGCGGCAGTTGATGACAGAAATGTTTCAGGGCTGCTGCTGCCGCTGCCACCGACTTATAAGAGGGCTTTAAAAAATGTTTTCGTCCGAGGGTTGTGCACATTTTAACTGCACTTTTAAAGATCCTACACGAACATTAGCCTGCTAACAAGTGCTGGTGGCACATTCGGCAAATTTAGGCATACAACTAGCCGCAAAACGGTATTAGACACCGAGGTGTGAAACTTAAACACGGAATCAAAAAATGAAGGGGGCTTATTACTCCAAAAGAACGGGTGGAACTGAGGACTAGCCGAAGCTAGAGCTAGCCGATACATGTATATAAGTAGAATGGAATTACCGACAAAGACAAGGGAGACTGCAATGGGCATTTTAGGCTCATCAGCCGTCATTAGCCGGTCATACGCAACCTCAAGTGGTGCCTCATCCGAGGTTTGAACACCAACCCTGTTAGTCAGAAGTCCAATGCCCGACAATATACACAATAATAGATAGGCGCTTACCGATCGGTTATAGGATTTGAGCATCTTATACCTGTGCCTTTGGGCTCCCTCTCAAGTCAACCGGTGGGAGTATACCTGCCACTGTGTATATCCCACACCGAAACCAGCCATGCAACAACACCGTGGCGCAGTGGTTAGAGCACTGGATTCCTGACTAACAAGGGCGCACGCTCGAACATCGGATAGGGCCCCACTTGGGGTTGGATATGACTGGCTAATAATCGCTACTGAGCTATAAAAGGTCATTTTGGTTTGTTGATAAGGTCATTCTGCATATATCATTAGCCACTGCGCAGCTGCTAGCGGGGCTTGTGTCCACAACGGAAAAAGCGAATCATGGAAGTGATTGATGAGCGCCTATTTGGCACATAAGTAAATGAGTGCGAAGTAGCAAGAGTTTGGTGACCCAACATTAAAAAAAGTAAATGCTAACTCGGTTATGAAGTCGCGATGGCTGTTGGCGACGGTGCATAATCCTGTAAAAACAACTGCCACTACTCTCGCACACACTCTAGCTGGACGCAGTCAACACGTGCTCTGACTCTCATCCGCAAGCAAAACGACAAAATGAGCGAGAGATTAGCCACAAACGATAACGTTAGATAGAGCTGAGTTCAAGCAGTCTATGCAAGTAAAGAAACGAATCGAACATGTTAATTATTTCCTCAACTTTGACATTCGTAAAAGAGTCTGTCCACAGGGATTGTTCATCTTTTCTATACAAATAAACTAAGACTACGACGCCTAATAGTTAAGACGCCTGGCAAAACAGATACAGAGGCGTATGTATACATTTCACGAGGGAAGGAAAGAGGGAACAGTCGTCCTTCCGTTATGTGCTCGGCAAACGAAATCCCAACAGTGAAGTTGAGATAACGGTTTTCAGTTTCCATAACAGCCATCTACTGACGCACTGCGGCAACCCGGAAGGAAAAGCACACGGGACTTGACATGTTTTCGACAAATGCGCGAGTGATGACTACCATAAAGTGTTTAGAATTTGATGCGTAAATGTTCAACCCCGAGGATCCAACAATAAAAGTCGCTGAGGATATGAAATGTCCTGTCATACATCAAAGACGATCCAGGGACGACGGAGCACTCGATGATAAACTTGCATTGCTGTAGACACCAGCGACAGCTCTAGATTATAAATGTTGCCACCTATCAGATAAGTCGCCTTACATCTGCTCCGTAGCTATGTTAAGAGAAATTTGATATTTTAGACAGAAGTGTAGAAAAAGTTCATGAACTCACGTACGAAACCGAAATGTCAGAAAAACAAACACCTGATTCAGGTGCTCAATGCCTCTTTTTTCCTTAGTCATAAACACACCTGGAACTGGGGCATGAGACTCCATTTCTGAAAGACTATACTCTGGTGCACTGAACGCCGAAGATATAATTTTGCGTACGAATTACCCAGAAACAAAACTTACCACTTTAGTCCTTACTAAGAACAGATGGCTGGGAAAAGCAATACAACTGCCCGGAGGCTTGGTGTCGCGAGTATCCGAGATATATCTGGAACACATCACTGTCTTACTTAACTCGGTTCCTCCATGGTACCAAAAAGCATGTAGAAATAGGAGATAAAACGTGAACTACGGCATGAGGGCAGTGACCCGCTTATTTTAGAATAATCCGCTATTACAGGAGTGATAAGTAGAAAAGCCAACAATCAGAATATATAAATTCAATCTCAAAACCCTCCTGCGAAACTTTGTATCGAAAAGAGTCAAGGAGTTTGAAAATCAAGCCTCCTGAGATGACGGTGGTTTGGGTTTATAGAGACACAGAAAATATGTTACCTATTATTAGGTACCTCATACCAGTAAGAGAACGTGGCCTCAGTAATGCACAGCGTCAATCAGCAGTTCATTTGAGAGCTGTCTCTACAAACTTCTGTAAGCTAAAAGACGGCTTGCATAGTGGAAAAACAGTAGGACCCGAGGACGTTAGAAGTCACTACTTTGGGCAATAGAACGCCAACAACTACTAGGAGACAGCCGCTAATCGCAGGCAAGTAGTCACACCTACGCCTGGCACCGGGGTGTATAACCTACTACGGATAATAAGTGGCAAAAGTAGTTGCAATTATCCCATGAGACAAATAACTGGTTCAACCTCAAATAAAGAAGGGGAGAACGGCGATAATGGTCGTGATCTCCCAGCACTCAACCAGAACTCAAAATACGAGACAGGAACAAGATCCTTCATTGACTCTCGTCCGAATTCCCTTGAAAATGTCGCCGAGTGTACTACCACAACATACCAAATGCGGCTGTAGGTGGTAGTAAAGTGTGCGACGCAAAATTTGGACTTTAGGGCTTCGAGGTGTGAACACAGTAGCTGCATGATCAATTTACCTGACAGGAAAAAGGTGTCATGTGCATCACGTGCAGGATGGTGCTGAGGTTGGAAGAGAGCATCGAAGTTCCAGAAGCAACTCTCGACATAGTTGTTCGTAGGCATTTCCGAGAACCTGTACATGGAGGAGAACGTGTAAATTTGAAATCAAATAAGAAGGCAAACACAAACGAATGTAATTAGGGAAATTAAATATGACTCCGTGGAATCAGTAAGTTAGTAGGTATTTCATCCTTCGACTAATGTACAGTTGAAATAGACGAGGCTAAATACGGTAATTAGGGGGATCTTGAAAAAATTCAATACTCGTTACAACCCTACCAAACTAACAAAAGAGATAAGGCTGGATAACAGTGTCACATTATGAAGTACGTTCGTGATCTGAACTGTAAAGAACAAGCCACTGTGTATCACAAAAAATTCCAGCTGAAATCACGAAAGAAAATTTACCCCATGTCCATGAGGATCCTCCGGAACTCAGCGCGCACTCGAAGTAGGGGATGTAAATGACCCATCGGTTGGGGAACGCCCAAGGCATTGAAGTTGTACTTTTTGAATTTGCATTCCTGCCAAGAGCCACTAAAAATATAGAAAAAGGCTAAGTATCTATGCATGGCGCTGAACTGCAACCTGAATACCGCTATATAATTTGAAACAACAGAAGAAATCAGAGGTTCCCCCATCTAAATTAGGAGTCTGGCTAAAGAAAGCCTGGAAAAGGAAACATTTAAAAGTTATTAATTAGACCGCTTAGTCGACATTAATTAACGACACTACACTTTCATTGTTTCTGCAAAAGCGACAAGCTAAATCACGTTTTACACAGACAGCAAAGTGCTAAAGATATTCAAGCCATTTAGAAGCTAGTCAGGAGCATGGCAGACGGATCAAAGATAAAATTGAAAGGTTTGACATAAAAACGCATACGTTAATAGCATTTCGGAAGTGAGATCCGTTTCTTCTTTAGATCGACTGGTGGAAAACAGCTTGCCTTTTTTGAGTTTGTAGATGGTAACTTTTCTAAAAAAAAGTTAGAAAGCGAAAAGGCTGTTTACTTTTCTGCAATGAGCTTGCGCTTTTTGAGTTCATTTTTCTCCTTTGCACCACATGACTGGAGATTCTCCAAAGAAGTTTTGACCTCGTCGACTACCGAGTTGGACTATAGGGCATTAGAGAAACTGAAGAGCGTACCGCTTTTGTGACAATTTGCGTGTTTTCAGGAGTTTTTGTCACACGTATCCATTTCGATGCGAGAGCTTTACTGACGCCCACTTTAGCGTAAGGGGACACTTTCTACAAACGTGCACCAACTCAGAAGCATACCATTAGTTCAGGCATTGAAATACCATCCTTGGGAATTGAGGAATAAACAACAAATTCGTGACTTCCATGTTCTAGGACATGCTGGCCTTCGTCGGTAAGAAAGAACTCGGTTTGAACAACCGGCTCGGCCTCTATCAGCTAAAAATCTTAATTAATGAATATATCATTATACCCCTTCACTTTGAAGAAGGCTATTTATGCCCCCAACTACAGTTTGATGATCTAATTTCAACGATTTAGCTGCATCTGTTGATGTTAAACAGTCAACCCCTGCCAGTAAATGGAGAAGTTCCTGTGGCACATCCATGTGAGAAACACGAAATCCTAACGCCAAATGTGAAATTGCGTGTTAAAGTAACAGCGCACTTAAAGCAGTGTCAGTATCAGTATCAGTATCAGTATATTGAGGGTATGTAGGAAAAATTCCTTTGAGTGCCCTATTTGTACATATGTGCAGTGTTAGCAAAAAATTTGTTGCTTAGACTGTTGGCGAGGCCAGTTGTCCTGAGTCATAGGATGAAAATAGGAGCAGACAGTGAAAAAACTCCTCAGGGATTTTTAGGAGAAAAACTGTCGCCCTTGTGGGGGGAATGCATGGGATTTAGGAGAAAAAAGGGATATCCCACTGGGGGGGGCATTGCAAAGGTTCCCAGGATCATCACCGTGTAGAAGCCTCGTCCTGATTCTTCCTTGCTGATTGCAGAGTCCGCCACGGAACTGGAAAAACAGAGGCATCCGTCCAGATCGTCGACAGTCCGCTTTGGGTCGAACCAAGGGTGACCGTTTAGACCATCATACACTACTGAGCATTACAAAAAGCACATCATTTGGTTACCTAACGTTTCTAGTTCCACATAATTGAATTATGTTTGTCGGGCACGGTCAAAATTGTCAACTAGAGAACCATACATTTTACGATGCCAAATGTTACGGTTATATTATACAGGTTGGCACAAAGAAGGCATACACACTTTAAATAATTGTACATTTGTCGTTTATTATAAATTAATTATTTCAGGGATGTGAAGATATAACTAAGTATCATTTTATTGTTTTTTACTTGCATGTTCTCAAACTGACGTCCATTTTGTTCCAGACAATGCTGACAACGAGCAACAACGGAAAAATTACAATTACAATGAAACAATTACTTTGCTATTTGGGTGCATTCATATTTAACAACTTCTCTCAATTAAGTGACTTCTGCAGGTTTCATATCATAGACCTGTCTTTTAGGTGTCTTCTTAAGAAAAAAATATAATGGAGTGTGGTCGGGTGAAAATGGAGGATATTCAAAAAACCCCTTTTTCCATACCACCTGTTTGTTGAGATCTCATAAATGAAGACTCTAGCATAGTAATGTTAATGTGTCTGTGCCCCATCTTGCTGGGAATAAAACTCATCTTCATAGTCTTCTCTAACGCCTGGCATAACAGACTATTTTAGCAAGATCAAGTAAATGGGACCCGTTACTATATCATTAAACAACAGCAATCCAATTATTTAAACTGTGTATATCAATTTTTGGGACACCTTATAGTTTTGAAAATGTTGTGCAACGTCTCTAAAGCTCTTAAAGCCAAGTATAGGATGGCTTTCGTTGACTTTCAATAGGTTTTTGACACTGTGCAACATCAGAAGCAGCCGTGTAATCTACGACGAATAGAAAATCAGAGGTTACTTCTGGTTGCGTGGATTGCATCAGCGAAGATAAATCGAATTCTGCTGTGGTCTAGAGCGAAGTGACACATGTTTTCATTTTGAACACTTTCAGCCTGTTATATTTGTAGACGATTGTGTCCGAGATTTGGACTATAACACGGTTATGTTTGCCGATGACATGAATACCTGAAGGGTAATCAGAGGGCGTGCCAATGAAGCTAGACTGCAGATCGCCCTAACGATATTGGAAGATAAGTCAAACCGTTGGCTTCAGCAGTTCAAGGTCATTACATGAACAATATTTTGCCTAAGCGATTCACTCATATCTAAAAACAGTAGAACATATTCTATAATGGTGAGACGCCCGGCAGGATGTGTAAACACAAAAGAGCCTCGGTGTGTTGACGAGGAATTCCTTGAAACCATGTTTACATTGTTTGAGTGTAGCAAACAGTCCAATGTACCTGTTACATGCCAAGAGTTTTGAAACATTCGTGTGGCCACATATGGAGTATATTATACAAGCCTGGAGAACTTCAGAAGTCGAAGATCAGGCTAGCCTTGAAAGATTTCAAAGCCGAGTGACGATAACAGTTAAGAGTCACAAATACTTCCTGTACGCAATTCCATTTAAGTACATTTATCTGTTGGCTTTCAGTTATGAGCAAATTTATGCGGAGCTAATGAAAGCATGCTGCATTTTGCGGGGACTGGATTAACATATAAAATATTGGCACTCTTATAATTGTTTTACTGAGACCAATCTCCGAGGTCACTCATTTTAACTGCTCACTTAACAGGCTTGGCAAAATGTGCACAAGTTCTTCTTCAGTGTTAGAGTGTTCGGGCCCTTAGATGGCCTTCCCACCGATATTTTGTTGTCGTTATCGTTGAACTGCATCAAAAGGAATTGCGACACATATATGTTTGCAAATGAGTCATATTTATGAACGATTCTACTCCACCTTTGGAACTCTTGCCCCCCCCCACACTTTTCACATTTTATTGCTCTGTTTGAATTTCTTGAATTCCACGTGCACTACACTCAATTGTGCGTTGCAAATAGGGTCCATAAAGATTCATGCCAATGTCCATGAATAAACTGAAACCGACGCTGAGCATTTCGTTTCGAAGCGTTAGGTGAGGCGTCGAGGAGGAAGAGATGCCACTTACGTAAAACATGGATAACTAGTTTGAGAAAAATGGTTTGCACACAACACCGAGTCTAGATGGCTTACAATAAAGGAACCGTTATCATCTAACCTGGAAGTCCGACCACAAGGAGACGATTTCGAGGTTCAAACTGGTTGGCCAGGGGATTCGGCAAAAATAACTGCTGCACCTGACGTCTTGATAATGGGCAGCTTCAATGCGCCGCTCATCAATTGGAGTTCAGCATAGGTGTGTGATCCAATGCTGATGTTCGGAAATCGGTTGCTAAACTTGGCCCACAGCTTACGTTTAACTCAATATGTCCTATTTCCTACCAGGGTACGTGTGTGGCAGCGATCAAACTGCCATATGCTCACGAACTCACTGGCCAGTATTGCCAAGGTGCAAAGTCTACTTCCTCTTGGTCGAAGTGATCAAGCGGTACTACATTAAGTGTTTTCAATGTTTGTTGGATTCTAAACAGTAAGCTAGCTTGACTTTGATAAAATGAAGGCGAAATTAACAACATTAATTCGTAATCCGCTTTTACCGGTAGTAAACTCGAGGCTACTCGAGTCATTGCATACGTTTCTTAGAAACCGGTGTCCGATTTCACAGAAAAACCTAAGTGACAGACGTCGATGGCTTATTCAGAACAACATCACGAAAAGAAGAAAAAGCGGCGGTTGTAGAGGAAATGTCTCGCCGATGCACACAAAGCGCAGAAAACCTGGTGAAGCGATTTATCGTCAGGACACGTCAAGATTTTGAAAACAACCTGCTGAAGTGGACAGTTGCAAATCTGAAATTATTCTGCAACTACTCGCGAACGACCCCGTTCACATAGTGAAGGCCATTGATGACCTAGAAATTTGATTCTTTGGATCCGAGCAGTTGATGGAGGAAATCTGCTTCATGCATATTATATTGACTTCACAGAGGTATTCGGTAGTGTCTCAAATAAACCTTTCCTACACAAATTGCGCCAAAAAGATGCTAGAGGAAATCGTCTGAATCGGATGTGGACCTTCCTATTTGGCCGCTTGCAAACTGACATGCAGTCGGCGGAGGTTGCTGTAGAGATCGGTTTTACCCAAGACTCTGTGCATTGGTTTACAATATTCAGTATGTACAACAGCGACCGCGTCTGCAAACTAGATAGTGATGTCACTAGTTTTGCCGATGATACAAGCATTTTAAATGCCATAAGAAATGCATTTGATTAAGAACAGATGCAGGCACATCTAAATCGAGTTCAAACTTAGCAAAGTACTATATTTTTAAGTTTAATGAGTAAAAGAACTGAATTCTGCGATTAAGCCGAAACAGCTCTAAGAATCCCATGGTAAACTTCCTGAATGGCAGCAAGAATGCGGATCACAATGTTGATTTAGACCTTACTGCACAACGACGAGTAGCCGAAAATGTGATTCTCGTCGAGTATCTTGTCCAACGTTGCTCAGTAGGAATCACTCTCGGGGCCACTTGAACTCGCGCGAAGCGCGCCCCTCTCCAATACGGGCACCTGGTTAAGAAGGGTATAAGGGTGGGGCGTATCATGGACTAAGCAGCGCGCAGTAAGTATGTTAAATAAGAAAAACTCGTAATGCTTCTTAAATTTGTTTTACTGAGCATATATTTGCTAAAAGTTTGGCCTAATGAGCAAAATGATTTTTAAAAATAGGCGAAATAACTTGAGAAGCAGTACTAATTGGTGGGAAATAAGCAGTCAACCGAATATCAAATTTCATGGGTACATGACACCGCAGCATCTGCCCTTGTAACCAATGGCGGACTGAGAAAGGTTCCGGCAGCGGGCATAAGCCACTTACAGAAGCCCGAATTATGCTAACTGCTGGTAGCCAGACGGAAATTTTTGGAATGCAATCTTAAGAACCCAAAACCCTTTGTAGAATGTAGTTAATTATAAAAGTCCACCGAATTACATGCACCCAAAATATTATATTCAATTGTCGGAAATATAAACAGCGCGGTACGGGTGTGCAACCATATATATATATATTCCGTGAGTGTTGTTCCGATTGCAGCGACACTGTTACGGCTTTTGAAAGCAACACAGGACGGAGGCAAACCTCGGACGCCAGTGTATCAGCAGATGCCACTTTCAGCTCCACGTGCAGCAGCCGCCCGTCGCAGCAGCCTTGCATGTTCGTCAACAATCAACGCAGATAAGCTAATAGACTAATGCGCGTGCAGATGCTGTAGGCTAACACAAAAGGCAAAATAAAAATTGACAGAGCATGTGAGGTGTGAAGCGAGCTAGTTAGCAGCTGTTGGCCAAGCTAACGAAGGAGGCCTGTCCGAAATGGGGTCGAGAGGCTCTCGTGTTTTAGCCCGAACCACAGGAATCCACGGTCCCTACAATTAAAACTACCTATGCCATATGATAGGCTAGTGTAGTCACTTAATACGATGGGACTTGTGGCGTAACTGCAAAACAAAGCGCTTCTGCTTACGAACCTACGGCTCGCTTGTGGCGGAAGAAAGTCCCTGCAAATTGTCTCCCAAATGGTGATGAGCATATCTTCCAATGCGCGAAATTCAGGCGGAATAAGTCAGTCCGAACTAAGTCCACATTTATTGCAGCCACTTGAAATTGCGAAGCTCGTGAACATTTGCCTTGCCGTTGTCGCAGGGAAAACAGTGCACGAAGCGAAAGCCGTATGCAGCCTGAAACACCGCTTACATAGCCTTTTGTTGCAGTAGACTTTGCATGGGTACTACTGCATTGTCTATTTTCACTCACCTATAGTAGCTGCCTGGTCAGAGTTTAGTCAGCCAGGACTGGTCCTGCTACTACCAAGACTACTACTTCTTATACTTCTTACCAGGGTGTAGCTTAGTGGTAGTATTTGCTGCTACTAATATGACTGTTTTGTAATTCAGAAGTGACCTCGATTAAAGTCAGCTTAGGACTCATATCCTATCAATCTCGGCAAGAAATGAAGTAGTACTGGTGTCAGCATGGCAACCACTTATTTCAGTGGTAACGCTGATAAACCCAAGGCTAGGGCTTACATCCTCTTGGTCTCAACAAGGGGTGTGGCTCTGAGTTTAACTATTGCAGGTAAGTCCATGCTTGGGTTCCTGAGCACAGCGGCGTTTGCCTTGGGTTCCGTACTATCAACGCTATCAGTCGAGTTGTGTACGTTTCTAAAACGTATGAACTAAGATATTCCTAAAAAAGTGCTAAAATGCTAATTTCTTTAATAGTGCCTACCAAGGCCAGTAGCTGGTATACTATAAGTACTGCTGCGTGTGTTTTTTAAGGAGTCGCACATAATGCCGTACTAAAGGAGCATATGCGTTAGCTGGACGAGAAGATTACCACCAATAATGTAGCAGTAAGGTGACATGGTATTACCCATTGAAACAAAGCATCCTGAAAAGTTTACATACAGCAATCACTGTCACCTAGTTCATGAAATTTCCTAAGATTTTGCAGGCCAACTATCAATTATTGAGACAGGTCTATGTTAAGGCATGCTTTTGTCTAGAAGTTGTAATTTCAACGATTCAAAACTTTTCAGAATATTCCCTGAAGTAGGCCAGACCAAGACTGCGTCTTGCCTAATCTGACCGCACCCATTAGGTGGGACATGTGTTCATAGGTCAGTTTATTACAGTGGATGGCTTCACTTCTATAATATGGACAGGTGTAGCATTCCACGTGGAAGGGGTTGTTATTTTTTGATGAATTTATTTGAGGCACAACAACCTTTTACTAAAGAAGTATGCATTTAATCCCTGTATTATGCAAAAAAGTATGAGAACTGGATAAAAATCAGCGTCTATGATATATAATTAATATTCTACACTTTTGAAAAATTTCGTCAAAACTTCTTATTTATGCATGCTGTGTTAGGACTGAAGAACTGGCGTTTGTGCTAAATAATCACATTAAACAGATTGCTGTCGAGAACCGAGCTATATTCACGTCTGACAAACTATTATGCTAGTTTAAATGCAAAGTGGCGATTTCCATACCAGGAATTATTTCCAATTTTTATGCATTCTCTCGCTTTTATAGACAGCTTAATTTGAAAAATTAATTATGCTAATGGTAGTCAATATCATGTTATGAACCAACGGGCGTTATAGTTTTAGGACTCGTAATTTCTTCACAGCTGTAAGACTTTGAGGGACGCAAGATAAACTCATTTTGCGCAATAGCGATCTTCTTACGAATTTCCTGCGACTTCGCGAGTGTGCAAATCCTGTAAAATGAAGAAAATATCTCGCGGTACCTGTACAAGAGTCCTGTAAAAGTAGTGAGAATAAACAGATTTTACCGCTGGGACAAAACAAATAAACAATAAACAAGGCGAATGGACTTTTTTCTTAGCGATCACAACGGCTTCTGAAAAGTCCAAGCCAGTTCGCGTAAATATAGCAAGCATCACAAAGCAGTAAAAATACACACATCTAAATAGCCTATGATTCTTTAATTACAGCAATTCGTCATTAAACTCACGACTACCAATCGAGACTACCAAATCAATTTAAGTAGCAAGGTAATATGTCACAAATAAAATATTCAGTCAGTGTTATCCATAAAATGTCGAATGGGAAAAAGTTTCCTTAAAAGACTAATGAAAGCAAGAGTCGACTTTATTTTTGCCCGTTACAGTAGCAATCAGAGTCATTCAATCTAGCCTAAAAGAGGTCGGCAGAAATGGTGATACTCTATCGTAGCAGGGTATTATAGTGGAAAAGGTTCTACAAATATTGAAAACGTCTTGATAAAAATACAATGGAAAACTTTCTAGCGTAGTGCTAACTGCTAGTGACTAATCTACCGGACTACACTAGTGCAAAAAAGGAGTAAAAACCGTATTGGAGAATATCAATGAAAACTGAGAATGATACGACTCTCTTAGATCCTAGACGATCCTTGTCAGCAGTAGCCAAGAGATTGACTTGCCAATGGAGGGGCCTGTGAAGGCCTGGGACGCGGTTCATCAAGTTGCACTCGGGAGAGTTAAGAGGAATCTCTTTCGTAAGTGGCCGGTAGTTGCTCCTGAGCCTGGGAATGATCACCAGAGAATGTTGTCGTTAAAGGGCTAAGAACACAGCGGCCGGTGAGGTGGTTATATCTGGAGAAGTGCATTGGTGCAAGCAAAGTGTGCGAGAAGTCAGCATGCCGTCTGAAACGAACTGTATTTTCGCGCGGCTTGCAGTAAAACAAAATTTAATAATTTTGGTAAATTTAAACAACGTATAGATTAGGCTAAGGGCCTACATAACTCCCCCACCAGAGCGTTGGTTGGTTACACACGCTTGACAAAAGAGGATGTACAAGAAGGTTAAACAAACAAGTCTCGCAAGTTGGTAGGAAAACGAACATGGCTACCGGAATGTGTGGAAGAGAGGCCAGGGACGGGAGGGGATGTGATAGGGATGTGGGTAGAGTCAGGTGTCGAGGGTGGCGGTGGACTGGAGGGAGTAGGTGGAGTGCAGGGTAAAGTTGCCATGGAAGTGGACGGGCCAGGTGGTGGCAACGGGCATTCAACATAGGCCGGCTTCAGTCTATCGATCGAGACCGTATGAGTAGCATCAGCCCTTTGAATGACGAAATATTTCTCCTTCCGTTTCAGCACTTTAAATGGACCGTCGTAGGGTGGGCAATGGGGCCTGCGAACTGCATCGTGCTGGACCAACACGAATAGGGTTGTGTTCAGATCCTCGTGCACAAAAACGCGTCGAGGTGCCGAGCGCGTGGGGGTCGTGCGCAGTGGGGCTATGTGTTGCTGCAACTGTTGCACGAAGGTGTTCGTGGCGTCAGGGGAGACGGAGGAAGACTGCAATAGCTCACCAGGTAAATGGAGGGATGTGCCGCAAACGAGCTCGGCAGCAGTGCATCGAAAATCTTCCTTAACATCAGCGTGAATTCTGAGGAGAACGAGCGGTAGGTAGTTGTTCCAGTTGTGCAGGGCGGAGTAGACATCATCGTGGACTTCGACTAACGCTGAAGGCGTTCCACGATATCGTTTGATGTTGGGTGATAGGCAGTGTTGGTGATATGCGAGCACCCGAGCAGCTTCGTGAACTCACGGAAGAGTGAAGATGTAAACAGGCTTCCACAGTCAGTAGTGAGGATAGCTAGAACACTGAAGTTGGCTATCCAGTGCGTAAGGAAATCCATGGCAATATTCTCAGCTGAGGTATCCGAGATGGGAACGGCGATGGGCTATCGTGTGAAATGATCAACAGAAGTCAGAATGTGCGTGAAACCACTCGATGGGGGTAACGGTCCGACTTAATCCAAGTGGACATGTTTAAAACGGGCGTTGGGAACTGCAAGCGTGCTGAGGGTTAAACATTGTGGCACTGGACCATATTCATTTGGCAGGCTAAGCACTATCTGGTCAAAATTGCAAAGTCGGTGTTCATCTTTGGCCAGACGAAACGAGCCGAGATGAGTTTGCGGCCGGTGCGAACATCGGGGTGGGATAGTCAATGGAATTGGTCGAAAACGACCTTACGGTAGAATTGGGGGACCACAGGACGAGGCGTACCTCTAGATCAGTCACACACGATCGACCCCAGCCTCACGCAGAAGACGCAAGCATTTCAATGATGGAGTCATCAAGCGCCTGCGCTTCCGCAAGTTTCGCCAGGTCTAACGTCGTGGTAAGAATATTGACCTCCGCACGGGACAAGGCATCAGCAACGACATTATCATCACCGCGGACATAGCGTATGTCTGAGGTGAATTGGTAGATGTAGTCTAGGTGTTGACTTCACGCGGTGAATATCCATCCGGTTTAGCTTTGAGGGCGTACGTGAGAGGTTTGTGATCCATGTGGACCTGAAAATTTTTCCCCTCGAGCAGATGACGAAAGTGTCGGATGGCCAGGTAAATGGCAAGGTGTTCGCGGGAGAAAGTACTGTATTGAGCCTGCGCTGGCTGAAGCTTCTGCGAGAAGTAGGCTAGCGGCTGCAATTGTATCTGACGCACTACCAGAAAAAAATTAATGTGTATGAAACGTTTGCGGATAGAGAGAAATGACACTGAAAATATCTTGATTTGAACATACACATAATAAAAATCATCAACGCAACAACTCGACCCCTGTAGTCCGTTTAGGCCCAACGTGTAATCTACAGCAGGCATATGCAGACACGCTAGCATGCGCAAGGATTTAAGTGATAAAGGACTTGCGATGCATCTACTGCACGCACTCTTATCTCACCTACAAGTGACCGTTGTCAAGGTAGGGTCAAGAAGACCGGATATGGGATCGAGCGCAGATTGCTGGGACGGCATGAAGTAAGTCCACACACTAGCATCCGGCCTTGGGGCTCGGTCGTTTTCCTTTATTAGTAGGGCTGAACCGTTGCTTTCAGGGAGACACTTTTGTAATGCATGCACTCCTCAGAAAAAACAAGTCAAATGTAGGTCTTCTACCTCCCCCAAACACAAAAAAGTTGCTATCGTACCTAGTTGGGCGGTAGTAAAGTATTTGATGCACTGCCAGAAATAATTAAGGTTGATAAAAACCTCTTGAAATGATAAAAATTGCGCTTCAAAAATTTTGAATTGGAAAAACACATCATAATCATCACTCTTATTACCAACGCGCCAGTTCGAAATTTGTCCAAAGAGGTCCAACGTACAATCCACAGCATGCTAGCCCGGCCACACGGACATGTGTGTTAATAAGGTTGAAGTGATACAAAACTTGCGCTGCATATACCACACTCATTCATTCTTACCTTAAAAGTGCCAAGCATCAAGACTGAGTCAAGAAAACCAAATATAGAATCAAACGCAGAGGTCTGGCACGGCAGGGGGTGAGTATGCACATAGGCGTGTCATCCAGTCCCCCACGTGCGGCGGAGAGTGCAACCTGAATAACACCTGCCAAATTCTTATTCAGCTCGAAAGCTGGTAGAGCGAATCTGCCAAACGATCCGTTGAAGTAGCTCAGTACCATTACAACCATCAATGGGTCTGATAAGAAGCCTTGCAACCGGCACGTAGATGTTCCATGCTCGTATGCAGGTATCTCGAGATGTGACTGGTCAAAATGTCACACAATTTACTCTTTTTGCTGTTGTTGTTGTTGTGGTTTCGACTCTGCAGCCAAAAAAAGGAAGGACTAGAATATGACTTTGTTTCTCAAACGGCTTCCTCCTGCCTGCGTCGTAAACAGTTGCTTCCTAGAGGAGACGTTTCCAATGCAGACAACTGTCAGAAAAGTAAATCAAATGGACGTCTAAAACTTCCATATGATTGACAAAGTTGCTATCACACTAACCTAAGCAGTTATCAAGTTTTACTTCTTAAAACACATTAAGTTGGTTTCGTGTTAAGCAATCGCAATAAAAACTTCTCTCTGTGGGGAGCTGAGTTATAGTTCTATGTTTTAGGTTACTATTCTTATCTGAACTTACGGGGACTTCATTAAAAAGGTTATAATAATTTTGGTCCTCCTATGAACTAGAATTCGACCACAATTATTATTGTGAAGAAACTATAACTTAAAAGACAGAAAATGTATGCTTACGATTGCATTTGCCAATAACATTAGAATTTATTGATCAGTTTTAAGCCCTACAACTTGTGAATTGAACAAAAATGTCAAGTCAAACTCTTGTTACTTTACTCAGGTAACTTAGTGGAAGGTAGACATTAAAAAGCATCGATATTAGGCAAAAAAGAAGTTTAAACATGTGAGCGTGTATCCTACACCTAAGTATAGGGTAGAATTTATACATTACTTATTCCTAGATGATAGTAGCTGAAAATATGTGTCTGAAATGACCATTTTGTAAACAAAACGATGTTTCTACCATCGGTTATGTGGATTTTGGGTCTTTAACTATTTAAACGTCTTCAGTATTATAGTTTAGACAGGACTATCCGTGTATGCGATATTTTCGATTTTCTCAGGAAATTGGACTTTCGACCAGCAAAGTGGTGCACCAGATATTTACAGTAAGTTGCCAAACTAATGCAATCCTACGATTTTTACAAATCACTCCCTCTTTACCAAACGAAGCCCAAGCTACGGCCCCCAAAGACTTACAGCAACAAAATTGTGATAGTTCTTCACAATAGGGAATATTATATCAAGTCAAATTTATTCAAGGAAATATAGGCAAACGCCTTTGAACTCCCTCTTGGTACATAGGATTTAAGAAATGCATCGGCAAAGCCGAACATTCCAAAGAAGTCGTTGACACAATTTCAAACGACTGCTCGCTTGTTTCAAGTAATAAACGCACAGGCAGCTTACACGAGCCAGCAGTTTGACTGAGCAAAAAGAGCAGACAGTGAAAATCTCTTAGGCTGGCTCATAATTCAAAATGGAATGTTATTTTTGGTTTTTAGGAGAAAAACTGTCGCTCGTGGGGAAGTATGTGAATGATAAGGGCATGATGCTTCTGTGAATGTAGACGGTAGCCATGGCGTCCATGACGAGTAATATCTACATCCAAAGGACCATACGAGGAGGAGACTTCGGAGTCACGAGAACGTCCCGAAGACCGGAGATGCGACCATTATACGCTTTTGCTCTGCCAAGAGCCGAGGAACCCGCCATGCCATCAGCAGTCAGTTGATACGAGAAAGGGTGTGACAGCGCCGCGTAGCCTAGGACCATATGTGCGGTAGATGCGTCCTCAGACACGATCGGCGCAGATCGCATAGTGAGCAGAGACGTCATAGCTAGATAATGGCTAACTCATTTGGTTAAGTACTAATAATAATACTACTTACAAATTACTATTAGTATATATTTATAGCATTTCTAGCATTTCAGGATTTGGATGTAGAGCACTTCAATTTTTAGATTCGGAATACTTCAGTGATTGGATTTGGAGTACTCAATCGTGACGATACTCATTAAATCGGTCTAGGTTTGCCTTAAAATCATCCACGGAAGGGGACATGACAATATCCGCAGGAAGGGCATTCCATGCCTGGATTACCCTCTTAGAGAAAAAGAATTTTCTTGGGTCAAGTCTTGCCCCAGTCACACGTAATTTGAGGGGGTGTCCTCGCAGCCTAGAGGTGGTGGCCCGCTCAAAGAAGTCATTTGTTTGGAGGCAGCAATCCTGACCACGCAACATGCGAAATGCCTGGATTAGGTCCCCACGTAGCTGCCTGTAATCCAGAGGAAACAAGTCAAGATTTACCAATCGGGTCTCATAAGGGAGGTTCCGTTGGCCTCGTACTAATTTTGTTGCGCGTCTTTGTACCCTTTCGAGGTTTTTTTGTCTTTGGCTGTCCAAGGTCTCCAGGCTTGGATTGCAAATTCCAGTTGAGGTCGCACAAACGTGCCGAATACCTTGCCAAGTACAACTTTGTCAAACTTAGCAAAGGCGCGCTTGATTAGATACAAGCTCGACATTGCGGATTTAGCCACTTTCAGGACGTGGACTGATGGCTTCAGTGAAGGCGTGAACCACACCCCCAAGTCTTTCTGAGCCTCTACCTCTGGCAGCGGCGTGTGATTCAGGTAATACACCCTCCGAGGCGTAGTGCTGGTTCTACCAAAGCGCATTAGGTTACATTTGCCCACATTGAATGGCATGAGCCAAAGGGTCAACCATTGCTCTAGTCTATGCAAATTTGCCTGGAGGTTTAATTCATCGTCTTGGTTGCGTATGACCTTCCAAAGTTTTATGTCATCAGCAAACATTGTGATTTCGCAATCTAGTCCGCTTATGCAGTCATCAATATATATAAGGAAGAGAATAGGGCCAAGAACAGATCCCTGTGGAACCCCGCTCTCAACTGCTACCTCCGCCGACCGCTGTTCACCAATACATACGGTCTGGGTGCGACCAGTCAAGAAGTTTGCTATCCACTGCAAAAGGTTTCCCCTTACCCCTATGCGGCTGAGCTTGTATAAGAGACGTTGATGGGACACCATGCCAAACGCCTTCTTGAAGTCTTCGAAGAATGTATGCAGCGTATTCCCTTCATCGATCGCTCGGGTTCATTGTTCTAGACAATAGAGCAGAATGGTCAAGCAGGACCTTCCCCTGCGGAATCCAAGCTGCTTATTAGAAAGAAGTTGATGTTGCTCCAAAAAGTGCATCAGCTCGCGTTTGACTATGCATTCCATAAGCTTGCAGGATATTGAGGTGAGGCTGACCGGTCTATAGTTGTTTGCGTTCGCCCCACTCCCACTTTTGTGGATGGGTGAGATCCACGCTGTCTTCCAATCGGGTGGCATATGTCAAGTATTAAGAAAAGCTCGGAAGATAAGGTACATGGGTACCCCAAACTGTATGGCTAGCTCTTTTAATAGCTTTGCAGGTATCTCATCCGGACCCGACGACTTCGTTTCTTTAAGCTGTAGAAGTTCTCGCAGAATGGTAGCTTCCGTAAGTGCAACCGAGTCTACGGTCTGGATCACACCCACACTGCAGTTAATAGCGGTGAACTCAGCCTCTCTCGTTAAGACCGACTGGAAGAAGCAGGATAGATTTTCCGCCTTTTCGTTAATCTCGCAAATTTCTACACTGTCGTCTGCTTTTAGCAGAGGATTAGGGTCTCTATTTCAAGTACATTGCCTAACGTAGCTGTGGAAAAGTTTTGGGTTTCCTACTGCACGATTTATTGGATTACTCTCGAAGTTTTGTCGGCTAATTCGTATCAGGCTCTTTACCTTGTTTCTCTGTGCCTTATACCTATTGTACGATTCGGGGGTCCTCTCTCTGCGATAGATTTTGAACAGCCTTCCTTTGCGTTTTACTTCCCTGTTCAGCGTCGGCGGTAGCCATCGAAGCATATTTGTTACTTTCTTTACCGTGATAGGACAGAAATCGGTCATTAGTCCGTGCAATACGGCTTTGAATGCCGACCAATCATCGAGAACGCACCCGGTGAATAGTTCGTTCCAGTCTATCTCGCTCACTGTGGTTTTCATTTGTGCAAAAGTCCCCTCTCAAGATGTTGCGTCTGATTACCGCACTACGATCGGGCACAGAGAAGAGTGAATATTCCCACTGTAGCACTACGTGATCACTTTTTCCGAGAGGTGGTAAACAATTCACAATGTCCACGCTAGCAGGTGCCTTCGTAAGTACTAGGTCTAAGCAACTAGCTTGTTGCCCTTCGCGTAATCTGGTCGGATATAGGACGTGTTGCGTTAGGAAAGATGCCTGTACTGTGCGCAGGAGTCATCGATCGAAATTTACTTCTGATATGGGGGGCGTTAAAGTCCCCCATGACCATGACATCGGACCTCCTAGCAATTTCTTCGACTCCTTCTATTAGACCATTGTCTGACTGTTGGTTACTCGATGGTGGACGGTAGACCGCCATGATGTCAAGGATCTGTGACCCCGGTGTTCTACCGGTCAGCCATATTGCCTCTATATTGCCCGAAAGTTTTTCGGATTTGTCGGACACGAGCAGACCGTGTCCAACATAGATTAGCACACCCGCACCCTGACGCCCGACTCTATCTTTTCGAAAAACTTGAAACCCGGGGAGAGCAATTTCCTGGTCGCTTACCTTCGTGGACAACCATGTTTCTGTTATGCAAACGACGTCTGGTTCCAGTTGGCACGTAATAATCTTAAACTCATCTAATTTGGAGAGCATGCTTAGTGCATTGGTGTACATGCACTTTAGTTTCTTTGTACGGTGTAACCCGGTTGTGACAGTCACTTCCTGACCGTCGTTCGGAGTAGTACGGGTTGATTCGCTGTTTCCTTCTGAATTATCTAATCGTTGAAGCTTTTTAGGCCTGCCAAGCCATTCTTCTTCCTCGAATGATGTTCCAATACAAGTTCTCGGTGTTTCAGCTGTTCCTCCAGGAAGCAGTCTGGTTGAAAAAAAACTCTTTATGCGCGTGACGTAGGTTAGTTTTTTAAGACAGGATAACCTGAACATGTTCCTTGTTTTTAAATCTATGTTTTAGCGGTCTAGGTCGGGGCGTTTCTGCAGTATCTGCTGGCCTTTCCCCGATACGGAATGACTTGAGCACTTCAAATTCTTTACCTGGCGGGAACAGATCGCTCAGGACATCGTTAAAGGAAACCAAGTTCGGATCGTTCTGGGCGTTTGAGCGGTCTGAAATGGCTTCTTTTAGCCCCTGTACAACTAGACAGTATTCATGATACTCTCGGTGTCATGTGCCTTTAGCTGAAGTTTTCGCCACCTTTTCTGCAGTGGGCCTGGAGCTCGAACTGTGTGGTGTGACTGCTTGGTCGGCAGAACTGTCTAAAGTTGCTTTTTGCAACCCCTGAACAACTACACCATGATCACCCTCCGGTCGGGAGTCTTTAGGTACGGTTTTGGCCACCTTTGCTGCAGTGGGCCTGGATCTCAAACTGTGTGGTGTGACTGCTTGGTCGTCAGAAATGTCTGAAGTTGCTTCTTGCAACCCCTGAACAATTACACCATGATAACCCTCCTGACGGGAGTCCTGAAGTACAGTTTTAGTCGCCTTCACTGCAGTGGGCCTAGAGCTCGAAACGGATGGTGTGACTGCTTGGTCATCGGATTTGTCTGAAGTTGTTTCACCGGTGTCTATGTTGTCCACTATGGCGGCCTGTACTTCTGGTATATGCATCCTCTCTTCTTCTTTAGGCGGTCCATGCGTATGCACTGAAGTCATCACTTTTTCCATCGTAGCGATGGTCTGCTGGAGGATTTCTTTTTCATATTTTCCCTTTTACCTTCAAGTTTGCTATACTAAGAGGCTAGAATATGATATCCTTCGCATCGGTTCTCTCTGTGCATCGATCGCACCCAATTAGGCAAGCTTTTCGATCGCCCGTTACAGCGTGCGGCGATAGCGCAGCGGTTAGCATTTATGATTTATGAAAGAATATAACGTTTTATAGAAACACCAGATTGTTTAACAAAGTGGAAAATTCCGAAAAAGTAGAAATCGAGCGTACTAGGTAAACTTTCGTTTTACATGTAGAGTAAACCCATTCATGCAAAAAACTGCGTAAATAAAGCAGTACAAGTAAAATTACGTTGGAAAATAATCATTTTGTCAAGTTTTCCCATAAATATGCTACCATATTACGTGCGATATAGAGTATGGCTGTTACCAAAGAACCTAAATTTCGAGAATGTTTTCTAACACGCTTTCACGATAACTGCTAGTTGTTTCTTTCGTTTATGCAGCGCTTGACTTATGTTGGAGTAAGGCAACCACGTTTTCGCTTGATATGCCCCATTGGGAGATCACAGAAGGAACATATGTCTGAAGCTCACTTGCAGACATGCTGGTCGGTGACTAATAAATGTAAATAGAATTGTCAGGAACAATTAAAAACGTACCATTTTTGTAGACTAAGGTTTATTGCCTTCCGCCATATTTTGTTGTTATATGTTCGATATTTCTACTACGAAGAGGTTCAGATCTTTCATGAAATTCTCATTAAGACTTTACGATTTTCACTGGCTTTAGTCAATGGACCATAAATAATTAGAATATTTTAGGTGCTTACCAAAACCTTCAAAAGTAGATATATCTTGAAAGCTTTTACATAAAAAACAAGCTTTAAAACATTTTTTCTCATGCAGCTGTCTTTGTATGTCATAGTTTAAGAACCACCGAATCATATGAACTTATTGCCGAGAAGAATAAACGGCATATACAAAAGTCGCGAATAAATATGCTAAAATTTGATTTCGAAAATTTTTACAAAAAGTTAACTCGTGAAAAAAGCTTTATTTATATATTTGGAGTCTGATTTCTGTGTACTTTAATTTTTTTGATGATGAAGTCAAGGTGAGAATGTGAAATTTTGGCCAGTGGATTGATTTTCCAAACAATTAAGGATATCTCTTCTGTTATATATGAAAGAGCTAATTGTTTTGTCTTAAACGGAACAGTTTTCAACATATTTAGTGACTTCTAGACTAAGTTCTACAATAATAAATAAAAAGTAGAGTGGCAGTTATATCAACGGCGATTTAAAAAAAAAAATTCGCAATAGCCCGTGACAACTCTGTCAAATGTTTGCTATGTTAACTGTCTCCAACTTCATATCGATTGTACAATTAATTTGGTTGCCATATACTCATAAAGTTCACAAACGCATTCCTAGCCTGCAACCCCTCAAATATAAAATGTAAATTTTATATGAAGTAATGCAAAGAACAACTTCAAATTTTATTACTCAATTTTACAGCACAAAACGTGGCAAGTTTGCGAAATATAATTTTTCAAACTTATTTCGCTCTTTTGTCCCAAAATTAATGTGCTATCTCCTAATTGCACTCACCAAAATTTCATGGACGCAAAACAAAATGGTCCATTTTGTGATTAGATATAACTCAAAACTTTATGCTCTTCACGAATGTTCTTTTATAGTGCAACAGGCACACGCAAGAAGTTCTTTTCTGCAGTGTTTAATAGCATAGGAAATTCCTCGGATTTCAACAAACGCTGGATTTTGCCCGTTTTTCCTCTTTTTTCTCCCAGTCTTCTGATCTAAACGTAAATAAATTCTCGTAAACAACATTTTGATACCCAATGTAACCCAATGAACTAACTTAACAACCTCAAGTGTGCGTTAAATCCTTCAATCCCCAAACCTTGCATCAGATATTCAATCTACAGCATTTAGCTTTTTAATTACAAAGGATGACGTGATTTTATATTTTCGTCTTCCTTAATGTAAATAAACTGGTTTTTGATCCATAAGAGACGTTTTTAATTAAAGCGCAATTCATAACTCAGGAAATACAAGTAGTTCGTCTAGTTTTCACACAGACACCTCAAATGTTGTCAGTAGTAGGACACCGGAAAAGGCTTCCTCTCTAAAATTTGAGTGCACTTGAACAGAAAGGCCGAGAAGGAGTAAATATTATCGCATAATAATCTTAAATCTGTCATTCGTCCTAAGCCAAATCTTAAATCAAAAACTACTCTTTACCACATTTCTACCTTCACCCCTCGTATAACCTCAATCTTCCCGCAAGTTAGCGTAAATAACTCGAAGTAGGAAGCATTGCCTATTCTCCTATGATATCTGTATAAAATTCATCCACATTCAAGCGAAGCAAAATTTCAGTCAGAGAGGACTTAAGAAACCTCGAATCACACCATGAAATGCCTAGCAGTCATTAAATGTATGTTGGCCGACTGACGTCAATGTGCTGTGACCTACGTAATGCGTGACCTAATATGGGGGGAATCATATATAAGTACATGGGAGTGAGGTTATAACAACAAAGGTTAAATACATTACCCGCAGCGGGCTACTGAAAAAAGTACCAAAGGAATCTTCGCAGATGGTTGACAAACTTAACTGAAATCTGCAGAAAATATGGACGCGATGATGCAAAAACCGAACACATGTTGATTGCCTGACGCTTGCCACAGAGACGATATCTCATCAGTTGCCTCTTCAGGAACAGCAAATAAAAGCAGATACAGTGTGCTGAGTGCTGCAAGAAATGTTCCGCCATTTTTAAAAGACCGATAACCACTTGCGAGACGACTTTTATTAGGGTTTATCATGCCATCCAATTTCAATTCTTTTGAGCCACGCTAGGATACCGACTCTGTGATGATTTTCTTTCTGTCCGCTGCGAAAACGTTGATTCCGTAGAAAATGGCTACTTAAATAGCATGCACTTTTGTGTTTGATTTTGACTGTCATTATAAATTCAAATATATTTTAGGGAAAGCATGAACGACAAAGTCCTCTCTCGTACATACTTGATAGAAAATTACGCCATCTTTTAATTGTTTTCTTAAAGGAAGGGTTATCTTCGGTTTTTTTAAGGTTTCAAAATGGCCGAATTATTTTGAAATCTACCGATTGCTAGAACTGAATAACATTTTTGCAAACTGAATGCTGTGTTCATCCTGTTCAGTGAAAAGTGCGTTCTTGTCTACGGTTTTAGGAAGTTGTTGCATAGCTCTCACAGAATTTAGCAATAGACATGGATCATGTTGTATATATCAGGAGCAGCATTAATAAATTTACGAATACGATGTATTTTGAATGAACACTGCGGATCCATAAGAACACGCAAACGTTGCAATTATTTTAACCCCCAAAAGAAACCCTTCATTTAAAAATAAAATTTACGACCGAACATGCACAAGAAAGCAGTTTTATGTCAATATTTTCCCAAAATACGCTTATATATACAAAGACAGTCAACATTTATGATAAAAATATATACTTGTTAAGTAGCAATTTTGTACAGAGTCGGCATCCTAACATGACTAAAAATAAAAGAACTTGGCTTGCCTAATAAACAGTACTGCAACCCTACTTAATGTTGCTTTGCGAGTCATTACTGGTCTTTTTCAAATTGCGGAATGTCGCATTTCTGGCAGCGCACTTCAGGGGATTCGAACCGGGAGCAGTGGTAAGTTTGGCGGCAGTGACAGCCGCGCCAGTAACCTTTGCAGTCTCCCGCCTCATGCCTTCCTAATTGGACGCAGACATCGGACCCAGAAGTGCGAGAAGACGCGACTGCGGTCGATGCAAGGAAAGTCTCGTTGATGAACGTTCACCTGACCACTAGCGGAACTCATCTGCCCCGCTCTCTCTTGGGCCTCGAGACAGGGCTTGCCAGACACAACATCTGGTAGTCTGCAGATATTTTGGCTTGACAACCGACACGTATATCTCCCATGCACGTACGCAGGCGTCTCCAGACATGTGACTAGGTAAACTGTCGGATCAGCTGCTGGTTGTGTTATTGTCGTTGTGCTTTTCAGTGTGCAGCTGAACTTGCAAATGACATGGAAAAAATGAAAAATTACCATATGTGCTTGGCGCTCGAATGGTTTTTGCTTTTTTGTTAGGGGTAAAGAGTTGCTTCCTGAAGGACACTCTTCCAATGCAGACACTTTTTAGAAATACAATTCAAATGGACGTAATTGTCTTCCTCTATCACACTAACTTGCTACCACACTTGTCTAAGCAGTAATAAACGGGGTAGTTTAATTGGTCAGAACTCATTACAGTGGTTTCGTATAAATTTATTGTAATGAAAACGTCTATTTGGAAGCAGATGAATTATATTGCTTACTTTAAATATTTATTAGACTCCGGTGTTATCGGGACTCCTTTTAAAGGATTTGAGTAATAAGAGTGTTCCCAGGGGATAAAGTTGTGCCACAGTGAATTTGCTGAAAAAGCTTTCTCTTGGCATACAGAAAAGTCTATTCTAATGAGAGTATCTGCTTATTGTAAATGCGGTAACAGTAGCTTATATCTATAGCCACAGCCTTATTTAGTATGTATAACTACCTCCTCTTTTCGTATTAGAAGACCCGTTATCACCGACATTACTCTGACGGTCAAGTACACGCGTCATACAGCGTTTGGGATGCAAACCCGAGCTTAAGCTAATAGTCTATAGCATGGCAGGTGTTGGGTCTGAATTAAACCCCCTGGAAGACAGATATCAGCCAAGTCATCATCTGTTATCCATCATAACGATCACACCTTTCCTTATCAACTTTAGCTGCATTCTGCCTCCTGCTTTTCTTGTCCATTTTGAATTCTTAATCGTCATGTCACGACTACCATTTTGATTTTCGTTAATTTGAGTGCAGTTCAAAAATCAAGGGAATGATTGCTCTTTGTCTGTCTTTAAACCGAGCAACCTAAAGTTGCCAATGCTAAGACAGTGGACAAGGTTCTCTTTCGATAACACAGGTGCGATTGCACAGGAACGCTGAGGAAAGATCAATATAATCGCGTAAACTTTAAGAGTATACCCACGGTTTGCGTTCCTAGTGCACATTGGAAGCCCTAGTCTGGCGACTTATAGATACCTGCATTCTTCGTCTCATAATTTATTGCCTCTACTTATTTTTCCAGCCTAACTTAAAAAATTACATGTTAATTTATTCCCGTATCTTCCAAATGCTTCAGCTTCTGATATATCCTATAATATTTTAGCTGATATTTTAATACAACGCCACCTAAAAAAAGTGAAACAATTTGCTCATCACACTCTTCCTAAAGTCGCTATTCCTCTCCAATCTGAAGTAATGGCTACGAAGTCTTTCCATGCTATCCTACGGAAGTTTATCTCATACGTCTTGCCGCACATCAGCAGAGCAGCACTCTATGCTCATAGCTCTGGCACGATGCCTCACGTGTGCAGAAACTGAAGTCCAGAAGTTCAAATCCGATCTGACTCCATAACAGCTACGGAGATCACGGAAACCTTTGAACATTGAGTATTCTTTGACCTTTTACCTAACCTTACTCCCTGTTCTAAAACTTGTGAACATTCATCTTTAAAATAAAGCATATTGCTTTCTCTCTTTCTCTCTTAATCTGTCGTCATGCCAAAGACAACATTTAAATTCAACCTTACCCTTCAATACAATCCTACCTTTATCCCTGTCCTTACCTTTACCTCACTACAAATCTTGACAAACGTTACCCAAAATAGGAAGGACTTACCATTCCAATATGTTGTCCGTCAAATGCATCCAAACTCTGCCGAAGCAAAATCTCTTTCAGAGGGCACGGTAGAAACCTCGAACCACAGGAAACCCCCAACAGTCACTAGAGGTAGGTCGATCGACTGACAGCAGTATACTATGACCTGTTACGCGTGACCTAAGATGGAAAAACCCTGTAAAAGTACACAAAACGTGGGTTGCGACAACATTTATAAACGTTACTTTGGATACCTA